>CM053769.1:683701526-683814475 GCA_028658325.1 Potorous gilbertii
CAAATGGGGAGAAAATTTTGGAACCCAAAATCTTGTGAAAATGAATGTAAAAAGTTAAATAAATGTATTTTAAAAAAAAAAAAGAATCAGCTTATTAATGGAAAGGGGCAGCAGGTGGTACAGTGGATAGAGCACCCGGCCTGGAGTCAGGAAGACTCATCTTCCTGAGTATAAATCTGGCTTCAGACATTTACTGGCCTTGTGACTCTGGGTAAGTCACTTAATCTGGTTTGCCTCAGTTTCCTCATCTGTAAAATGAGCTGAAGAAGAAAATGGCAAATCACTTCAGTATCTTTGCCAGGAAAACCCCAAATGGGGTCATGAAGAGTGAGGCATGACTGAAAATGACTAAACAGCAACAAAATTTAGTGGAGAAAGTGTAGAATTTGGTGTGAGAGGACTTGGATTTAAATCCTATCCCTGTCACTGCCTGTATAACCTTAGAGAAGTCTTTTCATCTCTCTGGACCCAAATTTCCTCACTTGTAAATTGAGGTGGTTGGTCATGATAGATTTATGATCCTTTCTAGCCCTAAATGTGTTTGAGAGAGATGATTAAGATCCAATCGAACAAAGGTAGTAAACAGTAGAACCTGGAGTTAAATTCAGGTCTTGAGACTCTAGATCCAATGGTCTTTTTGCTCTGCCCTTGTTTACAAATGGGAAAACTGAGGCAGAGAAACAGACCAAGTGAAATGAATACTTAATGAAATAACAGCACACACTGAGTAAAGATGAGAAGAATTAAATACAGCTTGACAGAGGCATCTATTTAACACTACGATTCTATTTGGGTGCCTGTTTGAGTTTTCACCAAGTGGCATCATCAACCAGTGTGTGTCTGTTGTCTCTGGGCAATTAAATTTATTCAGCATTAAAACGCCAGCTCTGGGACCAGAGAAAGGAATCTAAGAAGCATTCACTGATAGTCTGATTCAGAACAAATGCTTTTCCCTTTGGTCTATTCATGCCTATTTCAATTGGCATTAATGTAAAGTACCATGCGGGCCTTCTTTTACATGAATTCCTTGTCTTCCACTTGGCAGCCATCCTGGCACTGGGTTCTCAATGGCCATTCGGGGATGATAAATCAGCACTACTCAGTTGACGGATCTAACAATGTGGAGATTGCTGGAGGCAGGTGTTGTTATGAGGCCTAATTCTGTTGGCATTAAGTGACAATTCATAGTTGCTGCAGGAGCACTAAATTGCACTGTTTTAAAACAGGAAGTCTGAGTTAAAAGCTGTGTAAAACCATTATACTGTATCCAGCACTCCAGGCTTTTCTAATTAGGTCATTTGGAAAAAGATGACCTTTTAGTTTCTGGGCCTCTTTGCTGGGGACACATGTTTCTAATTATCCTTTCTATTCTACTTCACCAAAGCTGTTGACAAGCTGAGACTTTGTCTGTGGGTGTGTGTGCGCGCTGCGCAGCCTCCCCAGAGTCAATAACGGTTTTTTGTCTTCAAACATTCAGCAAATGGGAGGAGATGGAAACAATATGTGCAGTAATTTTAATGTCAGTGCAGACCAAATCAGCTAGATGCAAACGACCAGCAAATGTGAAAGGAGGTTGCTAATGTCCACAGGCTTTTAGGCCTGCCTGGAGTGAATCAAACTTGTCGGAAGTCACTATATCAATATTTACTCTGTCCTGAACTGCCAAGTGTGAACACGTTGTAAGATACAGAAGAGAAATGGATTTTAGGCTAGATTGTCACTAGAAAAATAATGGCTGCTTAGCGCTGGAATTTTGTCAATGACTTAAAGAAAAAAAACCCACCCAATAAACTTTCAAATGTTCCTTTGGCGTTTTGCTTACTGTTTTTGGAGCACTGACAAATGTCTTTTATACACCAACTTCTGATGGTCTTTCTTCCCTCAAAAGTAGGTACTAAAATATTTTAGTGATGACTTTAGATTTAATTGAGTATAAATATCCAAAATATTAGATGACATTAAGTCTAGCAACTCAAGAGTTTTCATTCTCAGGACTTCTTGTGGAACTTAGGAACTTAGATTATCTGAAATTCTAGGAACTCCAGAAATCATCCAATCTAATGGCTGGGTTTTGTAGATGAGGAAACTGAGGCCTTAGGACCCAAAGTATAGCCAGGGTGGGAATTTAGATTTTTTGCTATCTAGTTAGGTGATTTTTGCTAACATCACATGAAGTTTCTCCTTCCTTCCTTCCTTCCTTCCTTCCTTCCTTCCTTCCTTCCTTCCTTCCTTCCTTCCTTCCTTCCTTTCTGCCTTCCTTCTTTCCTCCCTCCCTTCTTCCCTTCCTTTCTCTCTCTCTCTCTCTCTTTCTCTCTCTCTGTCTGGGGGGAAACTATTTAATTTTGCTGTCAATTTTCCTTTTATCAGTCAGAGGATCATAAAATCATGTACCTGGAATGGACTTTGAAAGACCAGCTAGTTCATTCCCCTGCCCCCAGGCAGTTCTGAACTTAAACTATCCTGAAATGATAATAGTCTACAATTTTTTTTAAAGATCTTTCATAAGAGAGTTGACAAAGAAAAATGATTATACCTAAATATTTAATATATAAATTACACTGGTGGTTTGAGGAAAATGTATGGAAGATGATTTGAAGTTTTTTATATAATTACTAATAATCATTAATTCAGCTAAATTCTTCCCCACCAATTTCACATGGTATGATAATGTGCCACCCAACTTTAGTACTAATCAGTTACAAGTCAGGAAGAAGGCTGGGGAACCTTTGTAGATAAAGGACATGTGTCAGAGGTGACATTGGAGGTGATCATTAACAGTAGGAGAAGACACATAAATGGTGAGTTTTTCTTGGTACTTTCCAACCAGTATTATTAGTGCTCCTTTCTCTTACTAAAGGTGCTTATCCAATCACCCACTGTTGCTCTCAGCAGGCTATCAATTAGCCATTGCTAAGACATTAACTGATAAATGAAATATTAGCTGATAATAGCTTAAGGAGTGATTCCTCCTCGGGGCACTTATGGACAGCTCTATCATTTCATTGGCATAAGTACTCCAATAGAGAAGCTACATTTCACAGCCTTGCTGTTGCTTTTTGACCTCTGTACCTTTGGTCATGTCTTGAGGGATCCTTAGCATGGTCTAAACAAAAGAAAGATTGGGGGAAAAATTCTTCAAATATTCCTATTCATTAAAATAATAACTATATTCAATCTCAGACTACTGTCAGCGGTTTTGGTCTGTGTTGGGAAGGGAGGAAAATGGGAATGGATTGCTTTGAACAATACAATGACAAATTTTTAGTATTGATTGACTTTATCCTCTACAAAGATAAGCAGGGTGAAATATTATAATGGAAGGAGGTGGCGAGTTGATAAAATTTGGGATCTGGAGTCAGGAAGACTTGAGTTCAAATTCAATATCAGACACTGGTTGTGTGACCCTGTGCAAGTCATTAAACTTCTATTTACTTTAGTGCCCTCATTTATAAAATGAGAATTAATACAGCACCTACCTCCCAGAGTTCTTAGGAGGATCAAATGAAAAAAATAATGGTAAAATGCTTAGTATAGTGCCAGGCACCTGCTCTGTTGATGTTAACTATTATCATTTTGTTGCAACAATGTAGGACAGAGGGAAAAATTACATTAGAAATAATAGCCAATGTAAATGGGATGAGCTCACCTATAAAATGAAGGAGGGGGCAGAGTAGATTAGAAAACAAAACAAAACTTTATATATGCTATATAAAAGAAATAGAATAAAAATACAATTAAAACATAAAGACTACTTTGGTTGGCACCTTTTATTTCACTGGTGTTGGAAAGTTCCACGTAGGAAGCTCCCTATACAGAAGTCCTATAACTCTACTGTGACCCTCTACCTCTTTGAAGATTCATGCAGAGATAAATGAGGGATTGGAGCAGAATTTATTATGTTTCAGATGAATAAAAAATTGTAGAGAAATAATTATGATGTCACATAAAGCAATAGTAAGATCAGATAGTTAATAGAATCAAATGAGGAAAATACTTTATGATTAAGGACACTATTATATTTACTAAATATAGTGCACTGAATGCATGGCATTGAAGAGCTTAAGAGATTAATTATAGGTGGTTCCAATATACTTCTGGATGATATACATGAATCCAACATAGAAATAAAACAGAATAAATTAAATGTCTGAATAGAATGTTTGAAATTTGGTGATTATTGAATGGGAAAATTAAGAATTACTCCATTTTTCATCATTGCCTGTCACTGTGATAAAAATCAATCATCTATTATCACAGCATAAAGAACTAAAAAATAAATATGGAAGGAATAGCAAACAGTTCTTTATAGACCATAATACAACAAGATTATGATCTATGGATATTAACAAAGGATACAAATTTAAAGAGGCTAAATAATGCCATATTCAATATTGCATGGATCAAAGAACAAATCATACAAATTATAAATAAGTATTAGGGAAAATGAGACCGCATACCAAGATTTGAGAGATGTAGCAAAGAATTGCAAAGGGGAAATTACACATGTCTGAACACAGATTAGAAAGAGAACAATGAATTGCACATGCAAGTAAAACAAAACCTAGAAAATCAACAATGTCAAAACAAATAAAAAGTAGAAGATTTGAAAATAGGAGAGAAACAAAAAGACCAATGAATTAGTTCTTTGAAAACAAGGGGAGTAATAAGCATTTATTAAGTAGCAACTATGTGTAAGGCATTGTGTTAAGCATTTCTTATTAATCTGATTTGATTTTCACCATAACTCTGGGAGGTACATGTGGTTATTCTCCCCATTCCCAATTTTAAGGAAACTAAGGCATACAAATGTTAATTCATGGTCATTGAAACAAATTGTTGTCATCCACCCATTCCACTGGGGAATGTTTTCACATACTTGGGATGGACACCTCCCTAGCTCACAAGCAGATTTGAGGTCTGCCAGTTACCTTCAGTATGATTTAGTCTCTGCTGAGATGGTTTACTGGGATGTACTGTGCATGTTTCAGCTTCTTGATCAGGTACATACCATAGGTGGATGAACAGCTCTGAAAGCCCTCACATCAGAGGTGCTACTCCTCCCTGAACACTCCATACATCATCCCACTTTGTGCCAAGCACTGTGCTAAGTAATGAGACTACAAACACAAACAAAGAAAGACAGTCCCTGTTCTCAAGAAGCTTACATTATAACGAGGGATGGAAATACATGATAGGAAACTGGAAATGAGCGAGTGAGAAAGGAGTGAGAGGTGGGAAGGATGGTAGGGAAAGTCTGGAGAGAAATGAGACATGGCTTGCCAGAGTGTCCTCCTTAGAGGTTCTGTGAGGGACCACAGGGGCAAAGGGTACTTGTGTGTGTACCAGTGTGTGAATTCTAGGACTGGAATGTATTTCCATGATGAAGAGATTTCTGGGACATGATAGAGAATTCTAGAGGAGTGTATCCTGAAGAGAGGAGGAATTAGGTGCTGCTGGCCTGTTTGCTTCTACCTCTGCAGGGTCCATCCCTGTTGTCCCTCACCCACACTCACCTCCTGGTGCTCCCTTGGCCTCACTCTTTGTGTCCTTCCTTGGTCTTCCCCCATGTTCCATCACTCAGGCTTGGAAGTGTGAACACCTGGGCTATCATTCTCCTTCATATTGGAATTGCTCCTCACCCTGGTTGTGTAATAGTACCACCATTTCTTCAGTAAAATAGGGACTCTCTCTTCTCAGTCTTGCAGGACCAGGCTTGAGTGAGTCTGGATCTGCCCAAACCATTTGGGAGGGAAAACTGATGTTAAAGTTCAGTCAGAACTTGATCCTAGAATTGTAGATTTAGAGGTAGAAGGGATCTCAGACATCACTGAGTCCAACCCCCTCATTTTACAAATGAGAAATCTGAAATATAGGAGGAGTAACTTCCCTATAATAACAAAGCTACTAAGAATCTGAGGTGGGATTTTAACCCTTTCTGACTCCAGTTCCAGTGCCCTGGCTTCCTATGCTATAGTGCTGGAGAGGATTTCTCCCAGTGGGGTATTGCCAAGTTAAAGCCCTTGACCTGAGAGTGGTCAGTGTAGGGAAAACAAACAAGGGTTCTACTAAATTTTGTGATGGGTGTCCTTCTTTTCCAGATGTGGAACAATAGGAACATCTGAAGCTTCTAGGTCCATTGTGAATTTAGACCTAGCCCAACCTCTAATCATTGTCTTCTACAATCCAGCAGGATCACCACCCTATATGCTATCTCTCCACTTCTCTCCCAACAGAAACTCAGGTGAAGGAGCAGACCAAATCCCTTGGATATTGAACTTCTCAATTCATCTGCTACCCACTACTCTAGGGTTTTCCTTATTTCTCTCTCTCCTTTCCTTTATTTATCAATTGTTATCCATTTAGGAGAAAATTGTTCCCAATTCTCTCCACTTATTATTTCATCCCTATCCCCCATCACATGTACCCCCACTCATGTCCCATTTCAACTTAGCTGTAACTGAGGCTGCTCTGGGCATGCCCAGTTCTAATATGGCACAATGCCCATGAATGACCTTCTTGAGTATGCCAGGTTTGCCTAACATGGAGTCCACTGGGTCCCTTGCCATGTGGGCAGATGCAGCCTTCCTTGATTGAATGTCCTCATCTTTAAATATAATAACACTGATCCATTCACTGTTTTCCACCATAATGATGCCATGAACTGAACCAGTAAGATGAGAATGACCTGCCTTCCTCTGTTACTTCTCTTTTACTCACATTCTGAGGAATGGGTGTTTGTTTCTATTCTGTTGTCTTCAGATTTGAGCACCAGAGGTGATCTTTATAGGACCTGGAATTTTAAGCTGTGGAGATCCAGTGCCAGGATTGCAAGTGGGGTGGGGCGGTAAGTCAGCCTAACTTGTAAGCCCTGAGAGGCCACAGTGTCTAGGACTCAAGCCCGAGGGGAGTTTTGGATTTGAGACAGACTGTGCTCTATAGGAACTGAGCCAAGCTATGAATCTAGTTATTTCCCCTCCCCAGAGACTGAGATGATATAGGGAAGATTCTATCTTCGGGAAAGTAAGTCTGTATATTTATGATTATACCTTTTGAAGTAAATATTCCTTTGTAAAAAGTCTTGCATTAAATGACTGTATGCTCTGGAATTCTCTTTTATAGTGAACATATTCTCAAACCAATTGAAATAATTATGGTACATTGACCTGCAGAAATTCTCCCCCTTTCAAGTAGTTCAATATCTGAGTCACCACCTTCTTTTCCTCACTACTCCTGCCTTTGTGCCTGGGGACTTTAATATCCACTTACATGCTTCCTAAATTCCCAGTTCATCAGCCTCCATAAATCTCATGACCTACATCTTCACTCCATTTTTGCCATAGATAGAAATGGTCATATATTAGATCTCTTCATGCTTAAGTATTCTACTTCCCTAATTAGAAACTTACATACCCCTATCCGACCATAACCTCTTATCATTCTACCCTTTTCTATTCTATAGTTCTTCTAAGCTTGTTTTTCACCCTGAAAAGGGTCTTGAAGAAAGACCTTCAATCCCTTCACCCTTAGTACAGACTCTTAAGACTGTTCTGACTTTACTTTTCTCCCAACCTTAATCCAATATTTAGCTATTTCAACTCTTAAATAGTCAAAGGGAATCACTCTTCCTATTAGATCTGGTACTTCAAGAATTTCCTTTAGTCATTTGTATTCTCATATTTCTGGAGATTATACTTAGGTCAAACACAATGGTATTTACATAGGTTTATAGCATTCAAATTATCTCTCTCGGTAGTTCTGAGATCCAAGCCCATTCTGTATTATGCACACATTATGCTGGCTTTCATGTTGTGACAATCTCAGGAAAGGTGGATTTGGAGTCAGAAGACCTGAATTTGAATCTTGGATATGTTCTTTACACCCATGGTCCCTTCAACCATTCTTTCAATCTCTCTAGGGCCTCATCTGTAAAATGACAGGGTTGGATTAGATGATTTGAAAGTTCTCTTTTAGGTAAAAAACCAAACCTGACTTAGTGGTCTTGGACTCCTACGTTCAAGCTGTGTAATCCTTTCTGCACCAGAGAATTTCAGAGTCGGAAGAGACCTTCGGGATCATCGAGTAAATCCCTGCCTGACCAAGAATTCCCTTTTCAACATATTCGGTGATATTGGTTGAAATTTTAGAAATTCTTTAGGCTTGAATGCAGCTAGGTGGAGCAGTGGACAGAAACTGGGTCTGGAGTAGGGAAGATTCAAGTTCAAAGAAGGCCTTTGACATTAGGTGTGTGACCCTGAGCAAGTCACTTAACCTCTGTCTGTTTTAGTTTCCTTACAGGTAAAATGGGGATACTAACAGTACCTACCTCCCAGAGTTGGTGAGGATTAAACGATATAATATTTGTCAAACACTGACTACATCGCCTAGCACATAGTAGGTACTCCATAAAAGCTTATCCTTGTTATTCTCTTGGAGACTCCCAGAGAAGGGTTCTCATTACCTTTTAAGGCGCCCCATTCCATTTTTGGATAGCTCCAATGATTAAAAAAATTTTCCTTGCTTTGGGTTTCAATCTGCCTTTCTGCAAATTCTGGTTTTCCTCATCCTTTCAAGCATCCTTTCAAACCATTAAAGACAGTGACCATGTCCTCCTAAATCCCCTCAATTAAAACTTTCCACCCAAACAGAATTGTGGTGGTAGTATGATAACAACCTCCAGGTTATTCTATTTTCTGAAGGACCTGACTGACCATCTCCTTCCTAATTCCTCCCCTTATCCCAGGGTTGTCTAACATTCTCACAGGAGCTTCAAACTTCCCAGCTCCTAGTTCCTCAGTCTCCTTAAGTTTCCTGACCTGATCCTTCACTTAACTTCAACCAAACATAGGAATTGTGACACACTAAGTCTTGCGATCATCCGCAAGCGTTCTACTCCCCTGATTAGAAATGCTGACATTCAACTATCTCACTATAACATCCTACAAATTCACCTCTTTTCTATGTTTCATCCCCAGCCCAACATCTGTTCTTTACCCTCATGGAGACCTCCAGCCTATCCCTCTGTCCCTCCAGCCCTCAGTCTTTCTTACCATTCATTACGCTTATTTCCGCTTCACTTTCCTCCCTCACCAGTCTTAACTCCATACTTAGCGATTTCCACTCCATACTGCGTTTTGCTCTTGAATTCCTTGCCCCTTTGACCCACTGTTATCTTCTCCTGCCAATCCTCAGTGCCCGGAATTACTGCCACCATCTGCCTTCTCCTTTCTTTCTCATAAGCTGAGGGAGTCACACAACCATGCTGAATGGGTACTGTCAAATTCATAGTTTTCAACCTTAACTGGGCCCTCACTTCAGCAAAGCAGTCCTTTTATTCCTCCCTACTTGTTTTTTTATTTCACTCACCAAAGAAATTGTTCTAAATCTTATTTTCTCTTCTCAAATCTCTTGCTCCTACTTCCTCCCAAGCTTTGAATCTTGCCTTTTTACTTTGTTGATAGCATTAAGACTATTCAACAAGAACTCTATCTTCTTCTATTCTCTTCATCTTAAAACCTCTTGTACCCCTCTCTCCTCCTCTCCCTCAGCATCTTTTGTCATTGACAAGGCAGATCCCCTCCTTGTGTGCCCTTCCTGTCTTCTCTAGCAGGCTGTATCCACAATCATCCCCCTCCTCTCTCAGATCTTCAGGCTCTCCCTATCACCCTGGTTCCTTCCCTACTGCTTTCAAGCATTTCCAAGTCTCCCCATTGCTTACAAAGCCTTCGGTAGACCGCCATTCACTCAAGCCATTGCTCTATGCCTCTCCTTTCTCAGCCAAACTCCTTGAAAAAGTTGTCTTTGTTTGCTTCCTTCCCTTCTTTTTCCATTTACTCAACTTTTTGCAATCTGACTTTTGACTGCTAAACTTAACTGAAGCTGCTGTCTCCAAAGTTACCGATGCTCTCTTGCCAAATCTGATCTTTGTTCAGGTCAAAGCCTTCCTGGCTTCTTTGTTGAATTTTATATTGTTGACTATGTTGCTCTTCTGAATGTTCTTTCCTCTTTGGGTTTCTTTGACCCAGCTTTCTCCTGGTTTGCCTCTAACCTTTCCAAATGCTTTTTCATCATCCTTTGATGATTCATCATCCATACTGTTTTCCATAACTCAAGTTGTTCCCCAAAATTCTTTCCTGGGTCTTCTTTTCTCTCTCTATACTCCTTTTTGATAACCCCATCTGTTTCCATATTTTAAACTAGCATTTCTAGGCAGATTATTCTGAGATCTACATATCCAGCTCCAGGATTATACCTGAACTGAATTCCCACAATGATAACCTACTGGACACCTCCAACTGAATTTTCCAAAGACATCTTAATCCAAACATACTCAAAACTGAATTCTTTTCTTTTCCTCATAAGGTCTCCTCTTCTACAATTCACTTTTTTCCATCAAAGGTACCCTTATCCTTCTGGTCTATCAAGTTAATAACCTTGGCATTATCCTCAGCTTATAACTCTCTGTCACCCTGCATATGCTATTCAGTTGTCAGATCTTGGCATTTCTATATTCGCAATATCTTTCGCATTCAATCCCTTCTCAAAAAGCTGTCTTATAAGTTCAGGCCTTCATCACCTCTGGCCTAAATTATTTCAGTAGCCTCCCATTTGGTTTTCAGTTGTTCCTTCATTATTCTACTTCATATGAGACCCTGACCCTTTCAGGCCTAGGTGTTACAGCATTCTCACTTTGAGTGAGATATGCTCATTCAATGAATAGGCTTCTTTAGGTAGTTACCCAAGGGATGGTCCCTTTAATAAAACAAACAACCAAAAAAACTTGGAGGGGAAGACCCTCAGTGTATCTGGGTGAAAGAGAAACAACCACTATTTAGTATTTACATCCACTCTGTAATAGGTGGGTAGGATCTTGTTGTCCAGTCTATGAGCTCCAGAGTGAGTTGAGTTTGAGACTTGATCTTTGAGCAAGAAATATATCCAGGAAACCCAAAGGAAAAAAGGCAGCTTTTGGGCATGGAGTATGCCTTCCATTGGGGAGAACACTGGAGGAGGAGGAGGGGAGCTGCTGCTCACTCACAGGTTGTGTTTGTCCTTTGTTCTTGAAGAGGAACAAGACATCAGGATGATAACGTGACTTGCAGTTGACTTTGATTTGAGTGAGGGAGGACTATGCAAGGTCACCAACCTCACTTTCTCCTCCAGAGCCATCTGGGTCCAGTGGCCTGATATTCATCAGGATGGCTGAAGATGGCCCAGGTGGCAATGGGAGACCATAGCCCTTTTAGACCTTGGTCTTATATCTTTCTCACTTTGAGTGCGATACACCCATTCAATGAATAGGCTTCTTTAGGTAGTTATCAGGGCACTGGACCCAGATGGCTCAGGAGGAGAAAGTGAGCACAGCCCTCCCTCACTCAAATCAAAGTCAACTTCAAGTCATGTCATCATTTTGATGTCATGGTCTTCTTTGAGAACCAAGGACAAACACAAAAACAACCCTAATCCATCCTACTTACTGCTAGCAAAGCAATTATCTTTAAACACAGATATGACTAAGTATTCACTTAATCCACTTCAGTGGCTTCCTATGGCCTCTAGGGTAAAATGTGAAACTACTTTGCTTAGCTTTTAGAGCCCTAAACAATCAGGCTCCAACCTCTTCTCATTCCCATACTCAGTGATCCAGCTACACTGACATTCTCTATGTTCTTCACACATGATAGGCCATCTTCCATTTCCATGCTTTTGCATTAGCTGTTGCGCATGCCTAGAATTCACTCTCTCCTACTTCTGCGTCATAGAATATCTCTCTTCCCATAAGGCAAGGTTCAACCATCATATAAACCCATATTTCTATCTGATATATCAGCTCACCAAACCAGGACCACTCGAAGAATTGTCCTTCACATTGAATGACTTGGTAATGTCAGTCAAAATCTCCTTCTGAAATAATCTGTTCTGGTGTTACCTGCTATTTGGCAGCACAGTTTTCATAAAAAAGCTTTGTGTCACTTGGAGTATGTTAACTACTGCTAAGTAATGGGAAAATCATTTTCTATATCAAATACCATTGCTAATCATAAAGCTCTATCCTTCTATTAGCTTACTGGGAATAACACTGCCAACCTCACCCCTTCTCTGTGTGTAAAATGCTGTATGTGCTGAAGAAGGGATATTTATGTGTTTGCAGGTTCCTTTTGGATCTTTCCAATAGTTAAGTGTTGGTCAGGGAAAATGCTAACAAAGGTTGGAGAAAGAGACTCCTCATTGGCTGTTTAGGAGTGACTGCTTCAGCTTCATAGCATCGCTAAAGAAAACAGTGGAATGGCTGCCGTCAAAATTTGGTCTGTACCTTGACCTTTATACCTTGGTAGTATATTATATTGCTTCTGACATCTGGACTTGTACTTTTTCCAATTATGGGTCAAGTAGGTTTGGTAACTGACTGAATTTCTTTCTATTTCCCTGATACAGGAGGTTTTGCTGGGGCAGAGCTGGATCCAACTTACCGAACAGGGAATGATGTCTTCTATGTGTGTGTTTATGTATGTGTGTGTATGTATGTATGTATGTACGTATGTGTGTATTTTCCAGTGCACCCTCCTGCAGTATTTCAACTGCCCCATCCATGGTGTATTGCCAATCCATCTCAGCATCCAATTCAAGTAGTTTCCCAACTTGGCTCTAATGGCCCTAACTTCATGGGGAATTAGGTATGGATTCTGTCAGGTTCTTCTTCCTCCCTTTCATTTTTACTCTCTGATTTTTTTTCCTGGTAATGTTAGCTTATTTATTTTCATTTTCTATTACTGTAAAGAGTAACCAGGGGATGTGCCATATCCCATCTATCTTAGCTAATCTCTTTACAAATCATTAAGCTGTGTCTGTGGTGTCCCTGGGACACCTTTCCTGCTCCCAATGATAGGGTTTGTCTCATAGGGTCCACAGTTTTTATTCCTTTGAGAAGATGTGCTCAGTGACTTCAGGTGGGGGTGTCCTTCACAGATATCATATGTATATAAATGTAATGAGATACCACTGTGCTCTAAGGAATGGCTAATTGCTGAATTCAAAGAAATATGGAAAGATTTGCAGGCGGTGATGCAGAATGAAAAAAGCAGGGCGAAAATAATGACTGTTATACAAATATGTCAATGTTAATAAAGTTAGCTGGAAAAATGCCAAAACTCTGGTCAATGATCATGTTCTGTGTTAGCATCACATTGTCAAAATTAGAAGATGCGGTCCTTCTTTATGTGAGCAATTGTTTTTTAGGAATATATTTTTTGTAAAGTAGTTTGGATTTTTTTGGGGGAAATGTCTATTGTGTTAAAACAAAATGTATTAATTTCTTACGTCACTAATCTTTGTTATTCATGAAGGAAGGAATCTGTATTCAAACTGGGGAAATAAGACACAGGAAGCTGATGGACTATGAGAGCAGTAGGAATTTACAGAAGGTCAAGATGAATATGGGTGGAATCAGTGAAGGAAATAAGACTCATGTCCTGGGTCTAGAAAGATAAATTATACTTGATTTTGCACCAGCAGTTTGGAAATGGGAAGATATTTTAAATAATCCTGATAACAGATATTAAAAGGAAGGTTCAAATTATTCTCGTCACATGCCAAAATGGGACACACAATCACTTTGCTTGAGTGTGCTGATGTGATTTAAGTAGGGACTTTGGGTGAAGCATCAGATACAAAAGAGACTGGGTTTAGTTCAGGCTGGTCCAAATCTTTTCTTTACCTGGAGTCAGGAACTGGCCCTATTCCCTGGCCCAGCTGATTTGTGCAGACCTACAGAAGCTGTCATACCTCTTAGTCTATCTGTCTACAACAGAGGGAAGGACAATATGAGCCAAGTTGGAGTTGCTTTTGGGCACGGTCTATTTAATGAATAATTGGGCTGGGCTAGGCTGGGCTGGATCAAAGGATTTGTGTTTGGAGTACAGGACAGGATATTTTTTATTAACAGGGTCGGGCTAAATTATGGCATTTCATTTGGTGAGGATCATCATTTAGACACTGTATAAATTTATGGAAGGTAAACTCCATGGCCAAAAGCTGCCTTTTTTTCCTTTGGGTTTACTGACTACATTTCTTGCTCCCAGATCAAGCCTTCAAACCAATTCACTCTGGGGCTCATAGAACGGACAAGTCCCCACTGACCTAGCACAGAATGGATGTAACCACTAAATAGTAATGGTTTCTCTTTTACCTCGGAACCCTGAGGGTCTTCTCCTCCAAGTTTGATTTTTTTTTTTTGATTAAAGGGGCCATCCCTTGAGTAACTTAAAGAAGCCTATTCATTCAATGGGTGTAGCTCCGTCAAAGTAAGATTGTGATAAGACCTTAGTCTGAAAGGACCAGGGTCTCCCATTGCATCCTGGGCCTTCTCCAGCCGTCCTGATGAAGATCAGGCCACTGGACCCAGATGACTCAGGAGAAGAAAGTAAGCTTGGTGACCTTGCACAGCCCTCCCTCCCTCAAATCAAAGTCAGCTGTAAGTCATGTCATCATCTTGATGTCATGGTCCTCTTTGAGAATGAAGGACAAACACATCAACAACACAAATCTATATGCACACATAGTTATAGAGTTTGCAGCTATACAATACCAGAATCTTTGAAATCTGATGCAGACTTACTTTGTTGTTCTAAAAACAAGCTTCAGGTAAGGCATGTCCTGTTTATCCAAAAGGCAAGAGGAAAAATGCATGTAAGCAAATCTTGCCCTATGGAAAGATCATAGATTCACACAAAGAGGGAAGTCTTCCTTTAAGAGCAGTGTGCATAATAAATAAATGAGAGAGAATATGACTTAATGTAAATAGACACTATGCTGCATGTACTCGACATATTTCAAAGCACTTTACAATGCAGGCAATACATTAGATAATGTTACTGCTGTGAATTGGCCACATTTATGTCCTCCGGAGAACTTGCATATTGAACATTATAAACTATTGATCTTTTGTTATAATAGTCAGCTATTATAATAGCTAACATATAATGTTATAATAGTTTGAGAAAGAAGAAAGCTGTCAAGGTCTCCTAGAGTTTCAGATATGGTTCTCTGAAATTTTTATGATGAGCCCCGGGGGACGGGAAAGTTCTTATTATAAGCCTTTTATCATTCTGGTTATTTCTCACCCCTCTTGAATCCTCCTTTTCCCTCCCTTTAAAAATTATTCAGATGAAACACACATGGGTAGGAAAAGCTAATGAATCAGCAGTAACAACAGTAAAATGTGCCCATTTCTAAGCCTAGCCAGAATTTCTCCTAAATGTCTTTGGTTCCACTTGCTAATGATTGGGTACTTCACTGGTTCCATTAAAAGAGGCAGTTTCTCATTGCTCAGGGCTCGTAGTGCCTCTTTGGTCCTAAGAGATTGTTTGGGAGTTGTATCTGTTTATATACCATTACATTTTAGTAGCCCTGAAAATGGAGAAGCAATTGCCTGGATTACACAGCATAGTGTGGTCCAGGAGCCAGTCAGCTTTCAGAGGGGATGCAGGTGCCAAGTCTTCACTTACATATTCTCTTTCAAGCAGTTGTTAACTAGGGGTGGGGTTATGGAAAGGGGTTGAGGAGAGAGAGGAAAAATCATAGGAGGAAGTAAGAGGGATGTGTGTGTGGTAGCCACTATCTATTGCAAACAGCAAGAGAAATGACAGAAATGGCAGCCTTTCCAATGATCCCCTCCCTCCGAAGCCACTTTAGTATGATTCAACAAATCAGAAAGTATTTTTAATAGCATTTTATTTTTTCCCCATTATATATAAAGAGAATTTTTAACATTCATTTAAAAACTTTGAGTTCCAAATTTTCTGTCTCCCTGCCTCCCCTCCTCCCTAAGATTTTATGCAACTGGATATCGGTTATACATGTGCAATCTTGTAAAATATATTTCCATATTAGTCATGTTGTGAAAGAAGCAACAAGCCAAAAAAACCATAAAAAAATAAAGTGAAAATAGAGGCTTCAACCTGCATTCAGACTCTCAGTTCTCTCTCTGAATAAGGATAATATCTTCCATCATGAGTTCTTTGAAATGATCTTGCATCATTGTATTGCTGAGAAGAGCTAAATCTGTCATAGTTGATCATCTTACCATGTTACTGATACTGTGTACAATGTTCTTCTGCTTCTACTCACTTCCCTTTGTGTTAATTCAGGCAAATGTTTCCAGGTTTTTTTGAAATCTGCCCATTTATTAAGCTCCAACTATGCCAATTGTTGGAATATAAATTCTAAAGTAGCAAGTTACCCTGAGGGAGATGAAGAAGAGAACACATGCCAGCGAAGTCAAACCATCATACACCACCATCTTGACCAATATCTTCCCCAGACCCATTATCCCAGGACTTTAGAAATAGAAATGCTTCCAGCTCAGGGTCTGCAGCCATCATCTTGTGGAGAAGCAGCCTGGTAAACTGCTCCTGCAGGTGCTATAGACATAGATTCTGAAATCAGAGAAAGGAAAAGTCTTATCACTCAAGTCCTTGGCATTGTCAGATGGGGCAACATCATAAACAAATATGATTTTATCGGTAGAAATGACATGAAAGAAGAGGCATTGCCACTGACCCCTAAGGACCACTAGCCTTTTCCATCTGATGTGCATGTGAAACCTGTATGTATAATCTCCTTCATTAGAATGTGGGCTCCTTGAAAGCAGGGACTTTCTAACTTTTTCTATTTATATCCCCAGTGCTTATCACAGTGTGTTGCACATAATAAACTCTTTATAAGTGCTCTCTTCATGTACAATCATGAGATAGTCCTTATCCTCAAGAAAGTGATATTAAATTAAGGGGACATAATCTATGACAAATAAAGAAATATAGGATATGTATAAAAGAAATACTCAGAATTGTTGTGAATGTTGGAGGAGACACTAACAACTGAAAGAACCAGAAAGAGAAGCTATTAAAGTGATACTTGATGGATATGAGGAGTCCCAAGAGTCAGAGGAAGGGAGAGAGGGCATTCCTGGCATGGGAGATGGTGTATGTGAAGACTTGGAAGTAAAAGATGGATTACTGTCTGTGGGGACCCGCTTGGTTCCTGAGGGAAAAGCTTCCTTTAATCTCAGACTGCTGGTATTTGGGAGTAAAGGACACTCTATTGATCTGAGGAATGTTAAAGGAAGCCCAGGAAGCTCAATGGCCATCCCTGGAGGTAAGTGGCTATTCTAGGAGGTAAAAGTTGTGCCAGAAACAAACCAACAAACAAACCCAAACTCAAAACACTGGACTGGGTCTGATGACTTGGGTTCTAATCTTTGTAATACTACTAGTAAGCAGAGAGACTTTGGAAATTTTAGTCAACTTTTTTTATCCCTAATTCCCTTATCTGAAAAATGAGTTTACTAGAAAATATACATGTATGTGTGTGTACATATATATGTATTTATATATAAATATACATATACACACATATATGTGTATATATAAATATACATAGACACACATATGTATATATACACATAAATATACATATTCATACACATATATGTATATATATTTATTGTATATATACAATATATATTTTTTGTAAAGCACTTAGCAGTGCCTGACACATAGTTGGCACTCAGCTCCCTTGAAGTTCTAGCCTTCTAGACTCCCACTATAGGTCGTTATCAGTTACTATTTTAATATCTATTGATGTGTTATCAAAGATAAGTTGACAATCAGCTAAGAGCAAAAATAATCCATGGGATAAATACTTAGACATGGATAAGAAGTTAGACATTGAAAACAATGTTTGGAGAAGTTGCAGTTACTTGGAGAAAGGAGACCATTGATAAGAAAATTAGGAGAGAACCAAGAACAAACACCTGTTACAGAGTCTTTCTTAAAGCTGGCCCTGGGCAAGATAACAGTCAACTTGACCATCAGGTGAACATCTGTGGTATAGGTAGAGACTAGATGCAGGGTCTTGTATCTCTTTCTTTTTTCATATCAGTTGTAACCAGTAAATTTTTTTTCTTTTTTTTGGTCAAGGAACAAGTATTTATTGAGCTTGGTACCCAGCATTTTGGTAGGTACTCTGGGGCCAGAGATGTCAATTAAACATGACACCCTAGGGTAGAGCTTCTTAAACTTTTAACTTTGCAACTTTTAAACTTGCAACCCCTCAACAGGGCAGTATAGGGTCTACAACATTCCTAAATTGCAGCTACAACCAAATTAAAATGTAATTGAGAAACATTAAATTAAATAAAACCACAATTTTTGTTGTAGAGTTATTTAGTTGTATCCTACTTTGTGTGACCCCACATAGAGTTTTCTTGGCAAAGATACTGGAATGGTTTGCCCTATGCTTCTCCTTTGGATTAAGGCAAATGAAGCTTAAGTGTCTTTCCCAAGGTCATAAAGATAGTGAATGTCTGACACTGGATTTGAACTCAGGTTTTCTTTACTCCTGGCCTACTGCTCTGTCCACTAAACCTCCTGACTGCCTCAAAAACACAATAGAGCATATATAATGTTAATATGTGGTTTTCTAAGTCAATATATACCAACAGGGATCCTTACATATGATATCATGTCCTCCTTTCTATTCAAGTTTTCCATCACTGCTCTAGGACACTGAGTTAATAATCCAACTGGGAAGCCCATCCTAGCAAATCTAAGACTATTGGAGAACAACCAAGCCAGTGCAAGTCAGTATGGCACTGACGCCTGAGTCTCCAGGCATTTCCTGATACTTTTACTTATAGTATCTCATATTTTGAAGAAAAATGTAAGAGGTAGAGATTTGAAAGGAAACAGTTTGGATCTGCTTACTTCTCCACTTTGAGTTAAGGAAAGAGCTAAGAGTATGGCTTCCTGGGAGTGTATTCACTGAGCTGGAGGCAGTAGTAGTAGATAGCTAGTCTGGTGCAGGCAACCTTCCTGAGAGGAAGAATCAGCAACTCAGCTGAGAAATGAGGGAAACCCTGTATAGTGTCAAGGATAAAGCATTGGACTTTGAGTCAGAAGGCCTGGATTTGAATTCTGGCTCTGTCACTTAATGTCTATGTGACCTTAGGTGAAGCTCTTTTCATCTATAAAATGAAGTTGTTTCACTAGATCAAGTGGCACAGTGGATAGAGCACCAGACCTAGAGTCAGGAAGACCTGAGTTTAAATCTGACCACAGACATTTACCAGCTGTGTGACCCTGGGCAAGTCACTTAACCTTTGTTTGTTCTAATCCACCAGAGAAGAAAATGGCAAACTACGCTGGTATCTTTGTCAAGAAAACCCTAAATGGGGTCACCAAGATTTGGAAACAACTGAAATGATTGAACAGCAACATGCTAGGTGGCACAGTAGATAGAGTGCTGGGCCTGGACTCAAGAGTAATCTGAGTTCAAATCTGATCTCTAGCTGTGTGATCCTGGGCAAGTCACTTAGCCCTGTTTGCCTCAGTTTCCTTATAAAGTGAATTGGAGAAGGAAATGCAAACCATTCCAGTATCTTTGCCAAGCAAACCCTGACTGGGGTCACAAAGAGTTGGATGTGATTGAACAATAACAGATCCATATATATGGATCCTTGTGGGACCCATATTGACTTAGTTTTAAAATGTAATTTTAGCTATGTTTTGTTGTATTTGATATTTTGCTCGATATTTCTCAATTGCATTTTAATCTGATTTGGGCAGCCCTTGAGAGTGTTTCTGGCTGTATGCTGTCAGTGGACTGCCAGCATGTTTGACACTTCTGGACCAGATAACCTCTAAGCTCCCTTTAGTTTGTAATCTATGATCCAGGCAGGGTAGGGGCCAGTCCAGCAGAAAATCTAGCTGCTCTGTCCATCCATTCCCTAGGTCACCTTTCTCTGACTTGATGAGAACAGGTTAATCACACCAAATGGCATCATTATGTCAGTGGTGGGGTGGAGATCCAGTTCCCACCTAGTGGATTTTGTTCCCTGTGCATGTGTTTGTGGGATGAGGAGGAAAGGTCAGATGGATGAAAATGGGGAGCAGCAAGGGTGGGGCTGGGAGAATGGATTTTTGTCTTAAGGTTTTAAGATTAAGGACAAGGAGTTTTTATGTTCCATTTCCTTATGATTTTTCATTTGAAAAATAATTTCTAGGTTCTGGTTTTAGTTAGAAATTTCCATAGTAGAACAAAAGAACTATAGTACATTTCCAATTTAAAACTTTGCATTGCTGATGAAGCCCCTTGAAAATAATAGTACCAGGCAACTCCAACATCTGCTACTTTAATTATTTTTCAGACTAGCAGCAAAATTGTGGTACTAGTCCTGGAATGTGAACCCTGCCTCTGATCCGTATTTTGAGGAGTTCTGGTCTGCACACAAAAGGACAGATAAGATGCTATGCTTGAAATCTATAATGCATTGCAGATTGTGCTGTGGCTTTCTTAGAAATTTTGAAGTCTTGGTGGCTTATAAAATAGTTTGAAGGAACAGCCCTTTAAAATTTTTTTGATGTAGGGTATTTAAATTAATGTGAATCGCAACGTGAAGCACAAGTTGGCAATTTGTGGCGCCTTTTGATGACCACACATCAAACTACTTGAAACTGAGAAGGAAAGTATGTTCTTTGGGAAATAAAACAGCAGTATCTCAATGAACAAATCCTCTGGGAAGAAAGCTTCTGGTAACAAAGACAGTCTGAGCACGAAGGGCGTTGGGGAAAGTTTCAGCCAAAGAAGTGGCTTGGGTTTATGGAAGAGGCTGAGTAGAAGGGGGCCATCGTGCCTCCTCAAGTATAGGTCTCTCACTGGGGAAAAGAAACCCAGAGGGCCTGAGGGCAGGCTGTACTTCCAGTCACATGGGAGAAAGGTGGATCCAAGCCAAATGTTGTTAACATGGGATACCATAGCTTGTTTTTAAAATACATATATTTTTACAAGTACATTTCTTTAAAATGAATTTTTTTCATTTCCTCCCAATTTAAAACAAAAGAAAAACAGTCCTGTATGACTATATTTTAATATGTTGTGGTTTCCTTTTGTAAGAGTATGTATTTCATTTTTATACTTTTAAAAACATAATTTTGAGAAGTGGTCAATAGGTTTTACCACAGTGCCGAAGGGGTCCATGACACAAGCAAAGTCAAAATCCCCTTCTCTAATCTGTGGCCAAAGCTGGATGGTTGTTTGAAGAGAGAGGGAAGTGGCAGGGAGAGGAAATAAATGCTTGTTAAATGAAAAAAAATTTAAAAAGAGAAGTTGGAGCCTGCCATGTCCACTGGGAAGACTGAGTTGCCATGATCACCCTTACCTAAAAGAAAGATAAGGAGAGAAAGATACTGAGATGCAGAGGGACCAGGACTTTGGAAAGAGCA
Source organism: Potorous gilbertii (assembly GCA_028658325.1). Taxonomy (NCBI): domain Eukaryota; kingdom Metazoa; phylum Chordata; class Mammalia; order Diprotodontia; family Potoroidae; genus Potorous; species Potorous gilbertii. Next base: position 683,722,802 of record CM053769.1, read on the forward strand.
CTTAATGTGGGGTTAGGGCATCTTGGTCCAAAACTCTGTCTTCAAAGGGCAGTTCATTACATTTTTCTGATTCAAAGAATCTGAAAAAATTCTAAAAATGAGAGCTATTAAAGAACAGATTGGGATGCCTTTGGGAGCAGTGAGTTTCCTTTTGTGGAGGAATTTCAAGAAGAAAGTGGGTATTCTTAAGGATAATTTATCAGGGTGGGATTGCACTGGATGACCTCTAAGGTGCTTCTAAGCATGGAGAGTTTATTAAAAGACTTTGCTATTTCATCATAGTGAATTTTCCTTGTGCTGATGATGTCTGCTATCCAGTAAAACCAGCCTCCTTGTTGCTCCTCTTGTAAGACAACATATCTCCCCATTTGGGACCTTTTCACTGACTTCCCCATTCTTGGAATACATTCCCTCCTCTTGTCCATCTCCTGGCTTCCGAGCTTCCTTCAAATGCCGGGTAAAGTTCCGTCTTCTGCAAAAGTTCTTTCTAGATCTCCCTCAACGCTAATTCCTTTCCTCTCTTAATTACCTCCAGTTTATTACATGTATATTTTGTTTGTATGTAGTTGTTTTTGTGTTGTCTTTTCTATTGGCATGTGAGATTCTTGAAAGAAGGGGCAATTTTTTTTTTGCCTTTCTTTGTATCCCTGATTAATACAGTACCTGGTGCATAGTAGGTGCTTGTTTGTTCAATCATTTTTCAGTCATGTCTGGCTCTTTGTGAGCCCATTTTTAGGATTTTCTTGGTGAAGAAACTGGAATGGATTGACACTTCTTTCTCCAACTTGTTTTGCAGATGAGGAAACTGAGGCAAACAGACAAGTGACTTGCCCAGGGTCACAGAGTTACTAAGTGTCTGAAGTCAAATTTGAACTCAGGTCTTGACACTTTGTTGCTCTTAGCAACTGCTTATTTGACTGACTTGGAGATTTAGGCACAGTTTCCAACTGTTGACCAGGCAAACATGATTTTTAGTCGTAGCAAAGGGTCATTGGCAATTATACGATATCAGAAGAGTTCTCTCTTTATTGTTGGTATGGATGTTGGAAAATACTGTGAATTCTTCATTAACTTCAATTCAATTCAATTCAATTCCTCCTGTCTGGGAGCCCAACCCTGTCCTATCTCTATTAATTCCCTCCCATCCTATTTTTCCCCCTCACCCCTCCCCTGGCATCCCCCCTCCCTTCCTTTTCCTCCCCCCCTCACCCACTGCAGGGTTGTGGGGGTGGTTGGCATGCCACTTATACTATGTACTTCCCCATTTTGTGAATAGTTATCTTTTGAGATATTCTTTGTCTTGTTTCAGCTGAAATTTCTTTTTTAGGAAAATTTTCTTTTTCAAAAACTTTGAAGAAAAATTTGCACAGCAATTGTGGCTTAGCTGTGGGTGGAGATAGCAGTAATCTTTTACACTTAAGGCAATTTAGGAATTGTTCAAACATGGAGGGTTCTAGGGGCTTTCAAAATGAAAATTTTGAAATTTTCTATTCTTAAGATGAGAGTTTTTGTAAGTAAAGTTTTTACGTGTGTATTATGAATTTTCACAGACTTTCCATATTCCCAAGAATGTGGTATTTTGTAAACATATGTATATGTACATCATAATTAATGTTTCATGTGAATTTCTCATTTTTAATGTCACTAGCTTATGAATATTTTTATGCCTTGTGTCCAAAGAACATCTTTTCTTTCTGAATCTCTAAAAAATAAACGTAAGGGTTTTAGGGAGTTTTAACAGCATTTTTGATTTGTGTTAAATTATCTAATTTATGACATTTATGTGATAGGGAAACAGAAGGCACCGAATTAAGTGACTTGGACAGAGCCACATAGCAAATTAATATCACAGTAGGAGTAGAACCCTTGTTTCTCAACTTTATAATTACATGCTTTCAAATTTTAAATTTTGGTTACAACATGCTTTTAATATAGAATTATAAAATAAAAAAAACTATATCTCCCAATGAAATTTTATCCTGTTTCCATCCATATAGCAATACTAGGAAATGGGTCACTTACCTTTATAGTATATTTCATTTATGATTACAGAGCTATGAGATCATCCAGTTCAACCTGTTCATTTCATAGAGAAATTAATTATTTGACTTAATTGAATTAAAATAGATTAAAAATAGGTAATAAATAGAAATTAAATGACTTACCCAAGGTAAACATCAGCAACAAAAGACAGTTGGGAGTTGAACTCGCATCCTACAACTCTAAAGGCATAGTGTTCTATTGTATCACACTACAATATAAGGAGTTAGCTTTCCTACAAAGCAGGGTTTCATATGAAGCAGTGGTATAGAGGACTGCTTGTGCTAAGGAATCATAAATTGCTCAATCAGTAAGCTTTTACTGAAGTACATTATATGCACCAGGCACTGTTCTAGGCAGTACAAAACAATTCCTGTGAAAGAGGCACTCACATTCTCATGGAGGAGAATAAATATACTGGAGGCTCAAATTTTTGGAGCTTTGAAAATGAAAAATAACATTGATTCTCTGCTGGATAAAGTAGGCTTTTGCCATTGAAAGACCTCAAAAATTCAGTAGAAGGAATTGGGAATGTTTACCCTAGAAAATGGAAGATAGGGTAGACATGATAGCTATTTTCAAATATTTGACATATTGTCACATAAAACTAATTTCTTTTGTCCCTAAAGAATGGAACTGGGAGCAATAGGTAAAAATTTAAAGGGAAAAGATTTAGGATTATTGTGAGGAAATACTTCTTCAATAAATAGTGATAGCTAGATGTGGAAAAAAAGCTATCTCAGGAACAAGAGGGTTCTTCCTCACTAGAACTCTTCATACAAAAGCTGAATGCCCATGGGCTGTGGTGCTGTGGTTGGGGAAGTTTCTCATTCAATTACACATGGTCCAAGATAAGTCTCTAAATTTTCTTTTAACCTAGGTATTCTGTGATAGGGTTTGGTGTGAGAAGTCTACTCATCTATTTTTACCTACGATTTTCCTTGCAGAACTATAGAATCAGAGAATTTTGGAGCTGAAAGTTGATTTACAGTCATCGAGTCCAGCTCTTTCCTGATGCATGAACTCCCACTGTAACATATCTGAAAAGCAGCCATCTAGCTTTCGCTTGAATATCTACAGTGATAGGGAACTCATTCTCTAGGTGGCACAGTGGAAAGAGTGCCAGGTCTGAATTCAAGAAGACTCATCTTCCTGAGTCCAAATCTGGTCTCAGACATTTCCTAACTGTATGACCCTGGGCAAGTCACTTAACCTTGTTTGCTTCCATTTCTTCATCTGTCAAGTGAGCTAGAGAAGGAAATGGTAAATCACTCCAGTGTCTCTGCCAAGAAAACCTCAAATGGGGTCTCGAAGAGTCAGATATAACTCAAATGACTGGACAACAACCACAACATATGTAAGGGGCATGAATTTACATTGCTTGGCTCCAGAAGAAAGGACTAAGAGCAAGAAGTAGAAGTATTGTCTTATGACAAGGAGGATTTTCCCAACCATTAGAGCTTTCTACAAGTTCAGATGTCTCCCTTATGAGATAGTAGTAGCAGTAGTAGTAGCAGCAGTAGTAGCAAGTGGTAGCTGATATTTACCTAGTGCTTACTATGTGCCAGTCACTGTACTAAGTTCTTTACAGATATCTCATTGGATTCTCATAACAACCTTAGGAGGTAGGAGCTATTATTAACCCAATTTACAGCTAAGGAAACTGAGGCAAATGGAAATTAAGTAACTTGCCCAGAGTCACACAGCTAATAAGTATCTGAGACTATCTTTGAACTCGAGTCTTCCTGATTCCAGGTTTGGCACTCTTTCTACTGTGCCACTCTCTCATGTACAGCTCCTCTTCAACTTCAACTACCTCTCTTACCACCTACTCCCAACTTATTTTTTCTTCTCTCCAAACTAAAATTTCCAGTTCCTTCACCAATCCTCATGTGGCTTGGTTTTGGAACCTTAACCATTTAGGTCACTTGTGAGAAACTTATTTTAATAGAATAAATATTCTTCACATTTCTCTAAATAAACTAGAAAATATAGGAATTTCAATGGACAGTATAAATATTGCAATTTAAACCTATCAAGTCAATTGAAAAAAGTTTTGCAGTAGCTCTGATGCAAAGCATCATTGCTATTCTGAATGTTGAATATTTAAGAAAAGATTAAACTATGTGAAACGGAGCTTTGATTGCCACTACCTGACCCTAAATATTTTCATTGTCTTACACCTATGTGCTATCTACATATCTCTTTGTCTGCAATACATGGACGAATTGCATGAATGGGTGTGCTATCTAAGTATTAGAAGAAGGCTTGGGTCTAGAGTCAGTAAAGAGCCAAGGTTCAAATTCCACCTCTCCCAATTATTAACTCTATGACTCTATGAATAATACACCTCTCTAAGACTCAGTTTCTTTATCTGAGAAATGAAGATAGCAGTAATACTTATAGCACCCATCTCATAAGATTGTTGTGATGGTGAAATGAAATAACATTGGTAAGGCTCTTTGCAAGCCTTAAAGTGCTATATAAATAATAGATATCAACAATCTCTTGCCAGTGTGGTACAGGATCTCTACCCACCAGTCTTTATGTTCAGGAAGACCAAGGTTTGTGCCTTGCCACTTACTTCTACTGTTGAGGTGACCCTGAGCAAGTCACTTAACTTTTTGTCCTAGACAACTCTCTAAGACTTGAAATTTCAAAGAAGATACTGATTTCCATCAGTATGAGAAGTTTGGGTTGAGTTTCTCGTATCAGTGGAATTATTTGTCTGAATGGAATAATTAAATAAAATATAATATTTAAAATAATATTTTAATATTAATATTAAAATAATTAAAATAATAGATAAGTCATTGTAATAAAGCTTTTGTCAGTACTGATAGTCTTTTGACCTCTACTTAAATAAGAGAACCAGAGTGGGGGGAACCTAAAGAAGAGGATTTTAGTGACCCTCTTCCTTAATTGTGTTCTCTTTTCCGCTAATGAAAACACTCAAATAGTCTGCCAAGCCAAGAACCAACTCCACAAAATCCAAAATTTAACTTCATAAAGTCATAAAACTGAAATTCTAAAATCCTCATTTAAGTGGAACTTTTGAATTTTAAAGTTTTGGCCTGATTTAGTTGCTTGAACATTCATTCATATATATGCATATATACATATATACACATACATACATGTATACACATGCATGCATGTATATATAGATGTATATATATATAAAATCTCAGACAGGTGACAGAACTGAGCCTTAGGAAAGAGTCTGCACAATATAGGAGACTTGACATTTAGATAAAAATCTTGGTAATAGCACTTTTTTTTAGCTCTGGTGATTTTAAGTTTACAACCATAACACTGAATTAATAGAGGTTTTAAATTTAATATTATATAATTTTAAGAGCTATCATATAATTAACTGAAGTTATTAGGGGGCAGGACATAATAATTAGTTTGAGAAGATCTCAAATGGAACTGACAAAAGAGAAGAAATTGCTTTTGATTTTTTTGTTGAAAAAGCAACGCTGGGAATTTGAAAACTTTAAAATTGATAAGTTATAAGATATTGGTATGTGTGATCTCACTCTTTATTCAAATTAATTCCATAAAAAGTCAGTCGCAATTAACAAAAAAATGGGAGGACCAGGTATTGTATGAGGAGGTCTGTGCTATTATTTGAACAAGTCACCTCTTTGAATTCTATCTCCATCTATAAGATAAGGGTAATAGCACTTACCTCTTCTTCCCTAGCAAGATTGTTTTGAGGATGTTTAAGTATTTTGTAAGCTGTGAAGTGCTATAAAACTAGGGGGACAAATAAGTATGTGAAAAGAAATTCTGTTGTAATGCTCAAGCAAGTATAAACAAAAAGTGGAACTAGGCTAATACAGAATTATCTAATAAAGAGGATGTGGGAACTATGTTACAGAATGGGAAAGAATGATTTTAAATGAACATATCAAGGTTTGTAAATGGAGCTTCTAAAAAACCCACTTAAAGAGTTCATTCTTTAAGTAGGTTAAACATTCTTTCTTATATCCAACCATATTTCCAATATTTGTCTGGTGACTGTTAAAGAGGGAAAATAATATTGTCTTGTATGGCTTATTTCCAGCTACAATATATACATTTCATACACGCACGCACACACAAAAATGCATGTACACAATACATATATATGTATTTATATGTATGTACACATGCATTCATGCATGCATATGTATATATACACATACAGAGATCTATCTATCTATCTAATCCTAATCTCAAAGTCCATCCATTGTCATGAGAATTTCTCTCTATTGGTGAATATTAATGCCCCATGCCTGCATCAGTAAGAGAATGGAATTGGCAAGAGTGAGAGAGGAGAGCTCTTTGGTTTTCTTTGGACCTTTTTCAAGTTTCTCAGTCCCTTTGAACTTCCGATGATTCTGACCTCCAACTTTGAGAGACGATAGAGATGCTTATTCCACTTCAGGTTGCTAAAGATTGAAGCAGCTGACATGAGAAGGGCTGATAGGCTTCATCATGTCCCTGTCTCCAGCTTTGGGAATTTTCCCCTTGAGTGAGATATAGAACTGTCTTTTGGATGATCTAGGTTGCCTTACTCCCAATGGGAGAGTTCTTTCACTGTACTGACTAGCATATATTCTCTTATGTATACATTCTTGGATTTCTGTATTGCTATCAATCTGGATAAATGGATTTCTTGGCCAAGTGCTAGGTATGTTCATGGAATTGGTATTTTGATGGGAAGGGACTTAAGCTTTGATTATAAAGTCCCAGGTTCTGCTTCCCCGAACAATGAAACAACAAGAACAAGTTAGATTGAACCTGAAAACTTCATCCTCTAGTCAGATGATATTTGGAGGAGTAGATAGATATAATTCTAGCCTGGTATCCTCTCTTTCTGAGGAGAACAGAGTGGCCTCCAAGTCCAACTTTCTACTTCTCCTGCTGGAAGGAATTAAAGTGTCCCTAGAAGAGGGGACTAGGGAAAGAAGAGGCTCGTGATGTTTATTCTATTTCCCATTGAGCCACAGGATACCCCCTCACAACACTTGGGACCTCACTAAGTACGTATACTTACCCATGTGTATATCTTTGTATATGTGTATATACATGTATATATAATAAACATGCAACACATATAAATATAGATATATACACACATACGCATGTATGCTTTTGTGTGTCTATTACACCTAAAGACCATTGATATGAGACTCTCCTTATTGGTGGAAATGAATGCCCTGCCCTGCTGAAGGTCCAGGTGGAATTTGGGAGAGCTGAACAGCTTTCAACTTCAGTTTTCTTTGGGACCCTTCAAACTTCAGGTTGCTTCAGGCGTTTCTAGAGCTTTTGACTTCTACCTTCTAGAAGGAAGATGGAAGAGACCAACCCCATTCAGGTGGCTCAAAGAAAAGACTCAGAGAAGAGTCCTTCCTCCCCAAAATGATGCTTTTCCCCCAACAGTGCTCAGAAGTTAGATTGAACTTGATCATATTCCCTAGAATAACAATATTTAAGGGAGCAGATAGACATGATTTTAGTCCGGGAAACCCCTCTCTCTAAGCAGAATAGCATGGTGGCCTCAGGCTTGAACTTGGAGAGGGTGTGAGAAGACACAGCATTATATCCCTCTGCTCCCTTAAATGTTGTTAGCCAAGGGAGTGTGATTGGATTCAATCTAACTTCTGATTGCTGTGATACGCGCATACACACACACACACACACACACACACATTACTATATACATATATATATATATATATATATATAATATATACACACACACACACACATATACATACGTTTATGTATACATATATATATATATATATATATATATATATATATGTATGAATTAAACTCAGAAGGAGAAGATAATGACCTTGCTATTCTCAATTTAACTTTTGTGCTTATTTAGATTTATGTACATGGTAAGATCAAAAGGATTTGAGGGATCCCGAAAAAAAATAAAGAGCATTCAGTAGCAGTGGCTTAGTCACACAGAGTTCTACCAAGGTTTCCTTGGTAGAGAACTGTGAAATGAGTTTGGGGGCCCAAGAGAGGATCTAGAGCTTTCTAATAACTCTTAATTCAGGTGGAGGCCTAGGAAGATTTTCCTAGCAGGAAAAAATGAGTTCAAAAGTGCCTTGTGTCACTCTACTTGGCTTTGGGCCTATGGCTAGTAGGGTATGATGGCTTAGCTCTAATTAAAGAGCTGTCATAACTTGCTTAAGAGAGCAAGGGTTTCTGGTCATTGTATCTTAGCAGGCAGGAGCTGAGATGGTCCAGCTTGAGCCCTAAAGAGATAAGACCCAGCAGATGACAGTAAAGAAAAGTTCAAAAGCAGTGGAGAACGAGGCCTTGCCAAGTCCATGTGCCATGGCCACATTCTTTTAAAAAAATTTATTTTTTATTTATGGAATAAAACAAACATTTCCATAATACAGTATAATAATAGAGATGATTGCACATAGCAAATATATTATTTATAACTTGCTGTTCCTATTAAATATTTAATAAAGTTATCATGTAAATTTCTTTTTTTATTCCTCCCCCTCTTCCTGCCCTAGAGATGGTCACCATTAGACACAAATATGTTTATGTATATATGCATATACATATGTGTGTATATGTATATATATATATACAAAATTATTCAGTAAGTGTAAAATTCTTCTATTTATCAATTCTTTCTCTGGATACAGATAGAATCTTTCTTCATATGTCCTTTGAGGTTAATTTGGGTATTTATAATAGTCACAATGAGTATCTTTGCTAAAAATTGTTCTTAAAACAATATTGCTGTTATGGCTGTAGTCTTAGCAGAGACTGATCAGACTACACACCATGATAGACCATTGATGATCACGCCTAGAGAAGAAGAACACAGTGATGTTAGCAGATGACATAACAGACTGGTCAGCTACACACCATGATCGACCATTGATGATCACGCCTAGAGAAGAAGAACACGATGTTAGCAGATGACATAATCTTTGTTTGTTTCAGTTTCGTCAACTACAAAATGGGAATACAAATACACCTACTTCCCAGGGTTGTTGTGAAGATAAAATGAGTTAATGTTTATAAATTATTTAGCACAGCGTCTACAAGATAGTAGGGGCTATGGAAATATTATTGTTCTGTTGTTGTCCCAAATCTGTTCTATAGTTTTATCCTTCTATCATGGGCAGAATAGGTCATAGATGTAGAGTTAGGAGGAACTTAGAGGAGATCAAGTCAAACTTTCTCACTGAGTAGAAGAGGAAACTGAAGTAGCAAAAAGTGAAGTCACACAGCTGATAAGTGACAGAGGAAGCATTTAAACCCAGGTCCTCTCAGCAGAGTGTTTCTTGAGAAAAGTGGAACAGAGACATGAATAATAATGTTGGAGGAAATATGGAAACAAGTTTAATTTTTCTTTGGGAAATGGATGCTGGTGGAAATAGTTCCTTGAGAGTAGAAGCTGTCTTTGTACTGCCAAGTGCTTGCCACAGCATCAGAGATCATAAATATTGTTACTATTGAATGAAATAGTTAATCATTTATTTACTTCAGGGCATACTCAGGGATATGCTGGAGCTAGCTCTTGAGAGCCCGTTGTTAAATTTTCAATGTGAGCTTTACAATTTGGAACCAGCGTTACTAGAATTCTGAGCTTGCTTTATTTTTCTGTTGATTTCCAGACTTAAGAAAGTGATGATTTATTCAGCAATTTTTTCAGTCGTGTCTGACTCTTTGTGACCCCATTTGGGGTTTTCTTGACAGAGATACTGGAATGGTTTGCCATTTCCTTCTCTGGCTAATTTTATAGATGAAGAAACTGAGGTAAACAGGGTTAGGTGCCTTGCCCACCGTCACACAGCTGGTAAGGGTCTGAGACTGGATTTGAATTCAGGAGGATGAGTCTTCCTGACTCCAGACGCAACATTCTAGCCACTGTGCTACTTTTCTGCCCAAGAAAGTGATGGAGAAAATATTAATAACGCAAATGAAACTTAAAGTGCATTCCGAATCATCCCTCCCACCCCACCACGTACCCCTTCTCCTAGATCAGATTAGCTTGAAACTGCTCACTCTTATTTAGGACCTTTGCAGGGGAGAGTAGAAGGTAGGGGCTGGATATAGGCAATATACCAACCCCAGAACTTATCTTTAGGATTCTCGAGAGTAAGCTAAAAAACTTCTTTATCACAGAATTGCTAGTATCCTACGCACTTCTCATCTCAGCTTGACTTCTTGCCCTGATCTATCAGTGTGGCAGTCAATCTCCCTGCTCATGAGTATGTTTCTCCTCAATCTCTCTACAACTCAGTGCAGAGGGTGTTCCACATGATCACTTTAGATAAAAGTCAGAGAAAGCCTAGACAGGATGATCAGCATCTTTCAAAGCAGCAATGAACAAAATACAGCTGGCGCTACAGTAAATCCCTGCTATGCAGTGGTACCTGCTGTCTTTGTCAACTTCCAGGGGGTAGTGATCCATGTCAGTCACCAAAACGACACCCCAGAAAGCTTTAAGTCTGTTCCCATGGATCTTGCATATGCGAACACTTTTGAGAATGAGTGGTAGATAAAAGTGGCTTATGAATGTAATGATGTCCCTGATTCTGGACAAAGTGCATCCTGTGTGGGGTGAACATCCTCCAGAGAACTGCCCAGAGACTTTTCATAAACCCAACTGAGTGATATCATTTCACATTTCAAAGCTATCAAACTAATAAGAGGTTAAGACTAACATTTACTTATTAAAATAATTTCCTAATCATTCTTATAAGAACTTAATGAGTGACAAACTGATGGTGGATATAAATTTATGATTTCCCAAAATAACATTTGATTGGTTTGAGTGATGTCTTACATGAAGTAATCATAGTTAATTTTTGCTTCTGGAGAGATTTGACTTTACCAGTCTATCATGTCATCACATGTATTTCAAGACTGATTTCTTTGTCTGTTGATACAGAGCTAAAGAGTTCCTATGGAGATGCTTGGATCTTTAACTTGTATTTTTGTCAGTGCAGATGGGGTAAATTCAGATTTGGGGTAAGACGTTAAAATCTCTAGTTGAAAGACATAATGTAGGGGAAAGAAAACTTGAGAAGAAACCAAGAGAGCTGGGTTCTAGTTCAAATTGGTCATTTAACTAGCCAGATGACTTGGAACAAGTCAGTGCACACTTCTGGACCTTAATTTCCTAATCTATAACATTAGGAGTTTAGGATAGATTATGTCTGAATTTACTTTAAGCTCTGATTTTATAACCTTCTACAATATTACTGACCCTGACCTTACAGCATAGTAGATTATAACACTTCCTCTTTTGGTCATAAAAGATCAAAGAAATCAGTCTGTCTACATATTTTGTTGACATTGGAGATGTCAACAAATCAAAACCTACAGCAAAAAAGGAGCTAAATGTCAATGGTGAAGTCTGAGTTGTCAGCTAGGTATGTATGGATAGTAAGTAAAAGCAACATTTGTCTGAGTCCCCTCTTTTCCATTAGCAGAGCCACCGGCTTAGTTCAAGCTCTTAGTTTGAACTATTGTAATAGTCTCTGTATTGGTCATTGACCTGAGATATGCCTGTGCTCAAAGATCAGATAAGTCTCATCTGAGACTTGTCTGACACCCATCTATGTCTGAACTCAGTATAGAATTCTAACTCTTCTCAGTTACATATTTTCCTTTCCACCTAACAATGCTACCTGTGATGATCCAAGCATCTGAATATTGCATCATAATAAATTAAAAGTAGAAAGCAGAAACTTCTGGTCACCTGGCACATGGTGGAAAGAATGACAAGCAGAGTTTTTGTGTCATCTTTGACAAATCAAAGGACCCACAGAAGACACATGAACTGGAAATGTTTTATCCCTTTAGGAGATGGGGGGTAGGTCACACAGCAAGAAGGATCGGCCAACTTGCATCACTAAGTTCTGAAATGACCCAACTGCTGGGAAACCAACGGTCTGAAAGGAACTGAAATGGAAATGGTGGACTCAGGATCCTTAGTTCTGGCAGTTTTGGTGCCTCTGTTGCCTCCCTTTGTTATTTATCAGGAAGTATGGTGCAGTGGAAAGTGTAGTGACTTTAGAATCAGAGAATCTAAATTTCAGTCCCAATTCTGCTATTAATTACCTGAGTGGCCTTGGCCACTTAACTTCTATGTGCCTCAGTTTCCTCACCTGAAAGTGAGAGGTCTGGGCTTCGTGATTTCTGACCTCTAAAGTACCCTTCAGTTCTAAGTCTATGAAACCATGAATAATGAATCTGAAACAAAGTTTTATCACAAATGAATATTATTTCAGCTTCCTGATGGACTTTGTGGGTCAGCTGGGGAAGCTAGCTGCTCCTTTATAACAATATCTTATGAAAATGTTCCAAATTACAAGGAGCTGGTTTGTAAACAAATTCTTTCTGAACACAATCCATTTGAAGGTTTGAAACTGCCTGGATGCTGGTGATCTTTGATAGCAAATAAAAGGAGTCATTAAAAATGTTTTTCCCGTTAAGCCAGCAGGTGTCAGAGCTGAGTAACAAGAGGAAGGCCTCCACTCCCTGTGACCTGAAATGCCCTCACTGGGTGCTAGGGCTCTGCTTTGGGTTGTCATGAACTGACATCCAGATCTGAGACTATGTTTGACAATGTCATTTGGGTCCTCTGTACTCAACTTATTAACTGGGGTATTTAAAATTACAGAGCAAATAGTTCTACCTGCCTCATCAGGCTGTTCTAAAGATTAATGGGGTAATGCTTGGAAAGTGGCTGGTATAAGAGGTTTAATATAAATGCTTTCAGAGGTGCTGTTTTTCAAACTGATATATACACCTAGTGTTTCTACTGTTTAGAGGCTATTATTAGGGAAAGACCCATATTGGCAGTCGGACAAGATGCCTGTATTCCTTTTCTTAAGGATTCCCCTTTCTCCTCCCCCTCTTCCCCCATGTTTCTCTGGTGACATGCTACCCAGGGATAAATTACATCAGGCTGTGTCAGTCTCTTCATATTACAGAAAGGAAAATAACAGGCAGACCTACCTCCTAGCCCACCAACCCAGGAGCTGCTAGGGGGGCAGCAGCTGGGATGGTAGCTATCTCCCTCTGGTTCACAAGAAGAGGTCACTAGTGAAGGTTCTTGAATAATAATTCCTTCATGTAGTAATGTGTTTCCTTTTCACTTTTGATTTCTGGGAACCATATGTCATGGCTCAGTTTCCTGCTGCTATGATGTATCTGTGGGTCCACAATGAATGTTCTTTGTTAATGACAAGCTCAGTCACCAGCAAGCATCATCCGTCTTGAGACCAAAGTCTGACCATTTCTGTTTCATCTGTCCTCTGTCTTATTCACAAGCCTTACGCTGATCAGTACTGGCATAATTAGGGTATTGCTAAGGGAACAGTGTGGCAGATGTGGAAAAACTAGCCTCTCCTCTTCTATTGCTGCCTGAAATTGCTTTAAAGGGGAAGAGAAGGAAAAGGGAGTTTGTTTCCTTTTCCTTGTCATGTTGGGAAGCATGACTATGGCAACCATGTTTTCCAAAACAAAAATTGAGACATGAAATCTGGCAAGAGATTTTCTTTTTCTACTGGTCCTGCCAGTATGAGTAGGTATCTTTTTGATAACTTAGGGTCTTAGGAAGTTTCCTAGAGCACCTAGAGGATAAGTGATTGGTGTAGGAGTAGGGGTGGGGAACCTGAGACTTCAAGGCCACATGTGACCCTCTAGGTCCTCCAGTGGGGCCCTTTGACTGAATCTGGACTTCACAGAACAAATCCCTCTCAATTCAGTAGCAACTTATTAAGCACTGTTAGTTGAAGAGAAGTTACTGACTTGGATTAGTAGAAGGAGCTTCCTCACCTAGAAATTCTCTACAAAATCAGAAGTCCAGTCGTTCTCCCAGTCAGATTCTTTAAATTTCTGTACCTTAAATTCTTCCATTTAAAAATCAAAGATAAATTTGTTTTAAGTCATGGTGAGGGCTTGCAAGATTTTCACTAAACTTTTCTAAAACTGATGAAAGATGTTGTAATAACATGAAAATGCCCTAATTTGTTTTGGGAAGTTTGGATTCAGTCAAAAGACCCCAGCTGAGGACTAGAGGGCCACATGTGGCCTCAAGGCCATGGGTTCCCCGCCCCTGGGTCACAGAGCTAGTGTATGTCAGAAGTAGCACTTGACTGTGGTATATGATTATAATGGAATATTATTGTGCTATAAAAAATGAAAGTATGATGCTTTCAGAAAAACCTGGAAAGGCTTACCTGAACCAATGCATAGTGACATCAACAGGAGGAGTCCATCGTACACAGCAACAGCAATATTGTTTGATGAAGAACTGTGAATGACATAGCTATTCCCAGCAATGTAACGATCCAAGACAATCCCAAGGACCAAATGATAAAGCCTGATATTGACAGAATACAGGCTGAAACATGTTATTTTCACTTTATTCCCTTTTATTTGAATCTTCTTGTATAAAATAATATGGAAATGGTTTACATAACTGCACATGTATAATCTATATCTCAGTGTTTACCATGTCAGGGAGAGGGGAGGGGAGTAAGGGAAGGGAAAGAAAGAGTTTGGAACTCAAAACTTTAAATAAAATGTTAAAAAAATTGGGAAAAAAAGTAGTACTGGAACCCTGGTCTTGTCAACTCAGACTCCAGCTCTCTATCCAAAATGCCATGCTGCCTCTATTTTTCCCTGCAAAAACATGTTAAAAGTCACTTTTTTCTTTCTTTCTTGAAATGAGGAGTGTTTCAGAAAGCAGAGGTTTCTGACCAGGCTAAGTGTGCCTGCAAATTTGTGGGAGACTCAAAGGTAGTAAAAAAAAAGGAGTAGGGATTGCTTTGGGGACCACTGTGATATGGGCAAAAGCTACCTCTATTCCCCCTCTCTTTTACAGGACTTTCTCTCCTTTTCAGTATTTTCCCTTCTAGTCCCAGAGACTCCCCTTCCAGAACTAAGTGCCTGGTTATAGAAGGATGACATTAATGAGTTAGCCCTCTAAAACCTTTCCATTTGCATTTTAAAGGAGTTATGCCTAATGAGATCAATGTTTACCCTAAAGGAAGGAATCTTTGCAAAATTTTTCAGAGTAGGTAGGAAAACTATGGGGCATTAGGGCCTTCCTAGCATCCCCCAAATAATAGGATATAGGATGCCGTTACAGGAATTTTAGAGTTGGAAGATATCTTAGCTATTGTTTAGACTAATGGTATTAGACTAAAATTAAAAAAAGAGGAGAGGGACACTAAACTAAGAATCCTTATGAGCTATTATATATATTGGCTTAGAAAACCACATATTAGCATTATCTATGATTTATTGTATTTTTATTTATTTTGTTAAGTATTTCCCAATTATATTTTAGTTTGGTTCAGGCTATACGTTTGGGAGTGCTACAGGTCACAATGAGGTTCCTGGGCTCCATGTCTGACACTTCTGATTTTGACCAACTGTCAATTTAGAGAAACTGAGGACTAGAGAGGTTAAGAGATTTACCCAAGGTCACCCCAAAGGGCTTAGGTTTGAAGCCAGGCCTTTGGGCTCCAAGTCCAGGAAGCTTGTCACTACTTCTTGCTATTTCCCTATCTGCACATCTGAATGATCTTTTCAGTGTAGTTATAGTTACATATTGGTGAGAGAATCTTGCTATATGTTTGTAGATGTTAAAAGTAGATTGGGAATTGAGAACTTAGGGCCCAAAAGCCAAGCCTTGCCACAGACCAAGATTAGTCAATGGAAGTCCTCTCCTCAATAGTGCTGACCATGGTATCCTGACCAATTTGCTTACCCTCTGAATTCTGTAGGTAACTCACTAAAGACTTTAATGGAAAAGAAGTAGCTGACCTGCATTAGTAGGAGCTTCCTCACCAAGAAATCCTCTCCAAAATCAGAAGTCCCATCCTTCTCCTTCTCAGGTTCTCTAAATTTCTGTGCCTTAAATTCTTCCATTTTCAAATCAAAGATAAATTTGCTTCAAGTCATAGTAAAGACTTACATGCTTTTCACTGAGCTTTTCTAAAACTGATAAAAGATGCTGTAATAGAATGAAAAGAGGCAGCATCAGATGCCATTATATGCTAAAACATATAAAAAAGATGGGAGTGACTCAGAAGAAAGTGAATAAGGAAAATATCAATCATTCTGAGCTTGATTCAATAATGTGCAGATAAGTCTCAAAAATGAAAATAAATCTCAGATTAAAAGTGCTGAAGGTCTCTAAGTGCTTTTGTTCCAGGTCAGTCAGTTGAGGATGGTTCTTTCAGAAACAGAACCAAATCCGAACACCTAGACAACCTTTCTTTTCTTCTTCTGTCAGCCTACAAGACTCTCTGCTTGCCCACAGAACCAAATCTGACAACATTCTGGCCTATAAGGACCGTGTGTACCAACTGTACTAAATCTCTGCTCTGCTATTTTAGGGAAGTTAGAGGAAAAATAGCAGCCTGCCTATGCTGCAGGAAGCTGGGAACTTGCCAAGGCCATGATGTAAAGGTTTCCAAGTCAATGCTACAGCAGAATCAGTAAAAGCCTGTCAGATCCAGGCTTTGTGGTAAGATCTCACCTTCTGCAACCCAGATCCCCATTTCATCCTGAACAGGGATGGTATGTCACATTAGCCCTTCAACTTTGCAAGAGAATCCAGGGTTCTACACATCTCACTCTGTTACGACTTCGGGTCGTTTGTAAGGAGATGTTGGTGGAGGTCCTCTCTGTTTTTGAACTGCCATTTGGCTGCAAACAACCTCATCTAACCTTCTAAATGAAAGCCAATGATTCCCAATGGAGAAATAATTAAAACCACTGGCATTTTCCTAAAGCTGTTTGATTTTTAAATAGCACCAGCGAATGGTTGCACAGCAGTTTTATTCACACTATGGCTAGTACGGAATATGTAGAGAGTTTGAAAAAATATTTTTTTTGTGTTAGGTTCTTCCTTGTTCCTTTCCCCTGTCAGCTGGGCTTCTAACTTACTTTTCTTTTATCAGATATGAGTGGACTTGGTAGCAGCTCCAATTCAGAAATGTCCAATAGAATTTCTCCCCAAATGCCATTTAATCTAAAACTGAAATATAAATAAATCCCGAGGTTCTTTTTCCATCTTTCTTGTCTTTCTATGGGAGATCTAAGGCCCTACCTGTCAAAGTCACTTTGGGGGAAATTCATTAGGGTCTATCTTTTTTTTTCTACAGCAAATAACCGGATCACTTTGAGACTAGAGGTTTCAAGAAATGAAGTAGTTATCAAAGCAAAATCTCAGTGATATATTTCTGTCTCAAGGAGGTTGAAATGAAAAGTGGTTTAGTTCGTGTAATAGGTTAAGATTTTTGACACATAAAAGGTTAAATGTTCCCATGTTTAAATAAACAGAAAATAAAACTTCAAAAAGCATGCAAACATTTTAACTATATATATATATATACACACACACATACCTAAATCATATTCTATTCAGCTAAGGAAGGAAAAAGGAGACAGAAATGAAGAAAGTTTGAAAAGAAGAGTCATAGGGAGAGTGAAGAGACAAAGCAAGAATCTATTCCAGTCCTCCAAAGGATACAGAATTTCATTGATATAAAGATTCTGTCTAATAATGGAGATTGCAGACTATCATGCTGTGCACCTCTCATTCATGTCTTCCCATAAATTTACCATAGAGGGTCCATCTAACATTCTGGGCATTTCCTTTGCATTCCCCAGAATTACAGGAATGCCAGTGGAGTAAGCGGGCCATCTATTGGTTGTCCTTTGTTCTCTATCTTTGGATGGCACATAGTTTTCCTTTCATACATTTCTCTGATGGCATTGTCTGTAGCACTTCCAGTGTCTAATACCTCATCTGTCATGTGTTGTAGCCAGGTTATAGTCACTATTTCCCACTGAGGTGTCAGATACTTGCAGTCACATGTAGCATCCTCTCTCTAACCTCTCCTCTTGCCATGACAACCATAAGTGATATTGGATTTCTTGTACCTGGGCTCTCCTCACTAACAAGGGTCAGGACACTTGTAGGAACACACTCTTATTGGCGAAATGTTCCATATCATTGGAAGAATATCAGTGTTAAAAGACAGGCTTTTATTTTAAGGAGAAACTTGGAGTTGTTAAAAGAACTGTTCATTTTCCCAAAACCAGACCGGCCTACTCATCATCTTATTCAATAGTGGAACTAGCTCATCATTCATTTGCAGTGCCTGCCAAAGTTATATATTACGATGGACAAATTCTATGAGTTGTGTATCCAACATCATATCAGAGTTTTTAAAATGGCTTTTTTTCATCCTCTTTGTTTTTCTTTCATGGATAGTTAGGGAAAACTCTTTTGCGTCATTGGTCTTTTTTACGAGGTTCTGTTATCATCCAAGATTTAATGAATTAGTTCAATTTCATCCATAAACGGGAGTAGCTGGAAGACTTTGCCACTATGGGAAATGCCCTTTACAGCTCCTTCCTGACAGTGGTGAACACTTTTGACAATTGTAACTCTTCTGCTTTAGAATCATTTTATAAAGAAATTTAACTAATGTAAATCAGTAGTCACGATGAGGAGACCAAAAGATCCTAGGAACCTCCTTACCCAGCAAACACTTTATCTCATTGCCAAGTGGAGTGACAGGGTATCCATGGCTAACACTAATTCAGAGTATAAACTCATTTGCAAAATCTCTGAAAGGTATGGTGGATACTTGATACTAATAACCAAGTCACTCTCAAACAAAATTACCTCTGTTGTTACATCTTGAAAGTATCTTGTATGATTCTGACATATTCAAGGGAGACATCTTCTTGTAAAAGAGCCTCAGGGCATCATTTTGACTGTACCAAATAAAATATGTTTTGGGAATCAAGAAACAAACACAACAGGATTTTGCAAGCTCTACACTTTTCAGTCAATGGTATATTGTAAATATATGTGGTCTACTGTGGAATGCATCAGGCAAAAATCTGTATTTGCCCTTCTAATACCTTCATCAAAGATGCCCTTGACAAAAATATACATTTTCCCATAAATATTTTGCATAGATGGGAGAGTACTCATATGAATCTGAATCTAATTTTTGGCATTCTTCCTTTTTTTTGGGTGGTGAGGGTTGAGAAGGAGTAGCACCTACCTCCCAGGGTAGTTGTGTGGATCAAATAAGATATTTGTAAAATGCTTAGCACTGTGTCTGGCACATAGTAGACACTCTGGAAACCTAGCTATTGTTACTATTATTAGAGATTCCCCTCCTCCACTTTTAGTATCTCCCCATCCCCCAATAATCTCCAAATCATGTCACTTTCAGGGCAGACTTTTTCCATGTGTACATCTTCTTGTCCAATTGCTTCTTTAATTTGTATTTTCTTCAGTGTTCTTTTCAGTTGTCATAGAATTAGCAGAACTCTCATGTATGAGTCTAAGTATGATATTTCTAATACTTTGATGGTGAAAAAAGAGTTTGTTTTAAGCATCTTTTCCATTTTAAATCTCACTTTTGGGGCTATGTGGTTGTTGTATTCAGTAGCTTTAGGCATGTCAGACACTCTGTGACACCATTTGGCATTTTCTGGGCAAAAGTATAGGAGTGGTTTCCCTTTTCCTTCTCCAGTTTATTTGATAAATGAGGAAACAGAGGCAAACAGGGTAAGTGACTTGCTCAGGGTTGCACAGAGTCTGAGGCCAGATTTGAATTCAGGAACATGCTTCTTTCTGAATACAGAACCAGAACTTTGTCCACTACGATACCTACATAACTCACTTTAATTCTCCAAAAGGATGCTACCAAATTGTATATATTTATTGAATGTTTCAGATTACTTTTTGTTTAGTGATTTAGAGTTAAGCTAGCCTTCTTTCTATTCTACCCCATCTTCCCTCATTTTCCTTCCAGCTCCTTTCTGGTAGTGATAACATCTTTCCAACCCTGTTTTTTTTTCATCTGTAAAATGAGTGGATTATGCAGTATGACCCCTGAGGTCTCTTCTTGATCTTAATCTATGAACTTAATGAATTTATGATCCCAGAGGTTCATTACCCTATTCATTTAATTAGTATTTTTTACTCTACTTCTTGAAATCTCTAGTTTCCTTCAAGAATCATTTCAAATACTACCATCTACAAAGATCTTCCAGCCTTCCCATCAATGGTTATGTGGTATTTGCCTTGTATGTCTTGTATTTATTTGCATGTGTATGTCTCAATCCCTGCATTAGAAAGGATGCTTCTTGGGGGTGGGGACTCTTCCTTTCATATCTATGTATCCCTAGCATTTAAACATGGTTCCTTTAATATAGTAAGCACTTCATAAGTATATGTTGATTGATTTATTAGACTGTAACTTTTGAAACTTGGAGGTAGAGATCTCATATTATACCTCTATGTATGCCTCACCATTGCTGATGTAGTAGGTGAGCAGTAAATATTTGATTGCCCCTCCATACATCAAATTAAGAGAATTGAGATATTTGTATAGCATAGCCTAACTATAGGATTTTTAAGGACTTGGAAGGTTTTTGCGCTACTCACCACTTGCAAGTAACCTTGAGTAAATAACAGCTTCTCTCCCCACTTTTCATATATAACATTATCAAGATGCTTTCAAAGTGTCCTTATTCAGAAAGCCCACTGGGGACTCTGGGTTAATTCTTGCTTTCCTTATGATTTTTTCAAATTTCTATCTTCAGGAGAGATGCCGTTCCTTTGGGATGTTTTTCCCCTCCCCAGAAGCAGAAAGTATCAGAAATCATGTAAATTGGAGTTTTTTTGAGAAATTTGTAGCCCAATTGAACAAAGCCTATTGCAGGGATGAGGGTCAGATATGTCAGACTTCTAAGATTGGTCTATTACCACTCATGGTATCCTAATACTTCGGTCATGATCAGGGCTACTCTCTACATGTTTTCTAAGATTTACGAAAAAATACTGAGGCAATTGGAATTATGACAACAGAAAACTAGGGCTTTTTGATTTGTTCAGTTTTTTTGCTCTCATTTGTCCTTCTTCCTTCTTTCCATCCTTTTTGTCCTCTTGTCATCTTTTATCTCTCTGCCTTTTCCTCTTTCTGACACATTATGAATAACACTTGGTGCTGGGATTACAACATTGGGTCAAGGACTGAACTTGTGGCTACAGGCAGTGGAAGGGATGTATGCCCAGAGTGGAGTGGTAAGCAATGAGAAATTGCCATGTACAGGGTAAGCAAAAGCCCTCACACTGAGGGCCCTTGTAATTACTATAAAATCTTAAATAACACTCTCTTCTCCTTTTACCTTTTACTTTCAATTCCTTCTTCCCTCCATCACTGATCATTCTTGATATTTAATATTCATATTCTTATATTGTATATGTATATATATATATATACATGTTTCATGTTATGGTATATTATGTATTATCTCTCTTTTTCTCTCTCTCTATATCCCATGTATATATATATATATATAATATATATATATATATATATATATACACACATTGAAATGTATAGGTACCCCCATATATATATATAGAGTTAATTAATATACCATGGCACATTTATAACATAATATATATTATGTAATAATATGTAATGAGAATATTAATATTCAATTCTAAGAATGGCCAGTAACAAAGGGAAAAAAGAATTGAAAGCAAAAGGTAAGATGAGAAGAGACTATTATTTAAGATTTTTTTAGTGATAACTACAAAGGCAGCTACATAGCTCAGTGAATAGAGCCCTGGGCCTGGAGGCAGGAAGACCTGAATTCAAATTTGGCTTCAGAAACTTATTAGTTGTGTGACCCAGGACAAGTCAAACCCCTGTTTGCCTTGGAGGCAGGTAGGTAACTCAGTGGATAGAGCATTGGATTTGGAGTCAGGAATGCTTGAATTCAAAATCTTGTCTCGGGACATTTACTGTGTAACCCTGGGCAAGTCACTTAACCTCTGTTTGCCTTAATCTACTGGAGAAGGAAATGGCAAACTACTCCAGTATCTTTGCCAAGAAAATCCCATAGACAGTATGGATCATGGGGTCATGAAGAATTGAATATGACTAAATGGCTGCACAACGAGTAAATAAATGAATAAATAAGTGAATACATACATGTGTATATATATATATATATATATATATATATATATATATATACATTTTATATGTATTACAAATATATGTATATATACACATATATATGTGTATATATATATATGATTTGTATATTTTTAGTGTTACCATGTCTTCACAGGGTGAACACAACCCAAATCTCTGCTCTTTTAAATTGTTAAAAAAAAAATCACTCCTTGGTCACCTGTGATTAATTTGGACAATGCTTTGGGGATGAAATTTGCATTGAAGATTCGATACAATTTTGAATTTTGAAAGAGCGAAGAAAGAAGTTGGATTGGATGGTATGACTATTTCATTTGACAACCATTTATCCTCATCAGTAGCATTTGTATTTCTTGCAAGGGGAAATGCTTCTCACTTCCTCAGCCACCACTTACAGATCTCTCGGGGCTACTCCAATCCTCCTGATGCTAGGATTTGTGGATTCCTGTTGTGACCCAGAGTGCCCCTCCCATGGTGCCTTTCACTGAGCCTGCTCCCTCACTCTGTACCAGGGGGCCAGGAGGCTGCTGGCACACATTCCCTGCTATTAGTATCCCATTCAATTAGCTCCATGTGACAGGCTGTGGTACAGACTGCCGTCTCACTGGGGAGCAAAAGCATAAACCTGCTTTTTGTCTGGTGACCCTATAGGGACTTCTCCATCAGGATTTGAATCTCCGGCACACACAACTCATTGCATCTCATTTCTGTGCTCATTTGCATCTTAAGCGTAGCATCTTACTTTCTAGTCATCCATATTTATGATATATCACAGTACATGGGTGACTCCTTTCAGGGCAATTTTCCAAATGTCATTAGTGTCTATGTTCCAAATTAGGGCCACCCTGATAAATAGGCAAATAGTTTAGCAGACTTCAAACAAGGATTAGACAAACAAGGGTAAATAAGAATAACACAATGTTTGTAACCGAGCCAACTAAGAGGAAGAAATAAAATGGATAGATCCACTCAAGAAGCTGAAATGACACGGACATTTTCATCACAACTGCTACTCAGAAAAGTTCACTAGGCTTTCCCATCTCCCTGTGCTTATCCCCTGCCATCATAATTTAGGTTCAAGAAGACTTAGAGGCTGTGTGACTCAGTTACTTGTGTCTGTCTGACATGTCTTGGCATTCTCTCCCATGACCAGTTCTCTAGTGAGAGGCTGGCTCATGTTCTGCCAAGTTGTGAACAGTCTACATTCCAGCACAAAATCTAGGCCTGCGATTCAAAGAGACAGCTGCTTCCTGATGTCTCTGGATGAAAAGCCCAATGGAGAGTGGGATGGGAGTGCTGTCACATTGTTATAACAGTGATGGGAGCATCGCAATGTGCAAGTTTTGGCAAACACCACCTTGCCTCTGGGCTTTCTACTTTTAAAGGCTCATTGCCTTCTGGCCAGATTAGGCATGAGACCAGTTTGAAGTAGACCCAGAGTTTCTGCTGTAGTCTGGAATGACCTTAAGAGATCCTAGATGGTCTTTAAACATTCCTTATTTGTAGTGTTGCACTTTGGGGGGAATAAAGGGTTGGTGATGAGGAGAAACATTTTTGCTAGATACTACTTCTCTCTTTTAAGGAACGAAGTTTAAAATATTCATAGAAGCACTTTTTGTGGTAATAAAGAACTGGAAACAAACTAGATACCCATCATTTTGAGGCATGGCTAAACAAACTGTGACACATGAATATAATTAGATGTTACTACCCCATCAGAAAGCACAAGTACAAAGAATTCAGAGAAGCAAGAGAAGACATATGAATTAATGCAAAGATAAGCAAATAGAACCAGGAAAATTACAAGTATGCATATATGCACACACGTATACTCACATTTATATACATACATATATTCATCATTAAATATATATATATATATATATATATATGTATATACTGTAATGATGTAAAATGAAAGAAAAAAGGAAACTGCATATTATGTAATTATAAAGATGAAGCTTAGCCCAGAGAAAAGTAGAGAAAATGTGCCTCTTTTCCTTTTTTGTAGAGAGATGCAGCTCAGTGCCTTTGTGCTAGCTGTCCCCCAAGTCTGGAATACGCTCTCTCCTTCAGCCTCCTAGAGCACCAAGCTTTCCTTGAAAGCTCAACCTTTAGGCTCACTTCTTACATGATACCTTTCCTGTTCTAGTCTTTTCCCCGTCTCTCCCGTCTTTTATCTATTAGTGCCTTCTTTTTCCCAAAGTACCTTGTATTTATTTTGTGCCTACTTATCTATGTACATGGTGTCTCCATCTCTCAATAGAATTTAAGATTCTTGTTGGCAGGAACAGTGTCATTCATGTGTGTTTTATCCCCAGCACCTAGCACATTACCTGAAATATAGAAGATACTTTATAAATGTTTGTTGATTGATTGAATCCATCATCCCAAGGGAATCTTCAGGCATATCACAGCATCCTATCTGTATTCCTATCTCTATTCCGAGAGTGTCTCCTCCCTACTATCGTTGCATTTCCTGGAATATGATGTTCATTTTTCTTTCCCTTAATTGGAGATATAGCACCTTAGCAAGCAACTGATTGTAAAGATAGAGAGATAAGTGCCTGCCAATGACCATAGAGTTTCTTAGGATCATAGCTTTAGAGACAGAAGGGACCTCAAAGGCCCCCCTTTTCTATTCCTCCCTCCATTTTACAGTTGATAATATTGAGGCACAGAGAGTTATAATTGCTCTAAGGAATTTGGGGAATGCCTGGATCAAAGTTGGAAGTCTCCCTCTGCCCCATTGCTACTTATATTTTTATGCCCTCCATGATATTTCCTGGGGTATAACTTTCATGCATCATTGTGTACTTAAACTGGCATCAATGCAGATCATTAACCACTCTGCAGAGCTGGATTTCATGATGCCTGGGGTCACACAATCAGATTCAGAGATTGGTAAAGGAAGGAAACAAGCCTCTATTAAGCACCTAGCCAGTATGCTAAGTTTAAAAGCATTACCTTATTTGGTCCTTTATTGAGGGCTTAAAATCCCAGCCACCTATTCATTTGCCATCAGCTGCTCTGCTTGGCTTCATCTCCATCCTCTTGATGATGCCTCCACATGGGGTACCCGATGGCACTCTCCCCTTCCCTAGACCCACCCTTTTCAGTTTCTTCTGTGTATTTTTTCTCCCATTAGACTATAAGCTCTTTGAGAGAAAGGATTTTCTGTGTTTTTCTCATTTATATTCCTAAGACTTAGCACAGTACTTGGCACATAGTAAGTACTTACTAAGTGTTATGCCATAGATGCTCTTATCCGCATTTTACAGAAGAGGAAGCTGAGACAGACTGAAGTTGCATGACTTGCCTAGTGTCTGATGCCACATTTGAACTCCGGTTTTCTTGACTACTGATCCAGAGCTCTATTCATTGTGCTGCCTAGCTCTCAGGAATCCTTTGAATTCCAAAATCAGTTCAACATCCATTATATTACCTCTCTAAAATTATCTAAAACTCAACAATTCCTCTTTCTCCCCAGTTTTAGTGACATTCTTGACTTCCCTGTTTCTGTGAATAGCAACTGAAGTTTCCAATTCACCCTGGCCTAAAATCTCATGGTCATTTTACGGTCCAACAAATCACCAAATCCTGGTGTATTATTGTATTGTATTGTATTATTTCTAATGCCTCTCCCCTAAAATAAAAAAGCAGTGTCCATAGGGGCATAGCCAAACTGCGCTTCATCACGATGCCATGAGAAATTGACAAAGGCCTCCAGCACATTGAATAGACCCCCTTAGGTGAATTTATGGGATGACGTGGATGTGAATGATACAGGATGCCTTGTATTACTGAATTCCTGGAGAGGACTCCTAAATGGACAAAGACACAGAGCCATTTGGGTATCTATCAAGGCAGCGAGGTGGCACAGTGGATGATGGGCCTGGAGTTAGGAAGACCTGAGTTCAAACCTAGTTGCAGACACTTACTAGCTGTGTAACCCTGGTCAAGTCCCTTAACCTCAGTTTCCTCAACTGTAAAATGGAGATAATAAATAAAATGAGGGTGTTGACCTAGCTTCCAGGGTTGTTGTGAGGATGAAGTAGGTCATATTTGTAGAGTGTTTAGTGTAGTGCCTAGCACATAGGAGGCACCTAGCAAGTGCTAGCTATCATCTTCATCATCATGCTACTTTGGACCTTTACCAGCTCATGTCTGAATCACTCTGATGACCTCCTTAACTAGTCTGCTGGCCTCTAGCTTCTTCTGACTCCTTCCCCCTGAAATTTATATTACCCGCTTCTAGCAAGCTGTTCCTCCAGAAACATCATTCTCATTCATATTACTCCTCTGTTCAAGATCCTTTAATATCTGAAAGGATGTCTTAACTCCTGTACTGCACTCAGTTCTCAGTTCTTCCAATGAAGTACCAGTTACATGACTTTGGACAAATTATATTACCTCTAAAACTCAGTTTTTTTAATCTGTAAAATGGGGATACTTATACATATTAGCTATCTCACAAGCAATAGGGGGTCACAATAACCAAATAAGAATGTAGATGAAAGTATTTTATAAAACATAAAGAAAAAAGTGTGGAACTATAAGTGTTAATGATTAAATTTGGCATTCAAGCCCTGTAAAATTTGGCCTACCTTTCCTACTTTCTATTACTGAATATCAACATTTTTCTCCAGCAAAACTGGCCTACTCTCTGTATCTTCAAGATGCATTACCTCCATCCTTCTGCTTTTGCTTATACAGTTCCCACTGCTTGAGATGCCCTTCTCTCTTCTTTATGCTTGTCATAAATTCACCAGCTTTTTGGATCCCTATTCAGTTCCCATTTACTCTGTGAAGTCTTTGCTGTCCACCTTAGGCCATAATTCTCTCTCCCTCTACTTGACTCCCTCGAGAGGCCTAGTCAACTCACTGACTTGGAACCTAGCACAAGTTACCTTGTTATCTGTTTTGTATGTCTTTCTAAGTAGTCTCTGAGCACCCTCAGAGGGTCAGGGACTACCATCTTTTATTTCTCTGTTGAGTAACAGCAACTCTGATTTTCTTAATGCTTCGAGACTTAGAAAGTGATTTACTCACAGCAGCCATGAGTAGACCATGAGTAATCTTATACCCATTTCACAGATGAGAAGAAGGAAGCTTGGAGAGAGGGAGGGACTTGAACACAATTGTACAACCACTAAGTGTCAGAGGAAAGACTTGAGTTTATCTATTGGCTCCTTGTTAAACATCCTTTCCCTCTATAGCCTATTGTTTCTCTGTCTAATCTACATAGTTCTGGGCACAATGCCTTGCACAGAGTCAATACTCAAGAAATTATTTATTAAGTGGTTGATGTTTCTTTTCCGTAAATCAGTCAGCAAGCATTTATTAAGTGCTTACTACATGCCAGGCATTGTGTTAAGTTCTGGGGATTCATAGAAAGGCAAAAAACACAGTTCTCACCCTCAAAACACTCACATTCTAATGGGAAAGTCAGTTTGCCTTTCTTTGTACTCACAATTGCTTAGCATGATGCCTGGCTCATGAAAAGCAATTAGTACATACTTGCTAATTAACAGGCTGACTGATAGATACATGGGTGGATCTTGGGTTCTATTCTGGCTTCACCATAATTGTAGGCTGCTGACCTTGCACAGTTGTCCCTCACTCAAAACAAATTCAAGTGAAAGTCATGTCATCATTTCTCTGATGTCACGGTCTTCTTCGAAAATGAAGAATGAACACAGATAGGACTGTGTACCTTGGGAACAAAATGGAATAACTCTTCAATTTACCCCAACTATACCATACCAAAGGATAACTGGGCCTCTCTGGGTAGCTCTCAATTAAATCGCTAACCTGAATTCCTCTCCCCTTGTTCCATCCTAGTCCCTGGCATAGCCTCTGGGGCGCAGGGAGCCCAAATGCTTTTGCTCCAGCATTTACCACGTGGCACTTGGCTCTTACTGACATGTTGGTGTAACACTATGCAATGTACCAAGTTACACTGTGAGTATGTTGTGTGTTATGAGTATGTATGTATGTTACCCTTCCATGGCACATCTCAAACCCAAACCACTGCCAGAGAAACACTGAATAGAGATTTTTAGTGAATACTTTAGAATCTGTGTCTATTACAAGCCTGTAGTGAGATGATCTATTCAGACATTATAATAGAGTTTATTTCACCTGAAACAGAGCTCTTTCTTGGGTCTGATATAAACCTGTCTTATGAAACCTGTCTGATTTTCAAAGACCCCTGTGAATTAAGAAATGATATTATAGGAATTAAAGATATAGCATACTTGGGTCTTCTTGGTCATGCCTTTTCTAATGAAATGACTTGAAAAGATGCCAAGAGCATGATTCATGTTCAGGGGGAGAGCTTTCTTTCAAACAATCCAGACAGCTTCCAGTTGCTCTCAGGTTATTACAAACTATAGATGGGGCTCAGAACCTAATGGTTTGCAGATGACACAAAATCCAAGTTCCTTGACAAAATTCAGTCACTGAGCACTTCAAGCAAATGAGAAGGTGTTAAATCTAGCACATGAAAGTGACCACTCCATTCTTCTCCCTGAAATTTCTGACCTTTACTTTCTTGGAAACAGTGGAAGAGGTAATGTGTTACAGAAGGGGTCAGGAAATGTGCTTTTGAAACCTGACTGTACTGCATGTTATCTACATGACTTTGAGCAAGTCACTTAATGTCTTTGGACTTCAGTGTCTTCAGGAGATTAGGTTCTATGACCTCTAAGGTCTATCTAGCTCAATATTTACATGTTATAAATGATGGCTCATATTTCTATAGCATATAAAGATTTGCAAAAACATTTTCTCATAAAAATCCTGTGAGGTTGGTAGTGCAAGGATTTGAATTCCGATTTTTGCAGCCCAGGAGAATGAATCCCGAAGTGACTTGGATGATCATCCCACAGTGAGCAGTGAATTAGAAGCTGAACTCTGCTCTTTCCATGTTTAGTAGTATACTACATTATTTCTTGACTTAAGAGTAGATGCATGTTGTCCCTGGGACCCTGTGTTGTACCTCTCAAACCAGAGCCAGGTTTTGTCTCAGAGATAGCTGAGTTTGTCATACAGTTTCTGAAGTTTGCATGATTCCTTGAGATGCAGTGTGTTACATTTTGAAATTGCCAATGTAAGATGTAATATAATTATCTTAGTAAACTTTCCAACCTAGTCAAATTTTCTCAATAGTAAGTGCGTGTCAGGTTCAACAGGAGCATGGATAATTCAATGTTTGCCAGCAGTAAGTGTGATAAACACTTGCTTGTTAAGTCAATTTCATCAAGACAAAATTCGAATGTGAAGTAAGAGTGTACCACGAGTCTATGACTAGAAATTGCAAATAGCATTCATCTGACAGATCAACTAATTTGCTGCAGTTATTCCAGCAAGATTTCAAAACGAGATAGCTGGAGTTTCTGTATGAAATGTAATTTACTGCAGAAATGCCCCAAGAGAAAACTTGAAGCTTCAGCTTTGCCTGTTGATTTTTGCCAAATAGTCAACTGGGGCTCTGTTCTTAAACAATCTGTGATTATTCACACAAAAGAAATAGTTGCACAGAATAATTAGAAACAATTAAACACCCTACTTATTGGTAATACACCACTGACTGCTATTACATAAGATACACAGGTGCTTGCTGCAGCCCATCAGAGGGTATTGGCCTAAAATATAAGTTTAATAGAAAAACTAGAGGTAGAAATAACACCATTCCCCGTTGAACTGAAATTTAATGAGGATGGTGAAGGGATGTAATTGTGTGTTCTACCTGACTCTACTTTTAATTTAACTGGAATATATAATACCCTCTCTAAAGTTACTGCTACCAAGTAAAGCAAGTTACCATTCTTATTTTTGCCCGATTTCCTGAGGGGAAAACAAAACCCAAACCTGATGAACCCTAATTGAACTTCCCACCCCATTAAGGATAGAATCCTGTTTTTAGACAATCATATGTATGTAAGTAGTATATATGCATTGGACCTTGAGTCAGTTTTGATAGACTTTTAATTATAAAGCAAGGTAAACATTTTGCAAAGTATTAGTAGCCAATGTTTTCCTTCATCTAGGGGTTTTTTTGTCCTAAAGGCAATCAAATGCTTTGATGGATCTGCCAGTTGTGTGCTCTTTCCACTGAGTCATGCAACCCTAGCTATTATTTGCAATCTGTAAATTATTAATGAATTAATTGAAATGTCAGAGGAAGATGAGACACTGGTAAATTTTAGAGAACTGACTTCTGTAATAAGTCTGTTTGACATCTCACATTGGAGGCTTCTTTTTAAAAAAAGGTTTTCTTGATATGTTTTGTTTCTATGATCATCAATTATCCCTGCTACTCTTCCCTTTTCCTCTTCCAGGAAGTCATCCCATGGAACAAACGACATTTTTTAATTTTATTTTTTAAGTTAATTTGTTTTCAGTTTTCTACAATCACTTCCATAAATGTTAGATTTTTCTCCCCCTCCCTTCCCCCACCTTCTCCCTCACTCCCTTCCTAAGGCAGATATTTTTTTAAAGAAGAAAAAGATGTAGTACAGCTGATTGGGACATTGAAAAAAGTCTGAAAATGTGTAATGTATAAGTAACACCTATGGACTTCCTGCCTTCATGAATGGACACGGTAGGGTATTTATTACATTTTTTCATTCCCACCATGCTTGATCTTCATAATTTTGTTATACTTGCTTTTTATCTTTTGCAGTATACTTGTTCTTCCTATTTACATTGGTGTGGTTATTGTATATGTTGCTTGGGGAGGGGTGGCTCTGCTTACTTTGCATCAATTCATGGAGTTTTTTCCATATGTCTCTATCTTTTATCACATACATAATTTCTTACAGCACAATAATATTCCATTATATTCATATACTACAATTTCTTTAGTCATTCCCCAACTGATGGACATCACTTTACTTCCCATTCTTTGCTATCACAAAAAGTGCTGCTATGAATATTTTGGTGTATATAATAACTGTTTCTTATTGATAATTTCCTTGGGATATAAGCTCAATAATGGAAGAATATAGTTTAGTTACTTTATTTAAATAATTCTAATTTGTTTTCTAAAAATTTTACTATCTCACAGCTCTACCAACAATGTATTAGTGTGCCTATTATTCCACAACCTGTCCAACATTGAGTACTACTGTTTCTTTTTGGTCATCTTTGCCAGTTTATAGGGTGTGAGATGAAAATTCAGGGTAATTTTTATTTCATGTCTCTGATTGTTAGTGATTCAGAGCAGTCTTTCTTATCCTAGGGGAATTAATTTTTATCTGTGAAAAGCTTTTCAGTGCCATATAATCAAAGTTATTTATTTTATCTTTTGTAATTGCTTCTATCTCTTCTTCGGTTATGAATAAATCTCCTACCATAGGGAGGAGAGGTCTATGATCTGTTTCTATTTCAGTTTTTTATAGTCTGGTCATTAATATGAGGCTGTACATTTATTTAGAATGTATTGAAGAACAGGGAGTAGGATGTTGGTCTAAACCTTATTTCTGCCAGGTTGCTCTCTAATTTTCCCAATAATTTTTATCAAATGAGGAGCTTTTGCCCAAACCATGTATGTTTTCCACTTTGTCAAATACAGGATTGCTGAGTTCTGTTGCTTCTAATTCTCCCCTTGTCTAGTCTCTTCCATTGACTTACATATTCATTTTTATCCAAAACCAGATGGTTTTAATGAATGCTACTTTATAATATAGCTTGAGGTCTGGAAATGCCCTTTTCTCTTCATCATTTTTTCTTTTCACCATTTATCTGGATGTCATACATCTTTTATTTTTCCAAATGAATTTTGTTATCATTTTTATCAAGTTCTATAAAGTATCCCCTTAATAATTTGATTGGTTTAGCATAAAAGTATGTTAACTTTGGAAGTGTTGTCATTTTTATTATATTGGCATGGCTTGCCCATGAATATTGAGTATTCCTCCAGATATTTAAGTTAGTTTTGATGTTTTTAAGGAACACTTCGTAGGTTGATCTCCAAATACTTTATGAATTTTGTGGTTATTAGGCATGGGATTTCCCTTTCTATTTTTGCTTCTTGTGTTATGACCTATTATTACCTAGAAATGCTATTGACTCTTGAGGGTTTATTTTGTAGCCTGCACTTTTGGTGAAGCTGTTAATTGTTTCGATTAGTATCTTTGCTGATTCTCTAGATTCATCATTTGAGGAAGTAGAATCCAAAGAGAAGTATGACCTTAAACGTGAAGGCTGCTGGACAAAAGTTCAGAAAGAGGGTTCATACAAAGATCAACATTTCAAAAGTATTGCAGTAGTTAATGAAAAACAAAGACATTTCTAGCAGAATGGATCCCCTTTATATGGTTCATAAAATATTTACAACTATGGTCCCAAAAGCTGATTCCAGAAGGACTTCCCCCAGCATCTGTCTGACCACTGGATCAATGTTTCCTTTACAAACTCTTCCTTTCAAGTGTCCCCCAGGGATTAGTTTCAGGTCTCCTGTTCTTCTCACTGTGTGCTCCCATTCTTAGGCATTTTGTCCTTTATAATGTCTTCAACGACAATTTTGATGATGAGAGACAGCTTCAGCCTTCGCCTCTCCCACTATCCAGTCCCACGTCTCCGAGGCTCTAGCTGCATGACAACAAGCAAACATTTTGTCAGGGAATAAACACATTCATAGAGTTGTGGGTGGCAACATCTTTATATGGGAATCTGTTTCACACTGTTTTTCACATTTATGTCCACCCTTCTTTCAAAATGTTTTGTTTATTTTTTTGGTGGTGAAAGGAGTTTTCCTCTAAAAAAATGAAATCCAACTTTCATAATGGTTCTTAATAAACCAGATTCCCACTTTATTCTATCCTTTAACACCATGTAATAATACCGAGGGGATGGGGAAGTAAAAAATATTTTTGGCCCAAGAGTACAATGCAGACAAATTATTAATGTTCTCTTCCTCCTTTTATTTGGGTATTAATATTATCTGTTGATTGCTACCCCCACAGTCCTGATACCTCCCCTTGTAGGGATACCTCTCAGTGCTTTTCAGATCATACCACATCCAGCATGCATTTCCTCACTGTAATCTTACTGTGGTTTAACTATTCTTTCTATCTTCCTCTATTTAGGTTTATCATTTCTATTTCCATAAACATTTCCATTAGAAAATGAAACATTGTTGCATAAATGTGGTGGTTCCTCTGTCACTATCGATGAAAATAGTTTGCTATTGGGATATTGATACATTTCTTTCATTTTATGTGCTCCTTCCAGTTTTATCTACAAACGATTTGAGGTTATGTGGCTATTTGGTTCTGATGTCATACGTTATGTTCTACAAGGAAACACTATTCATAGTTTGATGTCATCTATTCTATAAGGTTTTGTAAATGAGATTGTATTACTAAACTATGGTTGCATTTTGTTACCATCTCTCTTTCCTTGACAAAGAGATGACATATTTGTTGGCTACAGGGTTTTCTAAGATCTTCTGGTCTCCCTGTTGTGAAAACTGCTTTATTACATAATTTAAACTTTTGGAGGAAAAGGGGATTCAGTAATTCAACTTACATTTATTAATCACCCATTATCTAAGTACTGGGATAGGTACAGAACATATAAAGGAAAAAAAAGTGGTCCTTGCAGATAAAGAGCTTCCAAATCTACATACTACTATATGCTACTACATGTACACAAGAGAATAAAAATAAAATATAGACAAAGCAATTTGAAATGGAAAAGACAACTAATAATTTAGAGGGGTAGAAAAAACCTTCTGTAAAGAGTGGCACATAAACTATGCCCTGAAGGAAACTAGAGATTTAGTGAGGCAAAGGTGAAATGGGAGGAATTTCCAGTTTGGGGGGATCATTTGTGCAAAGGGACAAAGATGGGAAAGTAAATGTTATATGTAGGGAATAGAGAGCAATTTAGTTAGACTGAAACAAAATAAATGCATGAAGGGGATTAATATGATATAAGATTGAAAATAGAGCTGGTAGCTAGACTTGAGGGTTTTTAAAATGTTATGCTAAGGAGTTTGTATTTTAGAGGCAATAGGAGTCATTGACAATTGTTGAGCAGAGAGGAGCACTGATCAATCTATTAACAAGCATTTATTAAATATTCCATGTTCAGGCATTGTCCTAGACACCAGAATCCAAAGACAAAAACAAAACATAAAAACAGATTTTTGCTCCCAAGGAACTGGTATTTAACCAGGTGAAATAACAAGTGTACATTGGATAAGTAGAAAGAATATACAAAATAATGTTCAAGTCATCCAAAAATTGTCAATTTTTTCTCTTCCACTTGTTTTCCAAGTGTTTTTATTTTGAAATTATATTTTTCCAGTCTTTTGATTTAATTTTAATATTTCTTGTTGTTACATGTTGTCATTGACTTTTCTTTGGTTCATTGAATCTATAAAAACATTCTGAATGTTCTGATAGATTGGTTTCTAGAAGTTTTATGCATTTTCTAGTTATTGGAATGGTATTTCCATTTCTATTTTTGCTTCTTGGGTTTTGTTATTATTCTATACAAATGCTATTGTTATTTGGGAGCTTATTTTGCTATCCTACAGCTTTGCTGAAACTATTAATTTTCTCAATTACTATCTTTCCTGATTTTCTAGGACAAATCTACCAATAGATACCTATCCAGGTATTGTTCTGGAATCTCCTTTTGCCCTAAGCTGGGCACTCCATGTATTAAGCTTCTGGCCAGAATCAGTTCCCAATGTCTACAGACCTCAGTGCCTGTCCCACTATGCTGAATAGGGCTGGAAAAATGATTCTCTATGACTTTTTCTTGGATTTCTCCAATAGGATTTTGTTGGGTAAGTTTTCTAGATTTGTTTGAAGGAGGGTTTTTTTTTTTTGGGAGGGGGAGGCTTGCTATACTTCTAGCTACTTTGCTATTTTGGTTCTGCCTCTGACAAAGTCCAAGCAACTACTTCTTGAGGCAATCCATTGAACTTTGGAAAAACTAGTTGTTTTTCCACATCAAGCTAGTCTACCTCTTTATGGATTATTACCCCTTGCTCCTAGTTCTGCCCTGGGAGATTAAGATAAACAAGTTAATCCTTTCCCCCAATGACAAGCCTTCAAAGATTTGATGGTGTTACTTATACTTCCTTAATGGTTCTTCTCTAGTTTTATCAGCTTGGTGGTACAGCGGCTAGAATACTGAGTCTAATTATCATTGGATTATGGATTTAGAGTTTGGAAGGGCATCTAGAAGGTATCTAAGCTAATCTCATTTCCTGCTTCTTTTTCCTCCTTTTTCTGTTAGAAAACAGAAAAAGATTATCCTCCACTAAAAGATG
Source organism: Potorous gilbertii (assembly GCA_028658325.1). NCBI lineage: Eukaryota > Metazoa > Chordata > Mammalia > Diprotodontia > Potoroidae > Potorous > Potorous gilbertii. The sequence continues at coordinate 683,758,193 of CM053769.1, forward strand.
TAGAAACCAAAGCTCAAAGAGGTTGGTTGAAGTGTCCAAGTTTAGATAGCTAGTTAGTTGACCCAGACTTTGACTCGTTTCTATCTCCAAATTCAGCCTTCTTTCCATTTTTCCTTATCTCCTTGTTCTTAAAGATGGCAAAAGTAGAACTTTTCAACTTTCCCTTTGTCCTTGTTCCTTTGCTTGTCTTTTTTCATTACTGTCAATAACATCATTTTTTAGCCCTTTGAGCCTGAGCCAATCTTGAATAATCTTTATGCTCTGTCTACTCAATCCAAATGTCCACCATGAAATGTCCTCTCATCTCTGACCCCAGTGTCCAAACCTTTATCCAGGTCCCAGTTATATTTTACCTAGATTATTTATTGTATAGTGGAAAGAACACAGGTTTGAGAACCAAAACATCTAGCTATAATTCTTAGATCTCCCACTACTTGTGTTTGTTTGTCTTTGGGCTACTTATCCACTCTTTGGGGGCCTCAGTTTCTTTATTGGTAAAATGAGAATTTTGGACTAGATGACCTCCAAGATTCCTTTCAGCTCTAAATTTATAATCCTCTACCCTAAGCCACTCCTTTACTCTAATTGGAAAAACTTCCTTGCTGTGCCCACTTCTGAACTTTTATATCATCCATGTGACTGGAATAACAGTCATTCCATTATTCCAAACTGGCCCCTTTCCATTCTCCCAAGCACATTTTAAATCTTACTGGTGCCACTGGAACATGCAGTACAGAACAGAAACAGACCCATGTGCCCTAGAAACCTCATTAACATGATACCTTCCCCATGTCCACTTACTCTCATTTGCTTAATTGTTTTCATGCTCATTTACCTTTTCAAGTACATGTGCACATATATGTGGAAATGTGTCTATGTGTGTATATACATATATGTGAGTATATGTATCACATATACATGAATATATACATATATACAAATATCTGAATATATGTATATGTGTATATTATATATATATATATACACATAGAAAGACAGACAGACAGACAGATAGATAGATAGATAGAATTCTACTCCAGAAGACCCGAGTTTGAATACTGCCACAGAGACTTGGCCAAGTCACTTAACTTCTCCCAGGCTCAGTTTTCTTATCTATAAAATAAAGATAACAATTGCAGTTATGCTCTATGTTGTTGTGAAGGGCAAATGAGAAGATGTGTAAAGTGCTTGGCCAACCTTACAATGCCGTATAAATGTTAGCTATAAGATGTGTATGTGTATTTAGAGCTAGGCAGGACAATGGGTAGGAGCTCTGGACGTGGACTAGGAAAAACGGAGTTCCAGTTCCTAGACACTGTGTGACTGAGCAAGTCATTTAATATCTCAGCTTCAGCGATCTCATCTGTAAAATGGATATAATCATAGCACAGGGTTATTGTTAGAACCAAAGGAGATGATATGTGTGTATATATCTATATACATATCTATATATTACCTTAAGACACTATATAAATGTTAACCATCATGACTGTTGTAGTTTGTCATCATTGTTTCTCTTCTTGTTTGTTTCCCTTAACCATTTAAGCACTTCTTTTGACTCTGAATTCACTGAGGGCAGGAACTTTAGAAAAACTTGATACTTCTATGCCCCACTGTACATGTACTAGGAATTTTATAAGCTTTTTTGATTTTTGAGTAACTGGAAAGATGACAAAAATCCTAGAAATTAAAACTATTTCAGAATTTTAAAACTGCATGGGTCATTAGCCCATGCTGTATGTGTCATCTACACACATACAAGTCAGGAAAGGAAGGGTTAAGTTTTTGATTTCATCTTACTCTCGAGACATAAGTACAGATGATTAGGTTGAGATTCACAACCTTGATAATTAGCTTAGAGATTCTGAATCAGAATGTGTGCTGTGAAAAAAAGTGATTTTTGGAGCAGTTAGCCCTAAGGGGCTGGATAACCAGCTGTCTCAGATTTTTATACCTGCCAACATCTGGTTTGGCAAAGCAGGTACCAGACTATGTACAGACCAGGAGGGAGTCCCCATAACAACTTTGCCTCTGACCTCCTGAGAGCCAGAGAGACGTTTGATTCTCTATAGGGCACAATTAGAAAAAGGTAGAATTATTTAGACTGTATAGCATTTCCAAAATGCCTCACACACGTTTAATTCAAAAGTATTTTCCTCCCTTGTATTTGAAGTGGGAAGAATTCCCAAAGAGAAGGAGAACAGCAGTGAGCAGAGCTGCAGCCCAAGAGCACAACAGTGGAAGGCCAAGCTCCATGATGGCAGGCAGCATTAAGGGGGAAGCCTCAGTAAACCCAGAGGGTCCCAAGAAGCCCAACCCTGGAGTGTTTCAGCTAGGACCAGACAGATGTTGAGATGGGAATCCAGAAAATTATCATTTGGTGCGGTGCTGCCAGGGGATGTCACTGGCAGCTTTTGCTTCTCCTTTCCAAACTTGTGACACTAAAGCTGCCTCTGACAGGCTGGGACCAGCCTGCTTACCAGGGCAAAGTCGGATTGCCCCTCCAAGATTCCAGGTGCAGGCCCTGGACCAGAGGCCGTTCCAAGGGTGGTCTGAGCCTTCCATGTCATTGGTGGAATGCTTTCACTTCTTTTTTTTTCTCTAAAGCATCTATATATTTATTTCATCACCTTACCCTTACAATACCTCTGTGAGATAAGTAGGGCAGGGAAAAAAATGGAAAGTTTCTCTGTGTTCTGGCCTTGTTCCTCCCCAACTTTGTGCTATGCCCTTTCTACCTCCTTAAGAGTTAGAGTCTGCTTTTTGAGATTAAGGGTTGCTTTTTTCTTCGTTGGTATCTTAAGACCGACAAATTGAGATTCCACACTTTGTCAACACTTTGGAGTCATTCAAGGCTAAGATTTGGAGTCATTCCTTGGAAACTTATGGAAACTGAGCATATGGACATATGAAGCATGTCCCTGCTGATTCCTTGCCCTTCCCCCAACATTTCAGGACAAGTGCAAAATATGGCCATGTCACTGTGATAGGTCTCTGGACCACTCAGGGAAGAAGAGCTGAGATTTAAACCCTGCTCCAAAGTCTTGGAGAGCCAGGAATACTGATGCTTGGAGGAGGCTTACACAGAGCCGTATCACCTTCTGTCATCCTTCTCTTTCCTAGTGCATGGGTGAATTTGTCCAAATATCTCCCTCACTTTCCGTCCTAAAACGGGCAGATACCATTTTTTAAAAAATGCGTTGTTGCCTTAATTATATGCTGAATCATCATAGAAGTATAGTAATAATTGCTAACATTTATATAGCATTTTAAGGTTTGTAAATATATTTTTATATTGTATATATTATTGTATATTTTATATTGTGTTATTTTGTATTGTATATACTATAATATATTATACGTAAGTATATATATTTATACCTATGTATATATATATATATATATATATATATATATATATATATATATATATATATAAATGTGTGTGTATATACACACAAACATATATTTTGCTCTTGATTGTTTTTCAGTCATGTCTGACTCTTTGTGACCCTGTTTGGGGTTTTCTTGGCAAAGACATTGGAGTGGTTTGCCATTTCTTTCTCCAGCTCATTTTACAGGTGAACTGAGGCAAACAGGGCTAAAGGATTTGCCCAAGATCACTTAGCTCGTAAGTGTCTGAGGTTAGATTTGAATTCATATATTCCTGAATCCAGGCCCTGAGCTTTAGCTAGTACAACATCTAACTGCCTATCTATCTGCATACATACGTTATCTCATCTGAGCTTCATGGTAACCCTGGGAACTACATAATATTATCACCCCCATTTTATAGAAGAGTGAATTGAGGCTGAGAGAAGTCAAAAGACTTGCCCAAGATCTGAGGCAGGATTTGAACTCAGGTTTTCCTGATTCTAAATCTGGCAATATGCTGCCTAGCTACCTTCCATTAGTGAGGAAGAGGTACACATTTGAAATTTCAAAATACGCTTATCCAGTGTATTCTACTTTCTTATCCAGCTACTATATTTTGCTACTATATTCTAGACCCATTGGTAAAGACAAGAAATGCATAAAAATCTTTACCATTCTTTAATAGCATTTATTATTAGGGAAAATAAAAAAAAATTAATAAACAAAACTCTCACAGAAACCTCAGATTGACTATTAAGGAAGAAAAGAAAGTTAACGGGCAAAACATGAACATCAAGTCTGGTAGAATTTCATTAACAATGAGTCTATTCCTAAATGGGAGCCAAGATGATATTCACCTTAGTTAGAGGACCTTGCCTTCTTGAGATAGTCAGGAGCTCTCACTGCCACTTTTTCTAAATCACCTGGGTTTGGACTTTTGAGGATTGTGAGGAAAAAGTTCTCTGGATGTAAAGACTATAAAGACAGGTTGCATTTAGTTCCTCTCTGTCATTCTAGCTTCTAAATGCCCTTAATTTTCCAATACTCTACATTTTAACCCAAGTTTCTACAGACAGAATCACTTAGTTCAGCCATAAAATTAGAGGGTTCTTCTGTCTGAACACAAAGATCTTTTCTAACTGTAAATCCTAAGATTCTTTTGTTTGATGATAATGAAAAAGGGATGGTCAAGGGGAGAGACATTTTTCTTAGAAAAGAATTTCCTCCAGTCATTCCTAGTCTCTCAGTTTTCTGAAGATTATACCTAAGTCAATTATAATAGAATTTATGTAGGTTTATAATACTCAAATTATTTCTTTGCTTGCAATGTCTCAGATGCAAACCCCTTCTTAACTCTCCATATTGCTTTCATGCCATGGCAAGTGGAATGCATGTGGATTTGATGTCATGACAATCACATGAAAGGCAGTTTTGGGGTCAAAGAGTGTAAGTCCAAATGCTAGCCTACCCTTTTCATACCTGTGTGATCTTGGGCAATTCAAAACCTCCCTAAGCCTCCGTTTTCTCATCTGTAAAGTCAAGGAGTTGGATAGATGACTTTTAAGTTTAAGTTTTCTTCCAGCTCAGACACAGGAAATAAATTGGTTAGTCACTGGCATCAAAGTTTCAATTTAAATAATCCTTTTATCATTGCAGAATTTTAAAGTTGGAAGAGACCTAAGGTGTCATCAAGTCAATTTATAACTGACTGACCAATAATTTTCTCTATGGAATCCCCCAAAAGTGATCTTACAGATTTTTTTTAATGACTTCCAGTGAAGGAAAACTTATTGATCTTCCTGCCTTTCTTTGGATTTCAAAACCGTGCCCCTATGTCCCTGTCCCTGTGCTAGCACCTTCATGTCCCCTGTTTTCTAGATTTTCTTCTCTGTTTTGTGTGTTGTCTTTTTCCTTTAGAATATAAGCCCCATGAGGTCAGGGACTGACTTTCTTTTTGCTTGCATTTGTATCCTTAGCACTTAGCATAGTGCCTGGCATATAGTAAACAATTAATAAATGCTTTTTTCTTCCCTTTCCTCTTCCCTTCCCCTCTTCTTTTCCTCTCCCTTCCTTTGCCCTCCCCTTCTCTTTCCCCTCCTCTTTTCCTTTCTTTCCTTTCTTTTACACTGGATGTCAAACACACGTCCACTGAGACGTTGCCACATGCAACACTGGGGATTAACCACTAAACAAAATTAAAATATAATTGGAGGGAATTTAGCAAAACAAATAAAAATACAATAGAACATAGATAATGTTAATATGTCATTTTCCAAATCAATATATGTAAAAGCAAGCACCTCTACATAGAAGGGTCTGCTATCACATGTTCTTAGATCTGCTTTTCTAAAAGAAAAACAACATTCGAAGGGTCAACAATCACTTTAATCAAGCACATGTATCATTCACTTAGTTTAGGGGAGAAAGCACCCTGAACTTCAGAGAAAATACTGAGAAATCAAAATCAACAGACATGCTTTCAACTGTCTGGCACAAACAATACATACATCACACATCAACAGACAGATTCAACTGTCTGACCATAAATGCGTAGTTACCAGAGAGAGAAACACTAACATCTGGGTTTTCAAAGCCAGGGGGCTCTTTAGCAGCTGCCCAGAGTCTCCTCTGGCCAAACAAATATTTCCAAAAGAGTAAGCCCTAAAGTAAAACCTCAACTCAGAGCATTTATACATTTTTTTAGAGCCAGAGGGCATCACAACCCTGGAAAACCAGTGGGTTTTAACAAAAGATGTGGGCCTTCTTACAAATTTTCCCTAGGTTGTGAATGGGTGGGGAAGATTTTCTTTAATCATATTATTCAACCAGAGGTACTTGATTATACTAAAACAAAAACAGAAAAAGATTCTTCTTTGCTTGCTGTTACAATGTACTGCTCAGAGGGATCCTTATGTACAGTTTAGTGGCCCCTGTCCCAGTCTTACTAGGAGGATTGCTGCAGGTTCTGTTGCGTCTCTAACTGAACATAATTCCAAATTTTATTGGTGCTAATAAGAAAAAATATTTATTAAGTGCCAGCAATGACAGAAATGTTGAAATCTATGGTGTCTTAATATTTATTTAGAGAGGATTTTTCTCTTTCAAGGCAAATCATTTTGATTTCCTGTTACTTAGCAAGAAATGTAACAGCCTTATAGGCTGAAGGAGGAAAATGTTTGCCAGCTGCAAACATCTGTAGAGCTACTTCTGGGGTACCTTACGCATTGGCAATCCTAGATGGCTTCATTTTGGCAGATCAGGTTTCTTTAGCTTTCTATTTTGCCATTTTATTTTTTTGACTCATGGGATTTGGGTTTTACTTCTGTTCTCCTTTCTTCTCTAACATTGGACTAGAGTTAAATGGAGTGTGTTGGTGAGAAAGATGATAGGATTCCGGGTATTCAGCATTGAAGTCTGGTGGTTTCTTTTTCTTTTTTCTCTTTATGTCCACAATTCCTTTCCTCTCCTCTGGAGTCTTTTTTTTGTTTGTTTTCATGTTGAAAAGTAGTAGAGATCTATATATTCTATCATTTATAACTTTGTGGGTTCTGCAAGTCAAAATCATCTGACTTTTGAAGACATCCTTTATTAATAAAAGGAAAGGCTTTTATTACAGTAAGTTTCCATACCTTTAAAAACATGACACACTGAAAGGGGAAGGGAGACTTGGAGAACTCTTTTGAATAACTTTTGGAACACTGACATAGCCCTGCCTAAGTATTCCTTTTCTTTGGGCAGAGGTACAGAAGGTTCCCATTGCAACATTGCTCAGGTGCCTGGGGCTGGTGACCTCAGAGAGCAGGTAGGTCATTTTGTGACCTTGGTCAGATTATTCACAGCAGAATTCAAAGATCATTAGTTGGGTGGGCTCCAGAAGAATTCTTTCCCATAAAAATGAATAGTTTAAAACATTATTTTAAAAATCATACAGATCAATTCAAATTGCTTTGTAGCCAACTTTATTGACTATATTATCTAAGGAAGGAAACCAAGTCAGGCCCCACTGATAGTGGTATAGCTCATACTAGAGCAGTACAGGACTTAGGCAAATCTGAGCTGCCCAACCTCTGGCTTATAGTCAACTTCCTTCATTTTAAAGACAGAGAGATTTAGGCTTAGAGAAATTAATTAGCTGACCCAATGCAGTCACACAGGTAACAGTGCCAGAGGTGGGAGTCAAATCCAGTTCCTTTGACACCAGAGTCAGTATAGTAACACACTACTTCTACTTCTCATACCCTTTTCTCTCGTTTGCTGCTTTCCCCTGCCTCTCCTTACCCCCTCAGGTTTGAATAGGAGACTGTTCTTAGCTTTGTTTCAGCCAAACTTGCTCCTGAGAAATATTCTGAAATGCAGTCAAACCAAGGTACATATAGTTGATAGTTTTAAACGGTTAGTTCTCCCAGGCACCCAGTAAATGCTTTGCCTTTTAAGTTATAGGAACTTTAGGCACTAACCAGCACGCTGGGGGTGATTTGGAGATAAGGAAGCCCACAGAGGTCCTGAAATCATACCAAACTGTGAACTTTGCCTCTGTGGGCTGACCCTACCCTGGGCCCTTACTCTAAGTGAGCAATTGTGCTGAATTCTGTCTACAAGGTCCACTGAGACCTGTTAATACTGGATTTGGAGTCAGAAAATTTGGAGTTCAAAGCTGGCCTCAGACACTTACTGCCTGTGAGGCCCTGGTAAGTTGCTTAACCTCTGTCTAACTCAGTTTCTTCTTTTATAAAACGGGAACAACAGTAGCATCTATATCCCAGGATTGTTGGTCAATTCAATGTAATTCAACTCATATTTATTAAATTTACTATCCTTTGTTTATTCAGTTTACTAAACCTTCCCATTTTTCAGCTTCTCTTTATGGGGTGTCTTCCTCCACTTGACTGTGAGCTCTTTGAGCAGAGGGATTATGTTACCGTGTGCATTTCCCTGGCTTCGTATAGTGTCTAGTATGGGGCTTAAATGCTTATTGACTGACTGACTCATTATCTACTTCTTGTGTATCCTCAGAAATACCTAACAAAATAATTATACAAGGAGCACACAACTTAACAAATGAATGAATGAAATAGATTTGGTTCCAGACACAGCATAAGTTAGCAAGTCTGAGACAAGTGCTATCTGTATACTTTCAGAATCCTAGGTCAATTACCCCATCTTAGTTATGGTTTGGCAGTGTGAAAATTAGATTATTGATTGATTAATGATTAATAATTGTGGTTAATCATTGGAATCAATACTTATGGATCAGATTTATATTTGATTGGAAACTCCCTCTCTGAGTCAAGTCAAACATATCCCCCTACTATCCTTGTGTTAGACCAATTATAGCCTTAGTTGAGTTTTCATCCCTAGACCTTATGTAATCAACTATATAAAAAGCTATTCTGATTGTCAAATGTATCCTGGCTGCTGAGGAGCTTGGGATCTCATTTTATTGGCAATTATTAGCCTTGTTAATGGGGCAGCTACCTAGCACAATGGATAGATTGCTGAGCTTGGAGTCAAGAAGACTCAACATGACCTCAAATGCTTCCTACTTGTGTGACCCTGGGCAAGTCACTTAACCTAGTTTGCCTCAGTTTCCTCATCTGTAAAATGAGCTGGAGAAGGAAATGGCAAAGCACTTCAGTATCTTTGCCAAGAAAACCCCAAATGGCGTCATGAAGAGTCAGACACAACTGAAAAATGTCTTAACGACTTTAATAAATTTATTATGTCTCAGGCACTATGCTAAAGGCTGGGACTATAATTAAGAAAAAGAAAGACAGTTCCTGATCTCAAAATGTTTACAATCTAATGGGTAAGACAACATATAAAAGACAGTTGAAAAGTAGAGATAGGAGAGGGCATAGCAGGGACAGTACCTAGCATCAGGTATGATACTCCATGGAGTCCAAACAAGGAAAACCTGTAATGGAATATAGAGAGTTACTTTTAAAAGGTTGTTGTGAGGAAAAATGACATATTTGTAAAGTATTCTGAAAACATTAAAAAACTACATAAATATTTGCTGTGAGAAGATGGTGACAATTCCCAAAATACCAGAAAGAACCACAGGATAACAGAATTGCAAAGATTCTTTGAAATATTTTTCTCTAGTTAACTTTTGCTGTTTGGGTTTCTTTCAGTATTACTTTTTGATTAGTGCCTAATATGAGAGTTTCCCTATCCTCAGCCCTCTGATTGAGGAGGCAATATAAGAAAGAACCTTTTAATATTTAGAACTATCTAATAATGGAGATGGCTCCTTTGAAAAATAGTAAAATCCCTATCGTTGGAATTATTCAAGTGGAGGTTAGATGACTAACTCTCGGTGAAGATATAGAAAGTATTACAAAATTAGGTATAAGTTTAAACTAGACCTTCAACATTAATTTCATTTCTAATTTTCTCTAACTGTATGGCACTCTGTACTGGGAGCTCACACTTTCATGCTACTTTTATGCACACAAAGACTTTATATACATTTGATTATAGACTGGAGTTGGAAGAGACTTCAGAGGCCATCTAGTTTAAACCTTATTGTTCATATGAAGAAACTGAGAGCGATGACGTAAGGAAACCAATCTGCCCTGACAGATGTATAGCCTGTACTTCATAGTAGAAAAGCACAGTCCAACCCAACTTATTTCACATATGTGAATATTGAAGCACCAAGAAATAAAGTGAATTACCCTAGATCACAGAGTTGGCAGACAAAGAAGATGGGATTTGAACCCAAGTTCTTGGCTTCTAAAGCCACTGATCTTTCCACTGTACCCTTTACTTCATGATCAGATAAATAATAAGCAACATCAACCATGACAACACCACAGAAATGAGAAAACGTCAACCTGGTGAGGTGATGATAAATCACCATTGGACCTATTTTAAAGATGAGAAAGTAGAGGCTGAGACAATATTTTTCAGAGATAGAGATCTTCATTACTATTTTTAACATACTAAGACGCATTTTCTTCATTTTGGGGGGTCAGGTTAATATACTTAGATATGAATTTCTAATCAGGCTCTAAATTAACTTAACACATTTAGAAGTAGGTAATTTTATTGGTGTGGATATTACCTCTGTTAACCTAGATCGATTGGAAGAGAAGGGAAGGGAAAGAGGAAGAAAGAGAAATATAGGAGGGAAGGTGTGTCCATCCTTCATGGCCGAAGAAGACCATGTCATCAGAGAAATAATGACATGACTTGCACTTGACTTTGTTTTGAGTGAGGGAGGGCTGGGCAGGTCACCAGCCTCACTTCTCCTCCAGAGCCATCTGAATCCAGTGACCAGATATTCATCAGGATGACTGGAGATGACCCAGGATGAGGCAATTGGGGTTAAGTGACTTGTCCAAGGTCATACAGCTAAGTGTCTGAGGTGAGATCTGAATGCAGGTCCTCCTGACTCCTGCACTGGTGCTCTATCCACTGCACCACCGAGCTGCCCAAGGAGGGAAAGTAAAAGAAGGGAGGAAAAGGTAAAAGAGAGGAGAAGGAAATGAAAAGGGAAGGGAAGGGAAGAGAAAAGAAGAGGAAGGTGACAAAAGAAGGTGGAAAATGAAAGAAAACATGACAAAAAAGAAATGAGAAGTTTCTCTGGGGTGGGCTTTAGATGACAAATCTATCACAGGGTTTATATTCCACCAGTACAACCTTGGAGGATTCAGGGTTGCTGCTGTGCCACAATGAAGCATCAAGATAGGATTTTAATGGAGGACTGATATATTTAACAGGGGAAATCTTCAGTGATGTCTTTTAGCTCTTTAAGTCACTTAAAAACAACATAATTTCTCTTTCCATCCAAGAGGATAAAACCTGAGTAAACTGGATGCATTATTCCTAGTTTTGTCTATTTCTTGATGTAATTTCTATTCAGTATCATATGAGGAAGACAAATGAGCACTGGATTGGAGATAGAATCATAGATTTAGAGCCAGAAGGGCTTTTTGATGCCACAGAGTTGGAAGGGACCTCAGACACCATCTAGTCCCACCAACTATTGTTCTAGAGCAGAGAACTGTCGACCAGGGAGGTTAAGTATGACCCATGTCCCCCCTTGACTAGTACAGTTCTCTAAATCCTCTCTTGATGGAGCTGGGATCTAAATTAATGTCGATATTTCCTTTCATGATGCAGATTATTGCCCACTGACGCCTATCCATTCTGGGCAACTCTTGTCTTCCTGTAAATCTACATCAGGAGAGACAACCAATGTGTCAGGGTTTTCTAACCTTCCTCTAATTCTCTTGGCATAGCCTTGATTCCAGTGGAGGGGACATCCAAGCTATCCGTCAACTCTCTCTCTCCTTCCCTAACCATCCCATCTCTTTTTTCTGATCATAATTCTTTGATAAAATAATTTATGCCATTTTTAAATGGAGGTTTTAATACAGTATAGTCTATTTATTCAGAGGTGGAAAAGTAGGCTTATGGGCAAATAGATACTAAGAGAGTCTGGCAACCTTTTTGGATGATGAGATCAGAGAAATTTTTCATGCATTTACTATCCTTCCTCCTTTGGGATCTATTGTTCAATGTTCTAAAAATTGTGTTGCCTCCAGTATAGACCTCTGTATGTCCTTGATCTAGTCCAGGTTCTCATCCCATTTGTTTCCATATTGTCTTTACTTCTTCACATGGCACTTTGGGAACTGTTGGAATATGGTAGATGCTCTATTGTTGATACTGAAAAGAATTTATAATTTAATTTTTACTGCTTTATTTTAGTTTTTATTTCTGGTTTTTCAAGACAAGTCAATAAGCATTTATTTACGTATTCAGTCTTTTCAGCTATGTCTGACTACTCATGACACCATTTGGAATTTTCTTGGAAAAGATACTGGAATGATTTTCCTTCTTTTTCAGCTCATTTTACATTTAAGGAAACTGAGGCAAATATGGGTAAATGACTTGCCCAGAATCACATAGCTCAGAAATGTTTGAGACTGGATATGAAATCAGGAAAATGAGTTGTCCTGACTCCAGTCTCAGTTGTCTAACCATTGTGTCACTTAGAAGTACCTTCTGTATTCTAAATTCGGGAGATAAAAAGGAATGAAAAAAGAACTCCAACTAGTTCTTGCTTTCAAGAAGTTCACATTCTAAAAGATGCAAACATGCAAACAACTATGTTCAAATATATTATATGCAGGATAAATTAGAGATAATCTCAGAGAGAAATCACTATAAATAAGGGGGATCCAAAAGACTTCTGACAGAAGGTAGGATTTTAGGGGGACTTGAAGGAAGCCAGGAAGTAGAAATAAGCAGGAGAGAATTCCAAGGATGGGCAGTAAAAATGACTGTAGTTGAGAAATGAGGTGTTTTCTTAGAGGAACAGCAAAGAGGTTATTATCACTAGATCAGAAAAGATATGGAGGGGAGTAAAGTGTAAAGAAGATAGGAAAAGTAAGAAGGAGCTAGGTTACATGGAGTTTTGATATCCAAGATGAGGATTTTGTATTTGATCCTGGAAGGAAGAGACAAGCACTAGAGTTTGATAACTGGGAGAAAGGTAGGTATATTGGAGTTGGCTGAGACTGGAGGTATGAAGACCAACCAGGCAAGGAAAGTGGGGCTACTTTTCCATGTGATGTGGAGGTGGAGAAGATGGAGGTGGTGGAGGCATCTGGGTGATGCAAGACGAAGAGGAGGAAGGAAGGGGAACAGAAACGCCTCAATTTTTCAATGAAATATGAAGGAAGTTTCTCAGCCAAGAGAATTTAGGGAGGATGAACCATACCCCTGGGATGATTTTTACTCATTTGGATCTCTCACTTGGTTTTCCTTAAATCTGTTTTTTAAAGCTACTGTTTCCTCTTTGAGGCAATGCTGCTCAAAATCTCCCACCATCTTCTTCCATAAGATTTTACCAACATGTTATATTCAAAATGGTTATTACACTTGGCTGCCATGTCTCTTCATTTGGCAAGGATAGCACGCCTGTGCTTGCTGGGAATTTACACCTAGTAGGTACATAATAAATATTGAATAAAAGAATGAAGGCAAGTCATTAAGGTCTTTCCCTGCAGCACCAGTGGATTACTCCCTCCTAAATATTCTACAGGATAGGGATGCCTCAGAAAGAACATCAGAAAGCTCTGGGACCCCAAAAGAAATGTACAGTTTACGAGTGAGTGATGAGCTAAGAATTCTAAAAAATAGAGATCCTGAGAAACTAGTGAGAACCTAGAAATTAACTGCCTAATTATTTAGTAGATCTCTGGTCAAATATGATAAGAAGACCCATTGCCTAGTATGCTTCTTTAACAGGCTAAAAATGAAGGACACCTTAGTATAATCCCTAAAGAACTTTCCTGGGCTCAATTCCATCTAAAACTAGGCTTGTGAGAAGTATTTCTGATATTCATTTAAATTTCTTTGGTAGGTTAACTTAATACATACTACTCAGAGGGGAAATAGAACTGAGATTCACAGCAACTGATGAGATTATTTGGAGTAACACCTGTGATATGGTGTTTAATGCTTTATGAGGTTCCTAGCATCCAGGAGACAATATGATTGCTATCCTTGAGTATGGCACTGCTGGGGCTTCTGGGAACCTTGACAGGGAGTGGAAAAGCAGATAGTTTGGAAATGTGGTAAATACAGTTGGGTTGGATCCAGATGGGCCTACGGAGGCAAATATCTTCTGTTGAAAGTGGTGCTGCCTGAGTTTTGTGTTCTATGTTGGATTTTCTGCTGTTAGGAAGACAGGTTGAGAGAGGCAGTAAGAGTTGGAAACAAGCACTTCTGCTCTGGAGTGAGAGGACACAGAATCAAGTCTCATCTCTGAAACATTGTTTGTGACTATGGATGTCACCTAACCCCCAGAACCCCCGGTAACACTATGACTAATGCTTAGACATATTGCTCTGCATTGACTGAGTAAATTTCCATACCAGAGTTGCCTAAATTGATTAGATGATAATGACAGATACTACCTATAATAATAAACCATAATAGATAGTAAAAATATACTATTTTGCCTTCTGATACCTCATCTAATCATGATGACAGGTCTGTGGGCTACATAATACGGATAGTATCATTCCTATTTTACAGATGGGGAAATAGAGTCACAGGGAGAATGAGTCACTTAGTCAAGATTACACAGACAACAAGTGAGGGAGACAGAATTTAGAATTCAGGATCTTCTGACTTGTACTCACTTCACTAGGCTAAAGATTCTTTATCTCACAACTCTCAAACGGACATAAAATAGTAAGTAAATATAAACTATTATATGGTTATTAGTGATCTGTAATCTTGTGAGAGGCAGTTACTCATAATTGTCTATCCATGCCACTGTGCCAGGGAGGGGCATGCCAACTAAAGAATTTTTAATTCAAGCTGTGGCTCCTGCTCCTTTTGAAAGGTGGAAAATCTCTCTCTGCAGGTGCTACCGGGCATGCATCAGTGTGGTGGAATGTGTTGCTCTGACAGATGCCATGTTGCACAGTGCCATAGTCGTAAGGTCTCAAAGCTAAATTCAGTGATAACGAATAAAGTACCTCCATGAATTTTGTTGGATACGTTTAACATCCTGAACAAGAATTTCCAGGGGCTCTGTTTTTATTGGACCTACGGTGACTTTCTCTCTTCTCTGAGATATTAAAGAATCTCAGGACCAACATTTTTGCTGTAAAGTACTCATAACATCCAAAGCTTGTTTCAAGAGAGAGAGAGGAAAACACAACCAACTCAAGATCGAATGATAATGAGATAATGCATGATATTATACTGTTTATTAAGAATCTGACACTTCCAAACATTTCTTATAATCAGACTTGGTACTTCAGAGATACATTCAGTTTATGAAAATGAAGTGGTTCAAAAAGTTATCTCCCAAATTTGTAATAATTATAAACCTTAGCCAGGAAGAATTTTTCTCTCTCTATTTCAGCAAACACTGGTTGAATAATAGTCTCTGATCCATGGAAATTTGATAAATCTTGGAGAAGTCACTTACCACCCTGGTCTTTAGTTTCTTTATTTGTAAAATGAGGGTCTGGGATGATATGACCTCTAAGATCCTCTCTAGCTCTAAATCTATAACCCTGTGATCTATGGCCCTTGAAGCACGTGCAGCTCTTGAGAAACGGAACACTAACAATGAAACTTGCTTAAAAGATCACAACTGAATCAAGATTCAGAAGGAGTGAAGAACTTGCTCCTCAGTCTTTCCACAGGCCTTGATTTTCATTGTCATGCCTGTGGATGGCTTGCCTCCTCTCTTATCCCTACTCCTGGCCCCCCTTCCCCAGGTCTCAGTAACACAGTAGAGATGCTTTTTGACAGACAAGAGATAATCTTACACTTGACTTCCAATATCAAGGCATTTTAACTGGCACACTTTATATTGAATAATTCATGGGTATTCAAGCTTTCCTTCACTCCACAAAGAAAGTGCTTTCTCTTAGGAGCCAGTAGATATGAGCAGCTAATTCATTATTTAAAGAGATTAAGTATTAGCAACTGGTATGGGCTCTTCAGAGCTCGTTTTATTCCCTTTGCTCGTGTTATCCCCTGCCTCTCAGCTGCCTAGAACAGTTTTTAGATTGATTTTACCATATTTAAGTCTTTTTTAAAAAAGATCTACCCCCAAACCTCACTATTTTCAGCCCTGCATTGTCCTATTTTAAAAACGTAAAGAAATGTGCTGTTAGAACTCCTTGAATCTCTGCAGGCCCACGGGAATGCATACAATTGCAACACTTTCTGCTTTCAGTTAAGAAAATGTGGCAGGTGGGAGGAAAGTAAGAAACCCAACTTCACCAGGGTTTAAAGATGACTCGCAGCAACAGGCCAAAGATGGCTTGAGTGTTTTGAAACAGGTGGTGAAAGAGAATGAATCTTTTACTTTCAAGTGATGCTACTCTGAAAGGAAAAGTCCCCATGGAGACCCATCCTTTATGATGAGCTCAGAGAGCAGGAGGGCAGCGAAGGCTGGGAGTGTTTGGCTGCCTTTTTGGAGCCAGGGGCTTGCTCAGCTTCCTACTCACTCAACTCAAACTTCTTTTTCACTTCCTGTCAAAAAGAGAGCACACAAACTTTGTCAAAAAGTCTATGCTGCTTTCCCTGTTAGTGAAGCCTGGATGCTCCCATGGGGCTGTTTGCTTTGTCTAACAGGATACAGGTAATGAAGGTTATCTGGTCTATCAGGACAGAATGAGGAGAAAAATTTTCCTCTAGGACTTTGCTGAATATTTTAAGTCTTTTGCATGATGGATTGTCTACTTCTTGAAGACTAGATTAGAAAAAATAAAGATAGGATACTAGCGGGCATGAAGCAGTAACCTGTGAAACCTCACATTTCATATTATAAGGTAGTGATCCAGTCATTTTGGAATGGTTGAAACTGAGAAATCTAGAGAGAGGGTACGGGGTAAGGAACTGAGAGCTGGCCTCAGGGACAGCAGACCCTGAGATCAAGGTCTGCCTCTGACACATAATTACTTGGGTAAGTCATTTATTCTCAGTTCCCATGGGAAATTCCCTAATATGTTATAAAGCAGCTTTTAAAAAAATATTTGTGTTGGTAGAGGGTGTATTCCAGCTCCTCACAGTTGGGGTGGAGGTTGGGGGGAGGATCTTGGCATCAATGATATCCCAGCTCTTGAATCCCACTTCAAGGAAAAAGAAAGTTGGTGGTCTACTTGCCTAATAAAATCATTTGAAGGGTATAAAATATATTATCAAATAAATATATGACTGGGAAAGGAGGTCCATCAATACAGTAGGGAGGGTAAGGGGTAACCAATGGATAGTACATATCTCCTTTTGTATCCATGAAATATCAAGGCATCTAGAGAAAGGACCTTGGCACGTTGGGTAGAGTATTTCAGGGAAAGACATAGATAAGAGACTGGCAAGATGGGCAAGTATAAATAGGTTATGATTTCAAAGAGCTTAGCATCTAGTTGAAGAATCAAGATCTACATGCAAATCCTTTAAATAATTTCACAAGATAATAGATGATCAAATTTTAGGTGGAGCTTCCCAGACTGATTTTCTTCATCATGGGTCACATTTATGCTCTGAGGGGTGGGTGTGTCCCACTGTGCTCCTCTTTATTAGGTTGTTTACACATGGAGGACATTCCAACAGGGGAAGGTGAAATAGTAAATTAACAAGGCTTAATTTCCTCAGAAATTGGTGTGACGTTAAGAAATTCTTGTTGTGGGACATGAGGGAGCTTTGTTATTCCTATCCATACTGCTTATGTACCAGGTATCAATCTCAATTCCCCAGTCTTCTCCCCTAAACTTGGACCTGGTTCTCCGGTTTTTATAGGTGAACTTTCTTAATTAAGCAAGGATTCAAATTTTCATGTCACTTCCTGACCAAGCCCATGCTATGCTGTCTGATGTAATCAGACTTCTCATTTTTTTTTTTGTCTTCCCCTGCAACATCTTGCTTACTTGTATTTGTAGCACAATGACTGGCACATAGTAAACCCCTAACAAACTCCCTGTCTCTCTATCTCTCTTCCTGTCTGTCTCTCTCCCCTTTGAGAATCCTGAAGACTAAGGGACTTGCTCCTGATATTCCTGAGAATCTTATCTATTGATTAAGAAAGGTGGCATTGTTCTTAAACCTCTTGAAAGAGACAAAAGAGATAAGCCTTCTCAATTCCAACAGATTTTTATTTGGACCCAAATTCACAGGGGTGGGGAAGAATGATGGAATTTGGTATTTAAAAAAAAACCCAAAACAACCCAGGTAGTGCTCCTCTACCCCAAACTGGAAAAAAAGTCATTCACAGCCTCTACTTTGGCTACACAGATTTGGACTTCTATACTAGAGTAATCAAACCATGTTAATGAAAGATGAAAGGAAATGCCTGGTGCAAGTATCACAGAAAAACCTAGGCTTGAGTCATAAGAGAATAAGAGAAATAACATATTCTCTTAGTGTTTTAGCATTTTCCTCATAAGCTTAAGCGAGAGAAAACTTCATGGAAGTGGTCAGACTTCAACTGGGCATTGAGAGTTGAGCAAAATTTGGATATGTAGACCAAGAGAAGGAAGGAAGAACGGCAAACATGAAACAAGCAAAGGCAAAAAAGCAAGAATGAACTTTGTGCATTGGGAGACCAGGGAAAAAACAAGGCTCATTGAAACAGAGGCTTTATCTTGGAAAGGAGGGGGATAAGTCAAAAAGAGAAGGCTAGGACCAGATTATTATAGGGGATGTTAAATGTCAAAACAAGAAGTTATTTCTTTGTTCAATAGGCAAAGAAGATCTATTGAAAGCTTTCTAGCAGATAGGTGACATGACATGACAGTAACATATAAAAGAAGATTAACCCAAAAATGGTGAATTGGAATTAGAAGGCTGCTGTAATTTGTTAGGCTTGAAGCAATGGAGGTTAGAACGGTATTTACACATATTTTTAATGATAGAATTAGTTTTGCACAATATTGCAAATTTTACCAAATGATGGTATCTAAATTTAGTTGATTTTTCAAGCAGCTTGCCCATTGGCAAGTAGATGGGCTGAATCAAAAACCAGTAGCTGTGCTGTCAAAGAAGACCTGAACACTTGTTAATGGATAGCAGCACATGGCAAAAATGATCCACCCAAATGAAAGCCCATGTCTTTGGTCTCCTCAGTAATTTTCATGTTATCTATATTAAAATAGAATTGCTTTAAAGAGGGGAAGAAATGTTTGCTTCTTTTGAATTTGGGGAAAGATTTATAAACTTTGGATAAAATTTCAGCGTGGATATTTTGCTTCTTTTCTAGGAAGGAGGCAAGAGTGGGTAGCATTCTTTCTGTGAGAAATGATTTTAAAAATTGTCTTTTTTATAGGAGGAAGAAGGTTGGAGAGAATTGGAAAAAGAGAACAAGATATTTATTTATTCTGCCAGTAGGAATACTGAGTAATACAAGTTTAGGATTCTTGGGTAGAATATATGAAATACATACATACATATATATATATATATATATATATATATGTGTGTGTGTGTGTGTGTGTGTGATGTACACACACACACACACACACACACACACAGGCTCTTTCTCAAGACCAAGGTTTAAACTAGAAAGCATCATTAGATTCACCAAGGCTGAGGCAATTCCTTGAAGTCTATAGAAAGAGGGCTTCTGGAGTTTATTCTATACTCCTAATATATTTGCCACACAAAAAACCCTCTTAGAAAACTCAGTTTCATCTCCTAAAAGAGGACAATAGTGAGTTCCCTCATCCTTCAGTTTTATTAACATGCTTTAGGAGATATTTATTAAATTCCAGTTAAATATAAAGAACAGAAAGTCAATATGGTGGATAGGCATCAGACAATATACAGAGTACATCCTGTATCTGACACATACTGGCTGTGTGGCCATAGTCAAGCAGCTTAACCTTTTGGTGCTGGGTGACTGTCTAAGACTGAGTTAAAGGTGCAGCAGGAGAATTTCTTGCTCAGGCCTCTTGCTGATGCCGTGTTAAGAGAAAGACTGATGGAAAAGAAACTCTGACTCTGGGTTCTTGCCGCCACTATGACAAGAGGACACTACCTCTGTCACACTAACTGCCCAATTAAAGTTGGGAAACAAAGCACCAGCTCTTCTCAGTGGCAGGGTCCTTATCTTTCCCTTTCTGATTTGGATACCCTTGTATTCCCCTCTTACTCTTTGTCAGATTCTACACTAACCCAATCTGCTTGTATGTTCACATTCTGTACAAGGTTGCTGAAGCTGATGCTCTGGGCTCTTAATTTTTTTTTCATACAGATGAGTCTGCGCTCTGAAAGTGATCTGTAGATAATCATTTGTGTCATTGATCCAGTGATTGGCCGCAATACCTAATCAGTGGACCCTTCATGATTGTGGTGATTTTTACCACAAAGATGAGTTTTCATTTATTAAGGGAGTTTTCTACACTGGCAGCTCCATACGCAGATGCAATCACAGGTCATGATCTAATACATATAAGGAGCAAGCTCTTCCCCAGTGACCTTTTGCCAAAGAAGAGACAAAATACCAAACTTACATGGAAAATATCCAAATCTTTCTAATGTTTCATGAAAATAATCACATTGTTTTATTTCCTTTCCCTAAAAACATTTTACAGGCAATCTCACCTTGGTATGGAGAGATTATGGGAGAGATGGTGAGGACAGTTGGCAGGTCTCAGTGGAAAAACCCAAGGATTTGAAAGGTGATTTTTCTTTCCATTTATTGCAAGGGGCCTCTTTCTGTAAATAATTCTTTTCCCTGAAATATATCCAGGATTATGAATACTACTGTCATCATTCATGATTCACAAGCACGTGTAGAATTTAGGTAGCTATAGACCTTTATTCTCAGATGCCATGAATCCCTTCTCCTTCCCAAATCTTTAAGAATTGACATGTTACTCTCTTTCCTTCCCTGTGAGATTATCTCCCTCTCTAGGAATAGATATTAGAGGTGAGAAGTCCTGCACAATGATTGATTTATTTTGTTCATATGTTGTTATGATGCTACTTCCTCTCTGTCTTTTTTGAGGGGGAGGGCTGGATAAGGAGTAGAGCTGGTATGTATTTTAATAAATAAAGACTGGTTTATCCATCTTGGACTCATTGATAGCCGTACTATTCAAGTTCAATATTGATAAAATGCTGCTAGAGTGTCTACTCTAAGGAAACAAGTAGTCAGCTTACTTTCGAAGCTAGAGAATTCCTAAGAGGGCCGAGAAAGCTGAATAAACACTAACGTTAAAATCACATGCAGATCATGATATTTTCTTCACAAGATAACTTTGATGTCAAAGTTGTTGGTTTTGAAAATGGAATTAAATAGCAATAAAAGAAAGAATTATGAATTTTTACAAACTGAACTATCAAGAGAGTTAAAGAGTCAGGAACAGGGGAAATAAATGATTAGATTAAAAAACTTTTGAAAGATTTTTCTTAATTTACTGATTTCCCCCCTTGAGATCAAACTAATTAATAAAATAAATAAATAATCATATATCATAGAATTCTTTTTCCTTCCCTTCAAGTATGCCACGTTCTTTTAAATTGTTTGACTTTAACGGCTGCCACCCAGTATTTTGATAGTCTAGATTTGAAGGGTTCATTTTTCTTAAAGTTTGAACCTTTGAGTTTGTTGCCACAACTTTGGATGATTTGCAGAGTAAACAGGACTTATTTTAATCTTTTACTTTCCATAGGTTTCTTCTTGGATATAGAGGGTCAAATGATGCCCTGGGAAGCTTAGAGCAAGTAGGGCAAGATTTTGTCTCCTCTTCTGTTGACCAAGGTCATATTTTCCATTTTCTTATGTTATTCCAATCAGCGCCTAAGAGCTGTCATCTTCCTAAGTAAACTAGAATTAGGTTAATAGCCCATATACTAGGTAATCGTTGGATATTGACTTGGGTTGTGACTGCATAATTCCATGCTCCTTTTTATAATCTCCTAATACATTTATATGGAATAAACTTATAAAGAAATTTCACCCTGTGAAGCAGGTAGTAAGAATATTATTGTGTTCATTTTGGAGATGAAGAAACTGAGGGTAAGAGATTAAAGTGATTTTTTTCCCCCATTATCATGGGATGACTAAGTATTAAATGTAGGATTTCAGCAAAGGTCTAATTCAAAGTATCAGAAACTCTCCCCCCTACCAAAATTTCATGTTTGGCTTTGGGATGGATTATGTGCATCCATGTGGAAATTTATATTCCCTCAAAATAGAACAGCTGGATGGTGGGGGAAACCAAGTCTAAGAATAAAATTGGAATAAATTAATGAAAGGTTCTGTACTCTGAAAGGATCTAAACCTATCCTTTGAAGCCTTCCTCAATGAATGCCTAGGTGTAACAATGGATGGATCACCATCTCTGGAGACAGAAGGACCTGAGTTCAAATGAAGATTTCAGACACTTGACACATACTGGCTGTATAACCCTGGACAAGTCATTAACCCTGATTACCTCACCAAAAAAAAGAAAAGAATTTTTCTTTAATCCAAACCCCACATCCCAATCCCAGTTCCTAATGTATTTTGTGCTTTTTGTGTAATTCATCATGTGATATTTTGTATTATATAAAGAAAGGCATGGTGGCATAGTGGAAATAGTCTTAGAACTGAAGTTAGGAAAGGTTCATGGCCGCCTCTTACTAGCTCAAATTCCACACTTAACTGACCATGTGACTATGGACAAGTTCCTTAACCTCTCTAAGCCTCAGATAATTCTCTAAGACCAAAAACCTTACATTGCATCTGCCTCATTGGAGGGAGTTCCCACATCTGAAATTCCTATAGCAATGGAAATCACAGTTTCTTGATGTATCCATATAGGTAAGATCCCTTTCGCTTTCCCCACTCCCTCTATTTTCTCTGTTACCTCCATAACATCTGTGAGTAGGTCCTCTCTAAATTTTGTATTTCCCTCCCTTACTCCCTGCCACCGAATCTGCTACCCAGTATAAGCTACTTAACAAATATTTGTTGCATTATTGACCTGAATTGCTAGGCTCAGACACTGCCCAGTTACTAGGATCTACATTAAAGTGGAATTGGTTATGGGATAGTTTTCTTTTTATACCCCTTGGCTTTTTTGCTATAGCCCATGGATCCATCTCATAACAGATACAACTGCTAGAAATATTAGCCAAAAACAAGTTGACAGGAAACAATCTTTTAAAACTCCTTTTTTCCCCCATCTTTTGATATTCCCTTCTCTTCAGAAAGTACACAAAAAAGAGCTCCCTTTTGGCTTCAGTTGGAAGTGAATATAAAGGCCTCTATGTGTATCCATGGGAAGAATTCAACAGATCTATTTGCACATAAACTTTGAATTCTTCCCCAGTCTGCACTCTTGACTCTCGATGGGATATCCTTTACCAGGCCACAGAGACCTCTTTGCTCAGGAAACTCATTTAACCCCAGGACTAACTCTCAAATTGGAAGTACCGCCTACCCCTGTAGGACATCTCCCTGACGGACTGGTTACTCCCAGAACCTCCATTTTAAGGAAGAGGCCCAGGCTAACTGTCTTTTTTATTCTCCAGGCTACATTGCTGACTGGTCTCCATAGGACTTTCTCTTTCAGGCTTCCTATACTAGGCACCTTCACCTTCACTTTTCTGCTTTTTGGCTCTCTTTATGTGTTACCTTTTCCCATTATAAGGTAAGCTTCTTGACGGCAGGGACTGTCTTTCTGCTTGTATATGTATTCCCATCATTTAACATAATCCTTGGTGCCTAAGAACTTACTAAAATGTTTGTTGACTGGACTTGACATAAATAAGCATTAAAACCTAAGTGATTTGTCTTTGAAGTCTTTGAAAGTATTTCATATGTCAGTTTTCCAGATAACTAAAACTTATACCTTTATTGCTCTATTTTAAATTAATTAATTAAATTAATTATTAAATTAATAAATTAAATTAGTTGAAAAGCAATTTTTTTCTCAAATTATACATCTCTTTCTTTTCATAAAGATAGGATATTCAACCTAACTTAATCTCTTTGTTATGAACATCCCTACTCAGCTATGTTCTAACCCAGTGATTCTCTGAAGGTTGATTGAGTTGTGTAGGGTGGTTGTCTCTGTACTAGATAACTGTACTTTCTGAATTTTTATGTTTTCCTTTTATACTGTTTTGATCTTTTTCCTGGTACCTATCACTTTTCCCCCTCATTTAATTTCATTTTTCTCAATTACATATAAATAAAAAAATTTTAATATTTGTTTTTAAAATTGTCCAATCCCAAATTCTCTCCCTTCCATGCTCTTCTGCCTTTGAGAAGACAAGTAATATGATACAGATTATACATATATAGTCATGCAAAACATATATGTCCATGTGGGTCATGTTGCAAAAGAAAACACAGACCCAAAAACCCAAAAATAATTTTTAAAAATTTAAAAAAGCATGTTTCAATGCATTCAGACTCCATCATTTCTTTCTTTGAGGCAGTTAGGTGGTGCAGTGGATAGAGCACCAATGCAGGAGTCAGGAGGACCTGAGTTCAAATCTCACCTCAGACACTTGACACTCACTAGCTGTGTGACCTTGGGCAAGTCACTTAACCCCAATTGTCTCATCCTGGGTCATCTCCAGTCATTCTGATGAATATCTGGTCATGGAACTCAAGGAAGATCCCAGAACCCGATCAGATTCAGATGGCTGTGAAGAAGAAGTGAGGCTGGTGACCTGCACAGCCCTCCCTCACTCAAAACAAAGTCAAGTGCAAGTCATGTCATTATTTCTCTGATTGCATGGTCTTCTTCTGGAATGAAGGATGAACACATTTCTTTAGAGATGGATAGCATTTTTCCATCAAAAGTCCTTTGGAATTGTCTTAGATCATTGTATTGCTGAAGATAGCTTAGTTATTCACAGTTGATCTTCATGCAGTATTGCTGTTACTGTGTGTGATATTCTCTAGGTCATGTTTATTTCACTTTGCATCTGTTCGTGTAAGTCTTTCCAGGATTTTCTGAAAGGATTCTGCTCATCAGTTCTTACAGCACAACAGTAACGCAACACAATCTTGTAACACAACTTCTTCAGCTATTCTTTAATTGATGGACATTCCCTGAATTTCCAGGTCTTTGCCACCACAAAAAGATCTGCTATAACTATTTTTGTACATATAGGTCCTTGTTATTTTTCTTTGATCTCTTTGGAGTACAGATCTAGTAGTGGTGTTGCTGGGTTGAAGAATACGCACAGTTTTTTTAGCCTTTTGGGCATGGTTCCAAATTGCTCTCCAGAATGGTTGAATTGGTTCACAACTCTACCAACAGGTCATTATGCCCCATTTTTCTGCAGCATTAACAAATCTTGATAGGGATGAGGTGGTACTCAGGGTTGTCTTAATTTGCATTTTTCTAATGAAAAGTGATTTGAAGCATTTTTTTATATGACTATAGATAGTTTTGATTTCTTCTTCTGAAAAATACCTATTTCATATCCTTTTGACATTTATTTTTTTCCTTTGACCATGTAGTAACTGGGGAATGACTCATAATCTTATAAATTTGACTCAATTTTCTGTTTATTTGAGAAATGAGGCCTTTATCTGAGAGATTTGCTGTAAATATTTTCGCGCAGCTTCCTGCTTCCCTTCTAATCTTGGCTTCATTGTTTTTGTTTATGCAAAACCTTTTTTAATTTAATGTAATCAAAATTATCCATTTTACATGTTATAATGCTTTCTCTTGTTGAGTCATAAATTCTTTCGTTAGCCATATATGTGCCAGGTAAAATATTCTGTTATCCCCTAATTTGCTTATGATTTCACCCTTCATGTCTAAATCATGTATTCATTTTACATACAAATCTTGGTATGTGGTGTGAGATGCTGGTTTATACCTAGTTTCTGCCAAATTGCTTTCTAGTTTACCTTGCACTTTTTGTCAGTTATTTTCTTGTCCTAAGATCTTAGATCTTTGTGTTTATAAAACATTGGATTACTGTGGTCATTTCCTACTGTGTATTGTATACTTAGTCTATTTCACTGATCTACCACTCTATGTTTTAGCCAGTACCAGACTATTTTGAAGGTTACTGCTTTGTAATACAGTTTGAGATCTGTACTGTTCAACTACCTTCCTTTCCATTCTTTTTTTCAAAAATTCTCTAATTATTTTGACCATTTTGTTCTTCCAAATGAATTTTGTTGCTATTTTTTCTAGCTTTATTTTTTTTTTGTAATTTGATTAGTATGGCACTGAATAACAATTAATTTAAGTAGACTTGTAATTTTTATTATATTGGCTTGACCAACCAAGGAGCAATTAATATTTATCAAATTGTTTAGATATGACTTTATGTGAAAAGTGTCTTGTAATTATTTTCATATCATTCCTAGGTTTGTCTTGGCAGGTAGACTCCTAAATATTTGATTTTATATTCTCTGCAGTTAAAAGTTACCTCTTATAATCTCTGCAGTTATTTTAACTTTCTCTTCCTATCTCTTCGTGCTGGATTTCATTGTTGTTTCATTGTTAATTTCATTGTAGGTTTCTTTTATATCCTTCAACTTTGCTGAAGTTCTCAATTATTTCAACTAATTGTAATTGATTCTGACCTCCCTATCTTCTGCAAAGAGTGTTTGATTTCCCCATTGCCTATTCTAATTTCTTCAAATTCTTTTTCTTGTCTTATTGCAGTAGCAATAAACAGTAGTGAGAATGGGCATCCTAGTTTCACCCCTGATCTTATTGGGAAAGCTTCTAGTTTATACTTATGACAAATGATGCTTGCTGATTGTTTTAGAAAAATACTATTTATCGTTTTAAGGGAAGTTCCATCTATTTATATCCTTTCCAGTGTTTTTAATAGGAATATATCTTGCATTTTATCAAAAGTTTTTTCTGTATCTTTTGAGACAATCAAATAATTTTTCTTGGTTTTGTTAATGATATGCAATTATGCAGGTAGTCCTAATAAATATTGAATCAGTATTGAGTATTGATATAATCCCACCTGGTCATAGCATTTGATCTTTGTAATTTATTGGTATAATTTCCTTGTTAGTATTTTATTTAAAATTTTTGCATTAATATTCATTAGGGAAATTGATCCATAGTTTTCATTTTCTGTTTTTGCTCTTCCTGTTTTAACTGTCAGCACTATATTCTTGTCATAAAAGGAATTGATAAGACTCTTTTGCCTATTTTTCTAACTAGTTTTTCTAGTATTCGAATTAATTGTTCTTTAAATGTTTGGTAGAGTTCATTTGCGAATCCATCTGGTCCAGGGGATTTTTTTCTTAGAGTTAACTATCACTTCTTGCTGCCGTCAATATTAATCAATATTGTCAATTGATTATCAATAAATAAATTATTAATATTAATCAAGAAATTAATCCATCAACAAGCATTTATTAAGCACCTACTATTCTCTGGGAACCATACTAGGTATTGGAGATACAAAGATAAAGAAGAGATAATCCTCACCTTCAAAGACCTGATATAATATCAAGAAAGCCTTGGGTACACTTGCAAATAAATATAAACGGTATTCAAAATAAAAACAAGAGAATATTTTTAAGTTGAGTCACTTAGAACTGGGGGGTCATGAATTGAAGTGCTGGTTTTGTATCATGGACATAGGGCAGAGCTTTTTTGATTCTATATTGTGGACCCTAAGGAGGAAAATGAATTCATTTAATGGGGATCAGAATCCCTTCCAAAGAATGCAGATCTTTCCAATGCCCCTAGGCAGTAGTACATGACCTCCAGAGAAGTGGAGTGGAGAGTGAGTACATGGCTAAGCATGTGATTTGTTGACTAGAATTAGTACCAAAGCTTCTATCATGCGGACCCTTCATCTTCTCTCTTCTCATCTCCTCTCCTGCTGGTAGCCTTCTTAGAGAGCAAGAAACCGTTGGCTTTGTTCTTGCATTCTCTCTTTTCTTTGTGTACTTAATGCCAAAGTGAGGCTGATGAGCTCGCATCTCCCTCAATCAAATCAAAGTCAAATGCAAGTCGTCTTCATTTCTCTGATGTCATGGTCCTCTTTGATAAGTAAGGACAAACACAACCTGTGAGTAGACCAAGCTGCCTAAATGGGGACCCAGCTAGCTGGGTAGCTCTTCCCTCCCCTTCCTACCCCTCCCCTCCTCTTCTCTCCCCTCCCCTTCCTTTCCCTTCCTACCCCTCTCCTCCCCTTCTATCCCCTCCCCTTCCTTTTCCCTCCCTTCTTTCCTTCTTGTATCCCCTAAAGCCTTGGATCTCCTTCACTCTGAAGCCCATGGATTGAACAGGGAAGGGTCCCTGTCCAACCTCCACTCAATGACTGGTTTTGGTCCCTCCTGGCTCAGAGTATATGTCAATAGTAACAAATAGTAACAGTTTCTCTTCCAAACAACAACCCTGAGACTCCTGCCCCTCCCAGAGTGATTGATCTATTTTTTTTCTTTTCTATTAAAGGGGCCATCCTACCTGACTGTCTTTTAAAATGGGCATTATTTCACTTTCAGTGAGTACCTGAAAAGGCTTTAGCCTAAAAGACCAAGGTCTCCTATTGCATCCTGGGCCCTCTCCAGGCATCCTGGTGAATATCTGGTCACTGGATCCAGATGGCTCAGGAGGAAAAAGTGAGGCTGGTGCCCTGCACAGCCCTTCCTCACTCAAAACAAAGTCAAGTGCAAGTCATGTATTGTTTTCTGATGTCGTGGTACCCTTTGAAAACTAAGGATGAACACAACCTGTGTACTTAAAATTGGAATGAGAAACTAGTGGCTCTGCTCCTCTCTGACTTTCCTTCCTCTTGACCTTGCTTGGTGACCTGGATGTTCTCTGAAGTGGAGCAGAACTGAGGCCTGGCTTGTCAACCTTTTTGTTCTGTATCTTTTTTGTTCTCTTTCCAGGTGATCATCATCCAAAAATACCTAACTGGGCAAGGAGAGGCACTCTGGGATCATTCTTTACATAGGAATAATGGAGTATTTTTTGGTTTGTTTTTGGATTATTGTTACGGATTGCATTTTATTACACAGAATTCAGTATTGACAGATCTGTTATTGTTTTTGTTATTAATTAATTAGGCTGGTTGAACTAAGGATTCCCCTGGTTATCCATGAACTAAGTGCTTGGGAGTTCGTTCGCCTTCATTAGATTAACATGCTTATTACTGAGCTAAGAATTCCTTCTGTTGTCTATATTCTGAGATATCCTTTACACGTCTCTTTCTAGAACAAAAATGTGTAGTTATTTTGTGGCTTCATCTTTGCTGGTATGCCAAGATCAATACCAAAAGATCCCAGGAATCCTGGCAGTCTAACAGATTTAGGGATGTTGAAAATGGAATATCTGGTAGAAGTAGTGACAGGGGATCTTATGCATTCCTGCAAGTCCTGCCATCTTGGTAACCTCTTACTTTAGCTTCCTATCTCTTCTGAGACCAACTACAAATTCTTTTGTAGTTTTAAAGCCCTTTAGAATGGGTCTCTAGTCTTTCTAATGGGATAGTGAGGTGGTTCAGTGTATAGAGCTCTGGACTTAGAGCCTGAAAGACCCGAGTTCTTATCCAGCCTCAGACGATTTTACTAGCGGTGTGACTCTAAGCAAATCATTTAACTTCTGCATGCCCCAGTTCTCTCTCAACTGTAAAATGAGGATAGCAAGAGCACCTTCCTCCAAGAGTTATTATGGGGTCAAATGAGGTAATATTGGTAAAAAGCTCTTAGCAGACTGCCGGGAACACTTTATAAGTGCACGAGGAGGCACTTAAATACATATTCCCCTTCTTTCTGCTCCTTCCCTTTCCATATTTATTTCATATTATTCACCCCTCATAAACTATGATCCAGCCAAATATGGGACCGGCTCGCTTTGGTTGAACTTCTCATCAATCTAGTAGTCAGAATCAGGCACATCATCTGATAAAAAAAAATTTGTTATCATTTTCCTTTGAAATTAAAAAAAATTTGTTTCTCCTATCTCCATTTTCTTTGCCTTATGGCAAGGAAAAAAAAAACAAAACCCTGCATCAATTAACATAAAATGTAATCCCTTAAGATATCTGTAAATCCTGGTCCTTCTAATGACATAATAAGGAAGAGTCTAACAGTGACCTGGTTAGACCTGTTCCAGGAATGCCCCTTGGCAGCTGGGTGGAATAAGCTTTCCTTTTACATAGAGCACCTATCTGCTTCCTTATTAGCCCTTGTCCCTACTCCTTTTCCAAATTTCTGCTTATATAATCTCCTATAGACTCAGAGCACATGTTACATCTGTATGTAAAGTTAGAGTATTTATACTTGGCCTGAGATACGAGAAACTCTCCTGGAACAATGAAACTGAGACTTCTTGACATCCTTCTAATTTAGCTGCTTGGGGATTGTTTCTTCTTATTTCCTGGTTCTCAGCTATGTTCTAGAGCAGTGTGACTGTGGGATAGCTGAGTTCTGGATGGGTGAATTGGTCCTGCATTTGCTTTTAAGAAGATCAGTGATGTTTCGGAATGAAAATTTGCTTCATCAGAGACTCCTTTATGGAAGAGGAGAATGCTCTTTATTATAGACCTCTAACTGCCTCTAAAGGAAAAGCTTGATCTGAAGAATGTGTTATAGCCTTTTCAGGAAAACTTAAGCCAAATAATGTCTCAATGAAGTTTTTGCCAAATAACTTTCTCCTTTTTTATAGAAGACCCTAGGAACCGAAATACCTGAGGTCACAACTAAAACCTGATTCAGATCACTTCTTTTAAGCTCCATTTAAGAGACTCATAATTTTTTCATTAAAGGGAAAGCTATTTCCTTCCTTGACCCCTCCCATTCTATTCTGCAGAATGCATGCCTTATTATGGAAATTTAGGTTCAATTTATATAGATGGAGCCAAATTGAAATGCCATTTTCGAGCCAACCTTGTGTTTGACTGGATTGAACCCTGATTACTGGAAAGAGCACAGAATGTTTAGCTCAAGTTCTATAGGTGCTTGAAGACAGAATGTCTGCAAGCAAAAAAAAATTCAGAACTATTTTTACATGTAATGACAGGACACTTATCTATGGAACCGTTTTTGATCATAACAAAAAGAAGCAAATACATTGACGTGTGGCTTGCCGTTTTCCGTGTTGAAGCAAGGAAATCACTCCCATCCGTGCTCCATTAATGTCTCAAAGATGGCAGGACTTTGGCTCTGTGAAAGTGTTTCAGGGTTTCAACAGCTGAAGCTGTTGCGATCTTTCACTTAGCCTAACATGCCCTCCCGGGAGACACCCAAGTTCCCTTTTGCATTACTGCAGCTATTACTTTTTGAATTTCATGTCAGATATCCAAGGCTTTCCATTTAGCATTTACCAAATCATTTAGAGGATTTCCTTTTTGAACTAGCAGCACTCAGCCCTTGCACAGGCCTGATAAAGTTCTAACCCTGGATGAGGAGAGGGAATTAAATCTCATAGCAATACTGATTTCTAGGAAAGCTAGATAAACAAGGTCCTAGAAACTTCTGGCCTATTGTAGTCCTTTTCAGAATTTTTCTCCCTTGCAGTGCAGTTTGGAGACCAAACATCAGCTACTAGAAAGTTAGGTTGCACTAAAAATAGAGACTCCCATCTCTGTACTGCAGTGGTAGCTGGTTTTTAGCAAGTTAGATTCCCCTGAAATTAACAATGACTAAAGAATTCTGTTTCACAAAAGGATCCAATTATTTCCATTAAATAAGAGGTACGTAGCATTGAAAGACAAACACATGGCTTTGCTCATGGATCATTTTCAAATATTTTTTGCTTCAGATGATTAGTTACTATGGCCATCTGAATGGGTGGTGGGGAACTCTATCTCTTGAGATATTCAAACAGCTGGAGGATTTATTTTTTATTTTATTTTTTTCAATTTCAGAGAGAATAATTATAGAAATGCAATGATAATGCCATTAGTTCATTCAACAAAGAGAATTAGTGATGGCAGAAGTCTTAGAGATCTTCTAATCCAAATTTTATGGATGAGGGGATGGAGGCCCAGGAATTAATTAGCAAGATTTTTAATAATCAACTATTGCATGTGGCCATGTGGACTTTCTAGGAGCCAGAAATAAAAAGACAAAAATGAAATAGTCCCTGGTCTCAAGGAGCTTACATTCTATCAGGAAGGTAACATACACATGTACAAGAATATACAACATATGTGTATATAGGTATATACATATACACACATACGTATATACATTAAACCTGTACTTTCACAGGTATAAGGAATTCACTCTAGGGATTCAAGTTAGTGTCTGATTTGCAGTTTATCATCTTAGAGAGTTGTATGTGTGAACAAAATATATACAAAATAAACAAACATAGGATAGCTTGGAGGGTGGGTACTAGCAGGTGGTTGGGGGTGGTTCTTAGAAAAGGTTTCAAGTAGAAGGTGACTTGAGTTGAGACTTGAAGAAAATACGGAATTCTAAGAGTTAGAGATAATGGAGAGCATTCTAAACAAGAGCAAGTGCCAATGATGAGTTACCGAGATGGGAGATGGAGGGTCATGTGTGCAAGAAGACCAATCTGACTGGAATTTGAGAAGGGCAGTAATGTTCGTAATCCCTGTCCCAAAGCCCACTGCTAAGAGACTGTCTCCTGATTGGAGTAGATAAATGCCCTGCATATGCATGAGAGATGGAGGTTGAAAGGCTGGGAGAGAAGAGAGCTCTTTGGCCACTTCTGGCCAAACCTACTTTATCTCCTTGAAAGAAAAGACTCTAGGAAGGAGCTGATCGGAGAGGCGCTGGCAGTCTTCATCATGTCAGTTTCTTTCAGCAGTCTGAAGGGTTGGCATCTTCCATCTTCTCTCTCAACTCTAGAAGCCAGAAATGCCCAAAGTGATGGCAGTGCCCAAAGATACTCAGTTTGAAAAAAAAAGCTCAAAGAAGACTGAAGATCCCTCCTCTCTCCTAGTTTCTCAGTCTCTACCCCATCCCTCATGCAAGAGCAGAGCATTCATCTTTATTCATCAGAAAACAGTCTCATGCCAATGAACTTTGGGACCGAGGTTACATACACAAGGAGTTCGGAAAAGTAAGTTGAGGTCAAGTTGTGAAGCACTTTAAAAGTCAAATAGGGGAGTTTATATTTGATCTTAAAATGCCATAGGGAGCCAAGACAAGCACAGAATATGGTCCCATACTCTTTGAATTTATGATGAGGAAACATTGGAATTTATTGCATAATTAAGTGATGTGATCAAACTTATACTTGAAGGAAATTGCTTTGGCAGTTGTGTTGATGATGGACTAGAAAAGGGAGAGATGAAGCAGGGAAGCCAGTTAGGAGGCTACTATAATAGGCCAAATATGAGGTGATGAGAGACTGAGCTAGGATAATGGTCATGGTAGTAGAGGGAAAGGGAAAGGCATGAAAGATGTAGAAATGACAGAATCAGGACTGGATATATGGGATATATGGGATAAGAGAGAGTGAGGTGTTGACTGGAAGGATGGTAGACCTCATTAGAAATAGGAAAGTTAAGAAGAGGGATGGGTTTTGGGGCAAAAATATTAAGTTCTATTTTGGACACATTGAGCTTGAGATACCTGTGGAAGTGAAACAAATTGCCCAAGGTCACATAGCTAGATAGGGATAGAGCCAGGACTAGAACACAGGACATGGACATTTCATGAGAACACTATGAGAGAATCAGGCTTTGAAGATCTGGAAAGGACAACAAAAGATTTTCTAGTTTACCCTTTTTTCCCCAAGAAGAACTAAATTTTAATGGCCCTGTAATACTAGCTATCTGCCCTCAGAGAAAACTATTCCACAACATAGATCCTAAACTGGTAGAAATAGTACCTAATAGTTAAACTGATTGCTTTTTACCATGTTCCTGCTCTGAAGTGATTGATGAGTTTGACAGTAGGGAAGGGGAAAAGTTATATCCTATCCCATGTTTTGGACTAGGACTTGGCTGTCCTACCTTCCCAACCCCATAAGCCTTCTGGCAAATGAGAAATATTTTGTTCCACACGAAGCTTGGTAACCAGTGCTCCATAATCTCACTGGATGGTGAATTTCAGTTTCTTGCCATATTTATAGTTGGTAAGTTCAGTCCCACATGTACAGAAATATTTATAGCAACTCTCTTTGTGGTGATCAAAAACTGGAAATCAAGAGGATGCCCATCAATTGAGGAATGGCTGAATAAATTGTGGTATATGAATGTAATGGAATACTAGTGTGCTATAAGCTATGATGAACAGGAAGACTTCAGAGGGGCCTGGAAAGACTTATATGAACTGATGCTGAGTGAAAGGAGCAGAACCAGGAGAACTTTGTACACAGCAACAACCAAGTGTGCAAGAACTTTTTCTGGTAGACTTAGTACTTCATTGCAATACAAGGACTTAAATAATTCCCAATTCTCATAAGGCAAAATGCCTTCCACATCCAGGGGAAAAAAAACTATGGAATTTAATTGCAGAATGAAGCAGATAATTTTCTTTTGTATTATGTTTTGGTTTGTTTTATGATGTCTCCCATTCATTTTAATTTTTCTATGCAACATGACTAAGGTGAAAATGTATTTAATAGGAAGGAATGTATGTGTAGAACCTATATAAAACTGTGTGCGTTCTCAGGCAGGGAGAGAGGAGGGAGAGGGGAAAGAGGGAAGGGAGGGGAAAAAATCTAAGATATGTGGAAGTGATTGTAGAATGCTGAAAACAAATAAAATAATTATAGTTGGTAAGTTCTTACCAATGTCTAGTTCAGGTTCCTTCTGCTGCAACCCAGTCCATTGCTGGTTCTTTTATTTTTAATTCCCAGAAGAAACAGCAAAAAGCTGCTCAGCGTCACTTATCCAACATCTCTTCATGTAATTGAAGACTTTTGGCTCATGTCTGATCTGTTATGACAGAAG
The DNA here is from genome assembly GCA_028658325.1 of Potorous gilbertii. Lineage (NCBI taxonomy): Eukaryota > Metazoa > Chordata > Mammalia > Diprotodontia > Potoroidae > Potorous > Potorous gilbertii. The sequence goes on from CM053769.1 coordinate 683,792,876, forward strand.
CAATGTGTGAGTCATCATGTGCCTGCTCATGAGTCATCGAGTGATAAGATGATATGCAGTATCTTGAAAAGGCTCCTCAAGGCTGACTCTTAGACCCATCAGACTGAGAGCATCAACAGTGAACAAGCACAAGTAATGTTGGAATATAACATCCAAATATTAAAGTTATCATTCATTTCAATCAGAAATTAATAATTTTTAAAAAACCCAGAGTACCTCATAAGAAGCCCTTCATCATTTGGCTCTTGTTCCAACTTACTCTCTAATGTTAAATTGGGTCTTCTAGCCATGACAAGTCTGATTTGTAGGTGGAATAAGATGTCACCTATGTGGCATGGTGAGCCAAAATATCTTTCCCAATCTTGTGCCTGAAATTCTACTATAGTAACTTTAACTTTTGGGTTAAGGAATGATTATATTATATTTATTATTATATTATATTATATTGTATTATATATCATTCCATTCCCTCTGGAGTCGTATTTAGAAATTTTTAAACTAGGGTCTGTTAGCTTAAAAAAAAATTAATAATTATATTTCAATATAATTGATTTCCTTTGATATCTTGTATATTTTATTTTATGCATGTCAAAACAATATTCTGAAAGGGAGTCCACACTGCCAAAGGGATTCGTGATACACACAAAAAAAGCTTGAGTCCCTGCATTAAAATATCATTAGTACCTTAAAGTGAAGGAGTATGAGTAAACTGACTTGGGGAAAATGGAAGTTTTGTTGAGAGAAAAAGAGAGAGAAGATGGAGAGAGAGAGAGGCAGAAAGAGAGACAGAGACCGAGGGAGGGAGGGAAGGAAGAAGAGAAAGACAGAGAGGCAGAGAGAGAGAGACAGAGAGAGAAAAACAGAGACGAGAGCAAAGAAAACCTTTTTCTAACAATATTGTCTTGTGCTGACGTTTTCTAAGAGATGCTCCTTGAATCTTGAACAAAAACCAGATTCTTAAAACATTAAAAAAAAGCATCCAAATGTAACTTAAATGACCCCAGTTTTGCTATTGATGCTCTGTGTGACTTTGGATAGGTCACTTAACCTCTCTGGACTTCCTTTTCAGGAAAGAGGTAATTAGGTGGGACAGTGGGTTGAGTGCTGAACCCAGAGTAAGGAAGACCTGAGCTCAAAGGCAGCCTCAGACACTTGCTGACTGTGTGACCCTGGGCATGTCAGTTAACCCTGTTGCTTTCAGAATCAAATATATAATGTTTCGTTTGCCATTGACAACCCTTCATCACCTAGTCTGCTCCCATCTCTCCAACCTCTGAACTCCTTACTCCTCTACATCTATTCTTTGCTCTAGTGGCTCTGGCATCCTGGTTGTTCTATAAACAAGACTCCATCTCCCAGCTTCAGGCATTCTCTCAAGCTGTCCCCTATGCCTGGAATGCTCTCCCTCCTCTGCTTGCTCTTACTGGGAATTAGGCTTCCCTTAAATACCAACTCAAATCCAATCTTTTACTGGAGGTCTTTCCCACCCCTTCTTTAATTATGTCTTCCCACTGTTAATTATCTCCCCTTTATCCTGCATATAAATTGCTTTGTATGTATTTGTTTGCATGTTATCTCTTCCATTAGATTATAAACTCCTTGAGGGCAAGGACTGTCTGCTTTTCATTTCTTATGTAGCCATAGTATACCAACACAATCATATAACACAACTTGTTCAGCCATTCCCCTTAATGTTCAATTCTTTATCACCACAAAAAGAACTGGTATAATTATTTGTACATATAGGTCTTATTCCTTTTTTTCTTTGATCTCTGTGGGCTACAGACCAAGTAGTGGTATTGCTGGATCAAAAGACATGCTGTTTTATGGTCCTTTGGGCATAATTCCAAATTGCTCTCCAGAATGGTTGGATCAGTTCACAACTCTACTAACAATGCATTCGTTTCCCAGTTTTCCCATTTCCCCTTCAACATGTCATTTTCCTTTTTAGCCAGTCTGATAGGTGTGTGGTAATACCCCAGAGTTGTTTTAATTTGCATTTCTCTAATGAATAGTGATTTAGAATATTTTTTTCACATGACTATAGATAGCTTTGATTTCTTCATCTGAAAACTGTTCATCATATCTTTTGAGCATTTGTCAGTTGGGGAATGACTCATTCTTACAAATTTGACTGAGTTTTCTACATATTTGAGAAATGAGGCATTTATTAGAGAATCTTGTAAACATTTTGCCTAGGTTCCTGTTTTCCTTCTAATTTTTAAAATATGTTTTGAAAACTATTTCAATATAATTAGTCTCCTTTGTAATCCCATGTATCTTATTTTATGCATTTAAGTACATATTTTTCTTGAGAAGGCGCCTCTAGGCTTCTCCAGATTGTCAAAAGGGTCCATGACATCAAAAAAAGATAAAGAACCCCAGAATAGATGATGGCAACTGTATGTCCCAGGTATAAAACCTCTTATGCTTCCTGTAGGGGTACGCACAAGTGATGTTTGCTCCCTTGCCTGATGCACTTAGCTAATAACAATGATAGCATTGGAAGAAAGGAAGCTGAGCATCATTTGGCTTTTGTTCTCATTTCCTGGCTTCAATTACTCGATCTCAGATACCTTGCATTTATTTGCATAGTACTTAATTTTTTTTTCAGAGTTCTTTCCCATACCCAATCTCATTCCGTACCCATAGCAACCTTGTGAAATAGGTAGGGCAGAAATCACATCTACCACTTTACTGAGAAGGAAATGAATATTCACTCAAGGCCTCACAGAGTTAGTGGTAGACCTAGCTGATCTCCTACCCCAGAGGTCTCTCCACTATGCCATTCTTTTGTAAAATAAAAATTCTCCTGAGTTATAAGGAAACCAGAATCATCACATGTGGTGATACTTGGCAAAAAGGTCTTCCTTTTGGGTCTTGAAGAGAATAAATTATATACAAATGTAAAGGAGGGAAGAAATATTTTCTTGTGCCCCCCCCCCCCTTTTTCCTTTTTAGTGTAATAGGAGTGACTCACTACAGTCCTTAGACCTATTGTCTTCAATTCAGCTTAATCATGGAGTGTGCTACGGAAACAGAGAGTAGAAGAGAAGTGTTGTAGCTGCCTCTTTCCCAGAACACTTAATCTTCCACATATGTTTTGTCTTACTGGTCTGGTCTAAGATTTGAAGGAAAAGGAAAAGAATATTTCATTCAGTGGATCTGTTAATGGGGTTTGTTGGCAATTAAAGTAGCAGTTGTTACACCAGTTATTGCATCCCACATCATCTCACATATGGAGCCTCCAGAAAGGGTACTCCAGGGTCAAGGGTAACTATCAGGCTGTTGTCCACTCAAGACATGACCCCTCCTGAGTCTCTGCTGATGGGAGCACTTTTGCTAGTCAGCCAGACAACACAATCAGTTCAAAGGAAAGTCATCTAATGAAATAATATAGTAGGAAAGTGGAACTAGAACATTCCCATCCAAACCTGAGACATATCTCCCATAAACACATATACCATCAGTGGAAAGAATGTGGCACATCAAAATCATACATGAGGATGGGAAAATTTATGGTCAGACCCACAGAGGGGATTCTCATACCTTTGATGCCGTAGGTTGTTGATAGTTTCTTGTGATCTCATTACAATATGTTATTTTCTATGGGCCAGTCTCTCTCTCTCTCTCTCTCTCTCTCTCTCTCTCTTTCCCTCTCTCTCTCCCCCTCTCTCTCTCTCTATATATATGTATATATATATATATGTATATATATATATATATTTATCTATATCTATCTTTCTGTCTATTCATCCATTCTTTCATCATCCACCCATCATATATCTATCTATCTATCTATCTATCATCTACATTTGTTTTTCCCTACTGGGAAGGAAGTCTCTTTCCATCCCTAACTTTTTGCCTCCTCTGACTTCTAGGGTTCCCATTGAAATTGTTACACTGATAAGTTCATAGTTACTGGGGGGCTTGTTCCTTGTCTGTTTCTGGGCTTTGTCTTTTTCAGGTCACCTCCCAGCCATTTTGATCCATCGGCTAGAGGAGAGTCCTGAGAAGGGCAGGCTCATAGCTGTTCAGGGCTTGAGGCATCACACTCAGCTACAGAGGTAGCCATAACAAAAGTGAGGGTGGGTCCAGTGCCTCCAGCTGAAATCTAGTCTTTTTAAAAATTTAATTAAATCTTCGCAACTAACAAATATTATATTTTTAATTCTTCCACCTTCTCCATTGAACAAAACGAGAAAAGGAACTCTCATAACAAATATACAATTCAGTCAACAAGCATTTACGAAATGCTTTCTGTGTGCCAGACACTATGCTAAGAGCTGGCAATGCAAATACAAGTAGAAAAAAAGACAGTTCTGCCCACAAGGAATTTGTAATCTAATGGGAGAAAACAGCACACAAAAGGGAACTGCAGAGTGGCTGGGAGAAGGGATAGGGGACCAGACTGAGACACGTTTGGCCAGGGCTGTCCCTAAATGGAAGTTCTTGGAGGAGTCAGCCAATCAGAGAGAGAGGTGGCAAGGGAGAGGGTATTTCCAAGATGTGAATTCTAGGGCTCGAACAAGTGATAGGACAATGAAGTTTCTGGGGCATGGTAGAGAAAGTGTGGAGTTTGATCTGGACAGGAATAGGTACAGTCAAGCAAACTAAGTTTCTTCTTTGGCCACGTCCAAGATATGTCTGATTTTGTATTTTCAATCCCTCACATCTCTAGCAGTAGGTAAGGAGAACGCCTTGCACACACATACACGCACACACACACAGAGGGGGGTGAGGATGGGGATAGAGAGATAGGGATAGAGAGAGAGGAAGGACAGAGGAAGAGGAGGGAAAAACAGGGACAGTGAGGGAGAGAGATAAAGAGAGAGAAGGATACAAAAGAAATAGAGTTAAAGATATAGAGAGATAGAGAAATATAGAGAGATATAGGGAAAAATAGAGGAGGAGAGTTAGGGAATGAGAGACCAAAAGAAAGAGAAAGAAACAGGACTAAGTATTTAGATCTAAACGCATACCTACCTACCTATCTTCTGCCACTTTGGTTCCCAATTAATATGATTCTAGTTCTGGTTAGGATGACAACACAAAACCAGGATAGAGCAGCCCTACCTAGAGCTTATTGCTGGATTGGAATGGCCTGAAATAGTTGGTGTGAATAAATAGCTTTATACTCAAAAAGCAAAAAGAGAGGTAGGACTTTTTGTAAATCTACCAGTCCTGGATAAGTGGACCCCAAATACCTTTGCATCAGTCACAAAGAGAATAGAGAAGGATAAACACAGGTCTTGGCAAAAAATCCTTTGTGGTGCCATAAAGGACTCATTAGTACTCCTAGCTTTTTTCTGTTTATTGTCTTTCCTTCTTCTGGGGCAAAGAGGTCTCCTCTAAATAGGCTTCATCACCGCCATTTTGGGGGCATGGTGCTTTCATACAGCCATTGTTTCTAACTGTTGAAGGTCTTGCTTATAGAAGGCAGTTCTTCTCAACGTAAGCTTCCTACTAAGTACCTTCATATATTAGAAGCTTTGTCGAAATTAGGCTAAGAAAAGAATGATTTTTGCTTCTCATGAATTTATATTCTGAAATGAGGAATATAGACACAAACCAACATCCAATGAGGCATTTTTCCAAGAGGAGAAACAGACAAAATAAAAAAAAAAGTTATTATAGATCTCATCCATTATCATTAAATATAGATACATCATATAGAATGCATTTAATGTTATTTTTGATACTTGGCAAAACTTGAAACAGGGTGGTTTGAGTGACTGATGCAAGGAAACATGCACAAATATCATTAGGGCAGTGAAAGAAAGACCAGAAACTGCAAACATGACACAATTGGGCTTTTGGGGTAATCAGTTATTAACGTGGTCATTTTGTGATACATTCTCTTTATGGCATAGCTTTCTGAATTCAAAATTTGCACACTGAGACATAGGAAAGAAGTCTGCTCCCAGCCAGGACTCTAAAAGCCTTAAGTGGTGTTAGCTTAGTGAGTATATAGGTCTGTTTGTTGGGAAACGGGGTAAGAGACATTAAAATGGAATTATATTCTCTCATGAGTGCCTTAAACTTATAGTGAACCAATTAAATGATAATGGGACTGCCTTTTTTTTCTGAACACAAGCCTTCAATTCAATTCAATAAACATTTATTAAATGGCTACACTGAGCATTAGGTGTGAAAGATAAAAAAAAAAACCAAAAAAGAAGAAGTAATCCCTCAAAAAGCTTATAATCTACTGGTGTTGGGGGAAAGCCTAGAGTTCTTTAGTCATTTCCAAGAGATATTGGTATTCTGTTAGCTTACGTTTGCTGTTGAGATGAAATGAGACTCTTATAAGTCATCCACTGGTTAACAAAAGGATGTTTGCTTAGATGGAACAGACAGAATACTCAGTAAGGAAAAAGAAGCATTTAACCATTTAACTTGGGTAGAGAAGGTCTATCTGGTCAGTAGGGAAGAGTGTGGAAGCTTGAGTGGAAGCTAGATACTTACCTAGTCTTGGTGGATCTTTTTTATACTTTTATATGACCTAGAATATGCATCAGTCTGGCCAAAGGGTACCTGGAAGAAGTCAGGCCAATCGAGTCCCAGGGATAGCATTGTCTCCTTTAAAGAGGGGATGAGGTAGCCATGGCAGGGGAAACTATGGTGGACAGTGATCCTATCACATCTAGTATGATAGATAGTTGAGTCCTAATGAGGCTAAGATAATTCTGCTTTATGGACCTATATCATAGCTTTAGAGAAAGAAGGAAGTTTTGAGATCATCTGCTCCAACCCCCCTCTTGTGACAGTTAGCTAAGACCCAGTAAAGTTAAAGGATCAAGGTCACACAGGCAGTAAACCTCAGAATAAGGATTTGAACTTGGGGCTTCCAATTCCAAGTCCAGCAGTCTTTCTAGTACATTGTGCTGTCAACTAAGTATTTGCATTTCATGTATGTATTCTATTCTAGAACTATTCAGCACCCTTTGGTGCTCATTCAACAGAAGAGAGGGATTTGAATGGCACATATAAAAACTATTCATAATCCACACGGACCACATTTCTCAATTTTCTCCCCTTTTTCAGATGATCCAACCTTACAATGTTTAGTCTTTGGTACAATATCAGCTGAGAAAGGGCTGAATCTACTCTGATATTCCTAATGGACATCTTCTTATCTCCAGTAAATGTTCCTTCTGCCCCTGACTTCTACAATTCAAATGGCAGGTATCATAAAATCATGTTATTTGTCAAGTCAAAAAATTGTCAAGGTCAGGAAATGATCTATAAATTAGCTAAATTTACTTTCTCTGATATTCTTATTGAGGAACCAAAACATCCAATGATAATGAGTTAACTTTATTTATATAGTGCTTACTATGTGCCAGGCACTATGCTAAGTATTTTACAATGACTATCTCATTGGATCCTTACCACAGTCTTGAAAGGTAGGTGCTATTATTCTCACAGATGAAGAAACTGAGTCAGATAGATTTGCCCAGGGAAACAAAGCTAGCAAAGGTCTGAGGATGGAATTGACCTCAGGTCTTCTAACTCCAGGCCCAGCACTCTGTCCCCTACAGATGAGCAGCTAGTCCTTGGGAAGTAATCGTTGGTCAGTTACATGGCATTTAGAATAAACTAGTATTTTTCTTGGGAAAAAAATGTGTTGTTATAATTGCCTCATTAATTACATGGTCATTGTAAATGTTATCTCATTTTCCATCACTTCTGAAATGTTCTTGGAAAGCTGGTGAGTGTTAGTACTTACCTACATTCTCTTGGGCAATTCAGTAACATCTCTGGGTCTCAGTTTTTTAATTTGCAAAACAAGAGAATTGAATTAGATGATTTCTAAGGTCCCTTTTAAGTTCTAAATCTATGATCCTACTTCAATCTTATTCAATGCACATTTATAATATGGCCAGTATGGTATGTTCAATGCAATGTTTGTCAATGAACACAAAAGAATGGAAGTTTGGCCTTCAAGGAGCTTACTTTATAGGAGTTGGGGTGTATGTGTGTGTATATGTAGATAGACATATATAAACATGATCATTTCAGAAGAAAGAAAGCACTAACAACTAGAGAAATAAGAAAATGCTGCCTTGAAATGAAGGAACCTGGGAATTCTCAGAAACATCACTAAGAAAATAGTGATTTATAATGGCATGGAGGATAGCTGAGCAAAGGTAAGGAAGTGGGAGGTGGGGTTCCAAGGTCAGAGAACAGCAAGGATAGCAGTTTGTCTAGAAAGTCTGGTTTGTTAAGAGAAGAAATTAGTGGAATAAAATTTGGAAAAACAGACTGTCACCATATAGAAATGAAAGGAAAAATGGAAGAGTTTGTATTTTGTCCTTGAAGAAATAGGAGATATTTTAGAGTGTTGGACCTTGAGTCAGGGGAACCCACGTTCAAATCTTGCCTCAGACACTTATAAGCTGTGTGATCCTGGGTGAATTATTTGACTTCTCTGTTTCTTCCTCTGTCAAAAGTCTATAATAATAGCACCTACCTCCTAGGATTATTGTGAGGATAAAGTGAGATACTATGTGTAAAGTTCTTTCAAAATCTTCAAGTGCTATATACATGCTAGCTATTATTAGGCTTTAGGACGATTATTTTGGCAGGTGTGTGAAGGATGGCTTGGAGAGAGGAGAGACAGAAGCTGGGAGATCAATTAGAAGAATATTGCCTTAGCTTAGATGAGAGATGATGCCGGTCTGGACAAGGTGATGACCATGTGAGAAGAATCAAGGGGAGGAATTTGACAGATGTTGCTGAGGGAGAATTGATGAGACAGGGCAACTGATGGAACTGACTATGGATACTGACTTTGTGGTCAATATCTGTGACCATCATATCTGAGAAAAGCATGCTACTGGCACCTCAGCTATCTAGTACCCCCAGGGAATGAGGCATTCTTGTACTTTGTAACATAATAAGCACTCTATAAATGCTAGCTATGATGGTGATAATAATTATACAGACCCATGCTGCTGAATTTTGTGAGTTTTTATGTTGCTTTTTATGTTTTTTTCTTATCCCTCAATCTTGTTGATGTTAATTTACTTGACTTTGCTATAACTCCCCTTTCTTTTCCACTCTCCCTCATTTTAGAGTTTGCTTTCTGCTCAGCAGATAACCTGCTCATTTGAACTGTATGTAAAATACAAGAAAATAGTCTCTGAGTGAGATCATGACTTTTGAATAAGATCTTAAGCATGAACTTTCTGATAACTTTCTCTATTGACGGCTAGGAAACTAATTTGTGCTTCCTTTTTTTGGTTCTTGACTATTGTCTGAAAATGAGTGGTTGGATAGCCGAGTTCCAGAGATGCGAGGAGATGCTTCATCAAGGTTTTCTCCTTCCCTTTTTCATTATAATTCCTTAGCTACTGGATTACCTTATTACAGAGAACAGAGACAGCCTTACTTTCCTATTTGTATCCATAGTGCTTAGCACAATGCTTTGCACATATTAAATGATTAGTAAATACTTCATTCATTTGTTACTATTTCAACTAGAACTCTATATCAATTCTGATCAGTTCCTGGAATCCAGAACTCATGGCACCCCACATTTGCCCTTTCTAGTATTCCTCTACAACTGAGCCAACTCTTGACATTCCATGCAGACAAAAAGAAAAAGAGAAAGCGTCTCTTGGGAAAAGAAATGATCTTACCCTAGGAAACAGCCAAAGAAGAACAGTACGTTCTGGAGATATGTCAACCTTGCCTCGGGGAAGAAAAAAGAAAACAGCTAATGATAAAAATAGCAAGCAAGCAAGACAAGTCTAATTATTTAATTACACAACTCAGAGTCGTACTTGAACTACACTATTCCTAGTAGCTATCAAGATAGCAGCAATTATTTAACCACAATGTCCAGACTCCTGTCATTGTATTATTTCTGCAATGTTGGAAGTTTACAAGGTGCCGCATAATAGATAAAGAAAAGGAAAAGTAAATAAGACTTGCTTCCCTTAATGAATTTGAAGGACAATTCCTATAATTCGAGAGAGAAAATACAGATGGAAGTAATTAGAAGAAACAACTTGACTACATTATGGTCAATTCTTGATTATCTTTTGATGCTAATAGCGAGCATTAATTTGGTCAATTCCACTGGGAACTTTCTGCAGATACTATTAGGAGGGGAAATCTTGGAGAAAGAAAAAACCCCCACAGGTACAAGCAACATTTAGTAGGGGCCTACAGTGTGCAAAGTATAGTGTTCACAGATCGGGGAATCAAAGTTTAGATTAGATATAGTTCCTGCCCACAAAGTACTTACAGTTTAAGGGGGTGTAATGTTAATAGGAGCTAAAAGATCTCTTCCCCCCATTAATAGGCTTCAGGTGGAGCCCATTAAGTGAAGTTTGATTAGGGGAGGCTTGTTTTGTGGGAAGACCCACACCTTATTTCTAATGAAGCATAAGGTCAGGAGGATTGTGATGCCTTCAGGCTCTGAAAAGTGTATAAATACTCTAAGGTGAGCTTTTGCTTGGGGGTTTACTCTTTGTAAGAAGATTCATGTGCCATATGAGACTCTAGGTAGCCATTAAGAAGCCCCCCCTTCCCATTTTGAAAACCCAGATGTTGGCACTTCTCTCTCTGGTATGTATGTATGTATGTATGTATGTAATGGTCAGACAGTTGGATCTGTCTGTTGATCTGTGATGTATGTATTGATTATGATCAGACAGTTAGAAACCCTGTCTGTTGGTTTTTATTTCTCTGCTTGTATTTTCTCTGTTGGTACAGGTAATTAAAGAAGATTGTTGACTTTTTTAAAGTTGCTTTCATTTTAGAAACTCAGACCTGAGAACCTGTGCTAGAAGGCCATCCTGGATGTGTCAGAGTGCTTACTGATACGGTGGGAAACAAGATACAGTGTAAAATCACTTATTCAGTCATGTCAGACTCTTCATGACCCCATTTGGAGTTTTCTTGGCAAAGATACTGGAGTGGTTTGTCATTTCTTTTTTCAGCTCATTTTACAGATGAGAAAACTGTGGCAAAGTGAAGTTAAATGACTTACCCAGAGTCAGATAGCTAGTAAGTGTCTGAGGACAGATCTGAACTCAGGAAGATGAGTCTTGACTCCTGGGGTGGGGTGTTATCCACTATACAAGCCTGAATACATGATAAATAGGAAATAAAAGGAAAAAATCAGGAAAGAAAAGGAGAAAATAGGAAATAAAAGAGGGAAGATGCTAGAATTAAGATGGGAATAAGACAAGAATCCAAATGTTCTTGACTTCAAAGCTAGCCCTGTTCTCTATCTATCACATCTTCATTGCCTCTCCTATACACATGCAACCATAGAAACTAGTCAACATAAGAAATAATTCTTGTATCATTCAAAGTTTCAACATTGTGCCCTACCCTCCTTTCTCCCCAAATCCCACTGATGGAGTAGATCATTCCCTTTCCTTCCCCATCCTTTTGACTCACCAAGCTGTGGGGATTTCTCCATGTACAACTACTAATGATATCTCTGTGCCATTGAGATTAGAGTGTGTGGGATCTGGGCTAAAAGAATAGGTCAGTGATTGGGGTCAGAGGGGGAGGAAAGCACAGACTGGGGTGACAGGTCTCACAGCAATTGCATCTGGAATCAGAGAACCTCTTCAAATCCTGACTCAGCTACTTATTGACTGTGCAATGACTGACCAATCACGTAATCAGTCTGCTTCAGTTTCCTCATCAGCTCAATACTTATTGAGCATCTGCTATGTGCAAGACACTGTAAAATAAGGGCATTGGACAAGAACCTATCTAATCAAATAAGTATTTATTAAGCACTATGTGCAAGATATTATTCTAGACTCTTGAGATACAAAGACAAAAGGAAAAACAAATCTTATTCCTTGGATCTCTCTTTTCACCCCCCATGAGAACAGTAAAGGATCAGGGACAAGGGAATCTTCTGTATGCTAGCTAGCTATAAATTTGTTGTTTGTGCAGTAGTTTTCAATTGTGTCTAACTTTTTGTGACCCTATTTGGGTTCTCTTGACAAAGTACTGAGTAGTTTGCATTTTCTCTCATTTTACAGTTGAGGAAAACCAAAGAAAACAGGGTTAAATGACTTGCCTAGAAACATACAAGCTGGTTAAGTGTTTGAAGGCAGATTTGAACTCAGGAAGATGAGTCTTCCTGACTCCAGGTCCTTCACCCTATCCACTGAGCCACCTAGCTGCTATGGTCATAGAAGAATGTTAAGCAGTGTTCTTCCTTATATGTGCTTAACGGTTTTTTGGATAAACATGTGAATGACTGAATATTGATGCAGGTCAGAATCGGGATGGGGGAATTGATATGAAAAGAGTGAGTTTTTCTGTCTGCTTTCCTTTCTCAGCGCTATTCTGCCCACCTCTTCAGACTGACCCTTCAGGTTTGTAAGAGAAATCGCCTGGTGTGATAGAGGGGATGGAAGATGCGTTTCTATGGGGACTTGGTTAATGGGTTGAGATGCTTCTTTTGTAGTATTTCTTTAAAAGCATGAATGAATGAGTGCTATATTTTGTTGAAGACGTTTTCTCCATCTACTGATATAGTGGTTTTGATTATTTTTTATTTGGAATATAGTTAATTAAGCTTATTGTTTTATGAATTTTGAACCATCCTTGTATCCTTGATATAAATCAAACTTGTTCATAGTGAATTATGCTTTGTTTACATTGTTGTAATAATTATGATGTTATTATTGAACATTTTATCAATATTCATGAGTGATAGTTGATTAAAATTTTCCTACTGCTTTTATCATCCATTGGTTTATCTGGTATGACTGTATTTGTCTCATAAAATGTCTTTGGCAAATGCTTTCTTACTTACTGAGAATAATTTTTGTATCAGGGATATTACTTGATCTTTAAACATTTAATTGAATTCACTTATAAATCTACATACACAGGAATTTTTTTCTTTGTGAGTTCAATTTTCCTGTCTGAGAATGGGTTAAGATCATAATTTCTGATTATTTTTCAATTATGGCATTTAATATTTTGTAGGTAATCATCTATCTCCTTCAAATGATCAGTTGTATTAGTGTATAATTATTAGAATAACTCTTTGTCTTTCCCCTTAATTTTGTTATGGTTTTTAGTATTAATAATTTGATTTCCCTGTCTCTTTTTTTCTTTTTCAGTTTACTTGACAATGTATTGATGTTTTTTGGTTTGTGAATTTGGATGTCATGTCATTTGTTGCATATATATATTTAATGATATTTTATTATCGATGATTCTAAGAATAATATTTCCTTATATGTTTTTCTTGATATTGTAAATTTAAATTTTTGTTTTATCTTATATTGTGACTGTAGTGTGAACCTGGTGAATAATAAATTCTGTTCAAGCCTCTTATTTTTATTCTATATGTGTCTTTATTTATTAGACATGCTTCTCCTACAGAGCAAATTATGGGGTTTTTCTTATGTATTCTGACACTGTTTTATTTTGTTGCATCCCCGAATAATTCTTATTTGACATCATGATTATTAGGCTTGTGTTTTCTTCGATATACCATATAGTTCCTTCATATTCATTTTATTCATTCCTTTTTGAAATCACATTTTTTTTTTGTGATTGATTTTGCTTACACTAATTTGATGGCAGCATTTGCTTATAAGTTTCCTACTGGTTGCGTATACTTATCCTATTTCAAGTTCCTTGTATTTACGTAAATTGTTTCCTTCCTTCCTTTTTTCTTTCCATCTTTCTATCTTTCCATCTTTCCATCCTTCCTTCTTTCCACCCTTCCTCCTTTCCTTCTTTCCATCCTTCCTTCTTTTCTTCTTTCCATCCTTCCTTCCTTCCTTCCTCTCTTTCATTCTTATATATTCCCATAATACATCTATATATGTTCATTTATATACATATATGTGTACATATTTATATGTATTATTTACATATGTGTATTACATACATATACGTATACATATTTATATGTATGTATTATGTAAGTACCACCAGATCAGGATATGGTTAAAAAAATATTCTCTCCCTCCCAATGCACTGTCCAACCTTTTAATTTAAGTGACATTCTTTTCTAGTACTCTTTTCCAAGAAGTGTTCATTTGCTATGTTCTCTTCCTTATTTATCCCTTTTTAGTGTATGGTGAATTCCATTTTCCATTTATGAACCTTCACATTCCTTCTTTACCCTCTTTGTGTCCTCCATCAAAGATTGCACTTCTGGAGCACAAAAAGTAAACTTCCTCTTGTCTTTTGTTTCTATGTTAGCAGATCTTTCCCTACCCTTCTTCCCCTTTATTATTAATTTGTGAGGGGTGGGGTAGGTAATGCTGTGCACTTAATGTATTCTTCATGATCTATAACTTTCCTACTATCCTTGGTGCATTTCTTACCAAGTAACCTATATTCCCTTTACTTTGGGGGGATGTGAAACTGGAAAGCAAAGCCCTTGCTTAGAGAAAGTGTTATCCTAAGGTACTTATATGATCTTGACCAAATCCATTATGAAGTCTTAGTCTGTAAAGCATTTTCCCAATGGGAACAGGCTGTAACGATACTCTTCTATTTCCCTTTTTATGGTGACACTAACCTCCTTTCTGCCCCCATTCTAGTCCTTCCCATCAAATGATCTTACTCTCCTCTCCTGTGCCTCAAGCTTATCAAAAAACTGCAGAAATTTCTATCCTTTTACTGTTCCTTATTCATATTTAAACCTGAGGGGAGGGTATCTACAGTTCCTTTCTGTCTTGTTTTACTTCTCCTGACTGGGGTATCTTTCCACTTTGTTATTCTCACATTTCGCCCCAAAGATTCACATATAAAGGAGTGTGGTATTAATTTCACAGAATATTAAATTAGTTTCTCATTCTTCTCTTTAAGATTTCCTTCATTTAGTCCTTAAGATCTTTTTTTGTTCCTTGATGAACCTATCTTTGTTTCTTTTCTTTTTTTCCCTTTCAATTCTCAATTTCTTAAAATAAGCCTACAAGTGTGATTGAATTGCTTAATCTTAATTACTTTTATTGCTTAATCTTTTTGATAATTGTACTTATTTTTCTTTCTACTGTTTTTCTTGTTTATAGTTCTAAGTCAAATGCTCTATTCATCTTTTTTTCAGCAATTTCCCAAATGACAGAATGAATAGGGAAGTGGATTTACAGGCAGGAAGACTACAGCTCAAATCATGCCTCAGATCATCCTAACAAGGTGACCCTGAGAACCACTTAATTTTTCTGTTCCTTGGTTTCCTCATCTGGAAAATGAGGGAGTTGGGCAACATGGCTTCTGAGGTCCTTCTAAGCTTAGAAAAGATATTTAAGACCCCTGTTTTTCATGATGATTAGGCTAAATTTTTTCAGGGTATGTTATTTTGAGTTGCATCCCAAGCTCTTTTACTTTTAGAAATATCTTACTTGTGATCTCTCTCTTCCGTTCTCATATATGAGGAATAATTATGAGTTATTTCTTTCATAGCAGAAGGACAGTCTTCTGTCTAATTGAAACATTTTTCAATTGGCAGTGAAGTTCCGAAATGTAACTTACACATTCTTTGATTTTGTAGTTGAGTGTTTTCCATGGTAGCAATATGTGTTGTTGCTTGTCCTTTGTTTTCAAAGAAGATCATTGGCAACACAGGGCAATGTCTTGACTTGCATGTGGATTGGATTTAAGGGAGGCAGAGTTGTACAAAGTCATCAGTCTCACTTTCTTTTCCAGAATCATCAAAGTCCAGTAGGAGGGCAAAAGTCAGGACAACAGGGCAATGGCCAGTGGAATGCATCTTTGATATCTAAGCAGTTCACAGAACCTGCCTCAGCTACCTTCATAGTTGTTGGAACAAATTGTCCTCATCTGTCCATTCCTGTTGGGAAGTCTTCACATGCTTGGGCTAGACAACACCCTAACTCACCAATGGGTTTGAAGCCTGTCAGTTGCCCTCAGCTAGGATTAGCCTGTCTGTTGAAATAGTTTTTCTATAGTGTGACTCCTCTGCATGCTACAGAGTCAATTAATCAGTAATGTGTTGTCTGTATTAAAAACTTCTGGACAGTTATTGTTATTAATGGTTGAGTTGTTAAAAGTACTATGCTTTTCTGAAATGTACTGACTGAAATTTACCTCTTTTTCTTGTCTTCAAAGTCAATTATCTCAGCTAAAATTCATGGTTTTTATTTTTTTAATATATATTTTGATTCTTTTCTACTGTATTTTCTTTAACTTCTCAGTTTTTGAGTTCAAAATAAGTCTTTATCCTATTTCTAACCCCTCCTTATTTCTTTAGAAAAATTCTATGTGTTGTAAATGTTCTCCTGTTTTTTCTTCTCTTAGAACATTGATTTCTGACCTACTTTTCATTCTAAAATCTTCTCTTAAATGTTTTTATTTATTTCTTGAATTTTTCTAGAGTTTCTTGCTCTTTTTCTTGCTAGGATGTCTTCAAGATCCCAAGAGTTGATTATTTTAGTTTCTTTTTCTTTTATGATAAGCAACAGGGTATAGGGGCTAAAGAGTTGATCTTGAAGGTGGGAAGACCTGCCTAGGTCCAAGGCCCACCTCTGACAAAGAGTTATAGAACTCTGGGCAAATCACTTGATCTCTCAGTGCTACAGGAAACTCTCTAAGATCATAGATCTTAGGCACCTCATGGACAGAGAATGTGACACTTGTGTGAGTAAGAGGATATTTCTTCACCCACAAGTACCATCTATGTCAAGGAAATCACAGACATAATCTCTCAGTCTCTTTTTCACTGACAACTCTGGTCCATTTTCATTTAAATTATAACACTCAGCCATTGGATTATAGTCTCTTTAAAAACTTCTCATTTTTTGTTCTATCCTTGAGTCGTTGGTTTGTTTGCTTGGGATTTATACATACATAGCCTTCTTCTTATTTTTTGCGTTTCAACCTTTTTCTGTCTTCCTTGCTCATTGTTTGACCCCCTAATCATTCTACTGGTCTCATCCATTCATATTTTCTACTGTACAGACTCCTGAAGGTGGGTTACTTCAGTCTCCTTTATCTGACAGACTTTCTGCCCTGAGTGACTTCAAAAGAGTAAGGACTAAACACAGTTAGACTTCTAGTTCCCTTTCCCTTTGACATGAAAACCCTTTCCCCTCTCATCAGCTCTGCACTACCAGTCTTCAGCTCTTTGCCTGACATAGTCGCATTCCCATTTCTATGCCTATCTATACAGGATCAATGTCTTCTGCTTCTTATAGGTATTAGAGGATTCACTCTGTGCATCTGAGTGATGGAACAGAGTAGGGGCTACTACATCTGGACCTTGAAACCCAAGCCTGTTTTCACAGGCTTCCTAACAAGGTAGGATGGACTATGGGGAAGCTAGGGTGAGTGGGAGCTTTATATATTTCAACTCCCTAATGTTATTTCTTAACCTTTTTATCTTGTGCCATGTTTCTGTCTTCTTATCTTGATTTAACTTTAAGGATGAAAAATTTGGCAAATTTTTCCTTCCTTAGAATTCTTTGCCATCTTGCCAATTATAGAATTTATGGGGTTCTTAATAAATGACATCTGTCCTTAGTCACTGAAAAAAAGCACCTAAATAAAGACGAGATCCAGGCATGTAAATAAGGGGAAAAAACAGAGCATGCCATTTATGTCCATTGGTTGAATTGGAAAATTCCTCTTCTTGTGGGTCACCATTTTATTGTTTAGTAGCTTTTTCCCCAGTCATGTCCAACTCTTTGTGATTCCCTTTGGGGTTTTCTTGGCAAAGATACTAGAGTGGCTTGCCATTTCCTTGTCCAGCTCATTTTACAGATGAGGAAACTGAGGCAAACAGGGTTAAGCGATTTGCCAAGAGTCACATAGCTAATAAGTATCTGAGAATGGATTTGAACTTAGATCTTCCTGATTCTAGTTCCTGCACTTTATCCATTGGGTCACCCAGCTGCCTATTACCATTATTAGATGACTGTTCCTCTCCACTAAAGATCTTAGCCTTTACTGTAATATATACAATGACTTACATTAAGGTAATGCACATATCATGAAGATTAGAATTTTCAGGCATTCAAACATGCATTTATAAAAGCATAAATTCTCTCATTATGTGACCCTTCTCATATTCCCTACCTGCCCCCCCCCCAAAAAAAAACCCATCAGTCACAAGTAATTCTCTGGTTATCTATGGTTTAACAAATGAAAAAGCATTTATTAGGCATTTAATTAGGTCAGGTACTATACTAAAAGCTAGAGATACAAATACAAAAATCGCAACCATCTATGACCTCAAGTCATTCGTATTCTAATAAAGAAAGACAACACATATGACAGTGGCATCCAGGGAAAAGTATTTTTTTCCCCTGGGAAGTTACAAAGATGGTGAGTAGGGCCACTGGTCCACAAAGTGACTCTCTGATTTATCTTTCTTCAGTTTGAATTTTATGCAACCCATGTCTATATAACTTTCTAATATGTCCCCAATGTAGGAGATATATATATATATATATATATATATATATATATGTTATATATATTATATATATACACACAGAGGTGTGTATATATATCTACATGCATGTACATATGCACAATGCATGTATATGTGTATGCATACATATCTGTCTATATAACACATGGGACAAGCCAGGGTCTTCCTCCTTAGTGCTTGGGACCATTTCCTTGGGCAGCTCACATCGACAAGTCGTTTTAGACTTAGGGTCTGTTTTAGGTAGCTACTCACCCTTACTCAGTGAAGCATTTCTACCCAAACTGGTAATGCTGGAGTGACCAACATGAGCAATGGTTTCTGATGCTCTGCTTGTTTGGATTGTTTGGCAGGCTCTGATTAATTTCCTGGTGTTACATTAAAAACTCTAATTTGGACTATTTGACCACTAATTGGCCACCAAAGCAGTTATGTCCATTTCCCCCCACACTTAACATTTTGTCTACCCCTCCCAAATTACAGCTTAAAATGTTTCCTTTTTTTTTAAAAATTGTAATGGCCAACTTTTGATTGAAGTCTGTCAAACCCCTGGATTGTTTCTATAAGCATCCTGTGAAATTCTTTTTTTACAGTGGAGAGACAGGAAGAGACTCTAGCTATCTTTTCTGCACCTCTCTAATTCTGTTAATTTTTGAAAGGGGAAAAGATATGTAAAGACATAGAGGCAAATTATTTTATGTGCTGACTGGGTTTCTGGTAGAGTAATACTGTTGTCAGAGTATGACCCTCACTTTAATGTAACGACTTCCTTTTTAATATCGATAAGAAAGATTCAGGAAAATTATTTGAGTGGAAAAAATCCAAAAAGGAAACCCTGATCTTTTTACTGTATTTTATCTTCAACATCTTTGCTTAAGTAAAATACACAAGGGTCAGTGTCAGTGCATTAACCAAAACAGATGTTGAAATCCTATCAATCTGAAGCTTGGTTAGTACCAAAAAAAGGCAGTAATGGCTAATATTCAGGAATCAGGGAAACCTTATTACCCTAGAAGTTAGTAAACTGAAGAAAAGAGCTTTGCACATCAGCTCCCCGAATAGCCACAGGGTAGGCAACATACTCTTTATCGAGCATTAAACAAAGAGACAGGCCTTTCAAAGAAACTAAATGGAGTGTATACTGATCTCCACAAATACACTATAACAAAGCCTTTTCAGGCAAACAGCTGATAAAAGAAGTGATTATTAATGAATCCCCTTCTGTTACAAAAGATAAAATATTAATCATGTCCTCGCTTCCATTGCAGTAGATTAGAATTTTTTTCTGTAAGAAAATGGATTCTAATATGTTAGACTTCATATAGGAGAAACAAACTTCCAGTTTCAGTCTTTTCAGCATTTGAAATTGACAGATGGAAAACTGAACCCTGTAAGATGTGTTTATAGTTCAGAATGAGGATGGACACATTTGCTCCTCTTCCTCTCTTGCTTCTTTTTTTTTAAAATTAAAACTTACCATTGAAAATCAATATAATCAGCTTAGTGACATTTAGTAACTATTTATATTTAAAGTAATTTCAATGCATAAAACATCATTTTAGCCTTCTTTGCATCTCCATTTTCCTCTCTTCTCCTCCAACCCAGCTCTCATTTTGTGAACGTCACCAGATCCCAGGAGACTGAAGTGTTTTTAACAGATCTGCAGGCTAAGAGAGTGACTTGCAGAGTTAAAATTAAAAATTCTGTCTTTGCTGGAAAGGTTACCTACTATCTAGCTAGTGAACAAGACAGGAAAATTAAAGGAAACAGAATCTGTTTTGAACTTTTACCAGGAGAACAAAAATGACATTAAATGTCTAGGTTCTCAGTGCATCAAAATCTGTAGAAAATGAAATAAAGGATAATTTTTGCATTCCTTTCTTTAGAATTTCCCATAAGCAATGGTAATTAAAGGCTAAGTACCAGTATCAATGTTGATGTGCTGTCTAAAGGACCAATAAAGTAAAAATACTTGTACAAAAAGATAACTTTCAATTCATTAGTTCAAATGTATTTAATTTCATTTTAACTTTGTTCCTTCCATACAAAGAACACTTGTCTTAGCTTCCATAGGAGATGCAAAGATAGTTAAAGAACTATCCCACCTTCATTGGGCTTTATAATATCCTACTAATGCTGGAGGTGGTAAACTCCAGCACATGTACTTATGAGCATAAAAAAATAGAATCAGGGCATAGGAAAGAAGTCAAAATAATATAAATGAAATGAAAAAATAATTTTAAACACCTACTGTGTGCCAAGTGCCTACTATGTGTCAGATCTGGGCATCCAAAGATGAAAGTGAGTCAAACCTGACCTTTAAGGAGCTTACATTCTAATGGGAGAGGTTTTATTTGTTGGAGTTACAAGTCTGGCAAGTAGAACTATGCTGTGGTTTAGGCATTCAGTTTTGTTCCTCTTCGTGACCCCCTGGACCATAGCATGCCAAGCTCTTCTATCTCTTCCACTATCTTTTGAAATTTGCCCAAGCTCATGTCTGTTGCTTCCATGATGCTATCCATTCATCTCATCCTATGCTGTCACCTTTTCCCTTTGCCTTCAAACTTTCCCAACATCTTGAGTCCATTGTCATTCCATATTAGAGTGGATTTGGAATCCAAGGATCTGGACTCAAATCTTACCTCTGTCACTTACTATTTGTGTGACCTGGGAAGTATGCTAAGGTTCTGCTTGAATGCTATCGCTTTAGATCCTTATCCTCTCAGTAGTTAGATCCACCTCCCTTCCTCCACCCCAGCCATATTAATTTGCAAACATTTTATATTTGCTTACCTATATACTTGTATTTTTCCACCATCACTGAACTTCAGCCCTTTGAGGGTGGGGGTTCATTTTTTTTCCTTTGTATTCTCAGTGTCTGGCACACAGTACATACTTAATGGGCACTTTTTTGGATAAATTAAACATTTTGGGCCTCAGTTTCTTTATCTATAACATGAGGTGGCTGGAATAGATGGACTCAAAGGTCTCCTGTGGCTCTGAGTCTATGATCACAAGTGCAATATATGAGGAAGAAAGATTAATTTCCAAATTTTATTTTATTTTATTTTTTTAATATAAATTTATTTATTTTACTTTTTACATTCATTTTCACAAAATTTTGAGTTCCAAATTTTCTCCCCATTTGTCCCCTCCCCCACCCCAATACACTGAGCATTCTAATTTCCCCTATC
>CM053769.1:683814975-683831530 GCA_028658325.1 Potorous gilbertii
TTGTTCTTCCTCATCAGAAAGGAAGGGAGGAAACATCTGGTCACAAAGAAAATAACCTTTTATGGTCTTAGTTTTTTTCCCTTTTCTGGGCCTTTTCCCAGCCAGTTACTTGACTTCTGAGATTCCTCTCCACCCCCGCCTAGGTCTGCCCAGCTAGTGCTTGGGATCTGAGATTCAAAGCTGCTCCCTAGCCTCAGGGTTTTCAGTGGCAGGCCTGGCTGCTACTCAATGGGAGCTTAAGTTTTGGTGCTCAGGTGGGGGCGGGGCCACCTCCCAGGCTCAGTTCCCTCAGGGGGTTTATGTGGAGACCTTTAGTATTGGACCCAAGGTCCTGCCTGCTCTGGCAGTCTCTGGCCGCCCTCTGCCTCTGGTGTTGCCTCCCAAGGGGGCATGAGATATGGAGACCCCCGCTCCTCTCTCAGTCAACCCAGAAGTCTCTCTCACTGACCTGTAGTGCCTGTGGGTTGAGGGAACCTTTGTGGCTACCAGAGATTGCATCCCTGAAGCCTGCTCTGATCTGCTCCTCTCTTTGCCGTGTGACCAGGGAAGGGCTGGGCTCCGTTCCTGTCTGGTGCATGACGGACCTTTGGGATCGGTTTTTCAGGGCTCTCTAGAATGGAAATCTCTTTCACTCCATTGCTGTGTGACTTCCACTGCTCCAGAATTTGTTGGGAGTTCTTTTTACAGGAAATCCATGGGCTGTGGGTTGGGAGCTAGCATATATAAATCTTTGTACTTTGCCATCTTGGCTCCTCCCCCAATTTCCAAATTTTAGAGATGAAGAAAAATTATTAAAAGCTTTGTTAGATTTAAACTAGGCTTTAAAGGATGGGTAGAAAGTCAATGATTTTTTTTTTAATTGGAGGAATGGTTGGGATGCAAATCTGAGGTATAGGAAACGGTATGAGCAAAATTACAGAGGTTCCCTCTCACCTTGAATGCTCCTTAAGCATTGGGTCCCAATGGATCTCTCTTTTGCTTCCCTTTCCTCCATTTATTATGCCCCTCCATGTGCATGCATGCGTTTTAGTAGGACTCCATAGCAGTTTTACAAAAACAAAATCCCTGTGCTTTGCTTTTGTGAATTGAATGCTATCTAAGGTGGGAGAGCACTGGAAATATGAACTGATCAGTGAGTAATCCAGCTTAGTATGAGTAGACTTAGATTGGGACCATTTTTTTTGCAGATGCGGGAAAGGGCAGAAAAACTGCAAAGATTATGGCTTTCTGGTAAGTTTAGCCCTCATAGTTCTAAGAGATCTATTGCTGAGAAAAAGAGAGAAATAGGGAGAGTAAGGGAGAGGGAAGGGGAGAGAGAGGGAGAGAGAAAAGGAGAGAGGGAGTGAGAGGGAGGGAGAGGGTGAGAGAGAGAAGGAGAGAGGAAGGAGAGGAAGGGTGGGAGAGAGAGAGAAGGAGAGAGGAAGGAGAGGAAGGGCGGGGGGAGAGAGAATGAGAAGGAGAAAACGAGAAAGAGAAGGAGAGAGGGAGAGGAGATGGACAGAAAAAGAAGGAAAGAGAGGAAGACTGAAAAGGAGAGGAAAGGTAAGAAGGGTAGAGTCTGACAGACAAAAAAAGGTCTAAATGGCAGAGACAAAGAGTGAGCATTCCTCTATCAGTGATTGGGGACACCCCTAATCATTGGTAAACTTTCCCACCCTGGGTGGTGAAGTTCTCCTGACTAATCCCCAATTTCTGTCCAAAATGACAAGATTTTTAATCCTGTGTCTATTTTTTTAAAACTATTCATTTGTTGTTCATAATAAGACTCTGAAAACATCTCTCTCTCTAAAGATTAACTATGATTGCTTTTTCTTGTCTTTTTTTGATGCAGCAAGTTGGTGTAGTGGATAGAGCCCTAGCATCAGGAAGATCTGAGGTAAAATCTTGTTTCAGATACTTACTAGTTGTGTTGACTTTGGGCAAGTCATTTAAATATTGTCTGCCTCAGTTTCCTCATCTGAAAATGGGCATAATTATAGCACCCACTACCCAGAGTTGTTATGAGAATAATAAAATGAGATAGTTGTAGAGAGTTCCATAAGCCCTAAAGTACTATATTATGCTAACTATTAATTTTATTTTAAGTTGATGTAAGGACATATGGGGCAGAAACAGGTACACAAGATTCAAATAGGTTGGGAAATCTATCCCTATCCTAGTGGTCAGAAGCTTGCCAGGCTCTTCTATTCTCTGCTGTCTCTTGAAATCTTTCCAAGCTCATGCTCATTTCTTCCATGACACTCTCTATCCGTCTCATCCTCTGCCTTCTCCCTTTCCCTTTGCCTTCAATCCTTCCCAACATTAGGGTCCATTGTCATTCCATAGTACAAAGAGCACATACATAGAATCTGGGAAGAATCAGCTCTGCCCTTTTCTACTGGGAGAAGGAGAAGCCCTCTTCAGTGAAAATTTTGCCTTCTAGAGCAGAGGCAACTGCCTGCTATATATGAAAGGTAGTATAGGGAGATAAGGGCAAATTGTGGTGTGGTGCCACAAGAAGGAGGACTTTGAATAACAGGCAGGCATGAGACATTGGATATCTTTTCCAATCACTCTTCTGTTTCAAGTTCATGAGCCATTGCTCTGGCTTATCCTCACTCCTCCTTCACCTTCCCCCTAGTGTCAAACCTAAATAGAAATAGGGACGGCTAAAAAAGTACATGAAGATCCTTGCTGGTATATATTGACTTAGAAAACCACATGTTAACATTATCTATGTTTTACTATATTTTTATTTATTTTTGTTAAATATTTCCTATTTACATTTTAATCTGTTTCCAGCTATACTATGGAAGATGGAGGCAGTGAGTTTGACTCCTCTGTTATATAATGTGATTTTCGTTTTGTTTTGATTTTTTAACTAAAATTACCAACAAAAACAGTAATTCAAGACTATACTGCAGCTGCTATCAACATATTTCTCTCTCCCAAATAATCTGGTAGGTGGAACATTTCACCATACATATATTGACTATTTTTTTAAACTTGAAGGCAAGCCTTTTAGTGAACATCTGAAACAGATGTTTCCTTTTTAATATATTACTTTGCATTTTTCATAAACACTGCTGTCACAGGCATACAGAGAGCATGGGCTTGGCATATTGACACCCCGTGCCCACTTTCTGTTCCTATGCCTTCCATTACATTACCTTTATTTCAAGTTATAGCATTGGATCATGGCCCTAGACCTGCCCTTCATATATATATATATCTATAGCTGGAGTTAGAAATCAATATCTAGAAAAAGATGGAAGTATTTCAATTGTATTCTTGCCCAAAACTATTGTCCTGTGAAGTAACCTGAGTTTTCTTCTAACCTAAAGCTACATTTTATTACTAGTCATAGAGGTTAACTTCTCTATGATATCTCAACTTTTCTGAGACTTATATTTCTTTTTTTAATTAAATTTTTTTAGTTATCATGTATTTTTTTTGTTCCCTTCCACCTCTTTCATTAGCAAAGAAAAGTAACACTTATAAAACAAATACATTTTAGCAAGCAAAACAAATTCCTATATTGTCTATTTTCTAAAAGATGAGAGACCTATATTTCTTCCCAATGACCATTTTTAGTAGACTTTGGTTAAAGGCCGGGCCTTCTACTTTCAGGGACTTAATGATTTTCAGTACATTTAGGTCAGTGACGTTTTAACAGTCCTTAGACCCATCTCCGGAGGAGGAATTGCTGAGTTGTTTTATAAGTTCCCTGAGGGACAGTGGGTCTTAAACTCCTTTCATATCCTCTATGGTGCCCTTTGCTGATGGTTGGCATTTACCTGAACAGGTACTCAATATATCCTTGGAAACTGATCCACAATGTTGTCCCAAATTGCCCCATCTATGCCAAAGTTAAACATATTACTTGATGGGTCTAGAGGCACTGTAGCTTGGTCTGGGGAAGAAATGAGAGACAGATTGTTAATTAGAATGTTTCCATCATTTGAGGAAATAAGAGCTCTAGGTTTTATCTTTAACTCTGTGTTCTTTTAGAGCAGCCTCCTCAGCAAATTTTGTTGCCTTGTCTGTGTTAGGCTGTCTTAGCATGATAGAGTCTTGTCATTTATTCTAACCTCGTACTCCAGACATGGATCCCCTTTACATCCTGTAGGTCACAAGGTGGAGAGAGCTATAGACTCTATCATGAGTTCAAATCCTATGTCAGACATTTTCTAATTGTTTTCTCCCTATCCTTCAGTTTCTTCATTTATAAAATTGGAATAATAAAAGTACGTATCTTGCAGAATTGTAACAAGGATCAAGTGAGATAGCATGTAAATGGTTAGTAAGCATTTAGGGTGTGTGTGTGTGTTTGTCCTTCATTGCTGAAGAAGACCGTGTCATCAGGGAAATGATGACATGACTTGCACTTGACTTTGTTTTGAGTGAGGGAGGGCTGTGCAGGTCACCAGCCTCACTTCTCCAGAGCCATCTGAATCCAGTGGCCAAATATTCATCAGGATGACTGGAAATGACCCAGAATGAGGCAATTGGGCTTAAGTGACTTGCCCAAGGTCACCCAGCTAGTGAGTGTCAAGTGTCTGAGGTGAGATATGAACTCAGGTCCTCCTGACTCCTGCACTGGTGCTCTATCCACTGCGCCACCTAGCTGCCCAAGTAAGCATTGAAGTGCTATATTAATGCTATATTATATGATGCTGCATCATATTATTAACAGTCTATATTATTGTTGTTAATATACTTAGCAATATATTAACAATATTAATATTAACTTGATATGATTATTAGCAATGGCCTGAATTCTATCCCTTAATATACTTACATAATAATCCATATCTAGGAAAAGATACGACTATTTTTAACCCTACTATCCCTAACACTATAAGTATTAACATATAATATTAAGTACAAGCAATATTATTAAAAAAATAACACTAATCTATCAGTAAACGTTTATGAAGCACTTACTATGTGATAGGCATTATGCTAAGTAGTAAGGATTTGAAGAGGAAAAGGATACAAAGATACAAATGAAATAGTTTCTGCCCTCAAGGAGCTTATGTTTTTTTAATGGCAATGGAATTTTTTATCTTTTCTGTTTTCATTATTATTTTATATTCTACCTATGAGCAAATTCACTATTTGGTAATGATATTATGTCACTGAATTGTAGTCAACTAAAAAGGTGAAGTATTTCTTTCTTTGAACCTAGGTGAGTGATTTTGATTAGTGAATTTAATCTTGCTGTTGTAAACCCATCATGGCCCAGAATGAAAACTTCAAAGCAAAATTCATCAGGACAGTTGCAGCCTTGGGAGGCTATTCAATGATTTCCTTTGGCTTCATCCTTCTCCTACTCAGGGTTTCTTCTGGAATCATCAGAAAGTGACTCAAGTCTAGATCTCCATAAACAAAGAGAAAGGTCCTTTAGCTTGTATGGAAGCACTTAGGCTACGGTGTAGGGTGTTTAGGGAAGACCAGTACCTCTAGTAGGAGAGCTGCTGAGCTCTTTGCAGGGCTACTTTCTACCTTTGGTGCTCACTTGATGCATCCAACTCTCCCCTGTGACTGCAAGAAGTTGCAAAATGTGCAGTGACCATACCCTGGTAAACCTGTTTGGTAGATGGGGCTAAACCAGGTTGAGGGTTACTGAGGGGTTTCAAACCCCTCGGTGAGTTAGGGATATGTCTATCCCAAGCCTGTGAAGCTTTTCCATGGTGGAATGGGTAAATGCAACTCCAATTGTGGCAGTATACCTGAGGACGACTGTGAATAATTTTAAGGGTCTAATCGCATAGTATAATGAACTCTCTATTCAACAATAAACTAAACATTGTTCAATAAAGCAAATAAAACATTCATAGAAACATCCTTAAACAAAATATATCATCTAATACATATATGTATTTCATGACATTTCAGTTTATCATATGGTCCATGGCATATATCATTCCATCCTCAAAATCAGGGGGGTCCCAGGCTAGGGTCTTCCCTAGTATGATGCATCCTTCAGTGGTGGCAGAAAATACCACACCATCCGTCCATAGGTCCCTGTAAGAATGGTATCCTTAGCTGACACACAGTATCCAAGTAAAGTCCTCTCTTATCTTGACTTGAGGTTGACTTCCAAACCCCACAGCTCCTTCTCCATGGACCAACCACTCCCACCTCCTGCATGGGTTTGACCACAGGCAGCTCTCTGCTCCTGTTTCTTGTCTCAGCTCATGGAGACTGTTCTACTCCAAACTCCTCCTGCTTTTGTCTGATAGCAGGCTCCAGGGGCTCCTGCTTGCAGCCTCAGTTTCTAGGAAACAAAGCTTAACAGGGCTATAACAATTTTTATACACATTACCAGCACCATCATCTCAATTCTCTCATAAAGACCAATAGACTTCTGTCTGAGAAATCAACACAGATCAATAGACAGGGCTTCCGACATCACAAACATTCTTTCTATTAGACCTCCCTACAAACAAGTTCCCCGAGCTGCCCACAGACGCTTCCCTCTCTCAGCTCTGCTTCTCTCTCTAAACAATACAATATGTATACTGTTTCCAATCAAAGATTCTTGATTGATTCAATCAGGGGCAAGTCTCAAACCAAAGCACTTGAATGGCTAAAACTCTATTCAGAAAAACAGCAAAAAATCCCACTGTACTTGCCATTACAGTAGATAAGAGCAATTTGTTCCAGTGGCCATCAAGGCAGCTGAAGCAGAGGCTGTGGAGTGCTTACAGCTTGGTCAGACATCAAAAATGCCAAGGTGATCCTGTGCCTCCTGGGTCATCACCAATCATTTGGATTTTTGTTTTGCTGTTGGACTTCAACGACTCTGAAAGTCACTCGGAAAGTGAGTTCAACTTGCAACTCTGCCTCACTTAAATCCAATTTATGCTCAAGTCAAAAGATGTCACTCATACCATTTTACCATTTTTACCTACCTCAAAGTCCTATGGCAACGGCAAGTGATGAAGCAGCAGGTGCAGATATATTTGAAGTTATAGTCACAACCCTGCACACAGGCAGCCCAGACCATAGGACTGTCTTCCAAGAAAACATTGCTTCCTTTTCCAAGGACTTGCAAATCACTTCTTTAATAATCCATTTTAAAATTAATATCAGATTTACCCATTGTTTTTCTTCTATCTTCTTATCTGTATTCTGTCTTTTCTGGTTTTTTTTTAAATTATGGAATTTGGCCATCTCTAGTTTTTCTCCCCCTTTCCCATTTATCTTAGGTTCTCAAAGGCTAATAGTTGTTCAGTGACTACAGAGGCAAAGTCTTTCAATGTCCTGGCATTTGAGTGTCTGGGCAAAAGCCACCTAAGATCATTAAAGGCATCTATGTGCCTTATGTGAAGCTTTATTACTGCCTTTTCCCCTTCCCACATTCACCTTTTCCTTGGCCAAGAATAATATGTGAAATTAAAAGATTATGGTCAGGTGGTTTCAGAAATTTCTAGAATATTGTAATTAGAAACATAGGATCTTAGCAATGAAATTATCTGAGACTGAAAATGAAGAGTGATGAATTCAGGAGTATGTCAAAGGCACTTTATCAAGAATAAGCTAAGGAGTTGTAAAGATGAGAACAGAAATGTTCTCTGCCGGCAAAGAGTTTTTATTATTAGATAGAAAATAATGGATCAACATGTAAGAAAAAATAAAATATCTGTATCTACTACAGACATATTAAAATAATTGTCTTTTTAAGGAATATATAGATTAGGGGTTAGTGATTACTTGACTAATAAAAGAAATAGGAACTAATAAAGCACTGTACTCTGTGTCCCTTATTACCAAGTCCTTTAATGTAGAAATACCTATTGTTTCTATACTTTTGGAGGAAAATTATCTCAGATACTTTCTACGTGACTGGGCAAATCACTTAACCTGTCTCAGCCAATTTCATCATCCACAAAATAAGAATGATATTATCTACCTCACAAGATGGTTGCAAGGATCAAATGAGGCATGCACTTGTAATCTCTGCTACTGGAGAGTCTGAGGATAGCAGAGCTCTGGAGTTCTGATTGCATTGGGCTAAGCCAAACCACTGTCCACACTAAGTTTGCCAATTAGTGTAGTGAGCCTTTGGTTGTAAACAGGAGCAGGTCTGAAAGTGGAACAGGTCAAAGTTTCCATGCCAAGCAACAGTAGAACTGGACTTGTGATGGCCCTTCTACTTCCAGTATAGGAGAGATGAGGAGAACTAGTTTATAAAGAAAAAAAGGATTAAATGAGATAAAATTTATAAAGCACTTTGTAAACTATTAAGCATTTTAGAAATGTTAGATCTTACTATTATTGATTTCTATTTATAATTTTATTGTTATACAGATAGCACTTGTTATTAATTGAATTAATATACAGATTTCATCCAGCTGTAAATCTATCTCTTAAATATGTTTATGTGTAATAAAAAGTATGATAAAACTATACTAGAAGTGATAATCTGTGTTGACCCATCTTTTAAAATGTATGGCTCTGTTCAAATTTGGCACCCTAGGGGTGTGTTAACTCTTTCAAGCCACTGTTGAATGCCCCAGTGTGATAATTCATTTGTCTGTTCTGTAGTCTGGTGTGCTCCACGTGCAGTGAGGAATGGTATAGGGAAAGCTCTGGAGAATACAGTTCTTTCTGAAGAGCCGTAATGGCTTGTTAAAGAAAAAACAAACCTCTGGGGACTATACCACAGTTTTTACAAATAATCTGCAGGGTTTCCTTGGAGCTGTAGTAACTGCAAGCTTTTGAAATCTAGTAAAATCTCATTAATTTGATATTGATATTTTAAAATCAGATCTAATTTGAAATAAGTGCTATTTTCCAGCTATTTAGATTAGGTTACCTGCACAAATGTAAAGGAAAATCCAAAATACAGCTAGGTGGAAATGTGAAGTGGAAATTTAGCCCCATAGCAATATGCCTTTAGGAGACAGTTAATTTAAGGCAGGCAGATTTTAAAAGTATCTTATTTTTTTTTGTCTACAATGATAGCCCCTAGCATGGTGCCTTGCATATAGTAGGTGTTTAATACATGTTTATTGAATTAAATTCTTTACTAGATTTAAAGATACTGAGCACACTTAAAAGAGGCTGCTGCTGTCCCTTGAGGAAGCTAGTATAGTGTGTAGTGTGTAGAGCACTGGGTTGTTGCTGCCTTCTGTCCTTCATTCCAGTAAAGGACCATGACATCAGGACGGTGATACCATGACATGCAAGTGAATTGGATTTAAGTGAGGGAGGACCGTGCAGAGTCACCAGCCTCACTTTCTCTTCCAGAGTCATCTGGAAAATTGGATATGGTCAAGAGGCAGTGGGGGACTTTGCCTTTTTTCAAGTTAAGGTCTGGAATCAGGAAGACTCATCTTCCTGAGTTAAAATTTGGTCTTGAACACTTACTAACTGTGTGGCCCTGGGCAAGTCACTTAACCTGTTTGTCTCAGTTTCCTCATCTATCAAATGAGCTGGAGATGGAAATGGCAAACCACTCCAGTATCTCTTCCAAGAAAACCCCAAATGGAGTCGCAAAGAGCTGAATGTGACTGAAATGAGTGAACAATAAAAACTGTCTCTCAGTTTCCTTAGCAGTAAAATGGGAATGATAATGTCTTAATTGATGACAAAACTATGAAAGTGCATTATTAACATTAAATTATAAAACAAAATTATTATATTCTTCTGCAAGCTGTGTGTCAGAGGTTTCCATAGCATGTTTTTTTTTTTTTAGCTCACAGGTCCTCACCTAGAAAAACCTAGAAAAAGCATGTCCTGACTCCTCCCAGGATACTAGGGTTGATTCTTCTTGTAGTCAAACAGTTCACAAAGTGGAAGAATGGAAGTTTTATTGAATGAATAAAAGTAAAACAGAAGCACAGTCATTTACAGAACTAACTACTAGGCTCTTTCATTATATGTAGTTCCTACCACTGAGGACAAAGATCTCCACTAGTTACTAGTCTTGCCTAGGTAGGAGGGTCAGCACCCATGTTACCTGCTTCTGGTGGACCAGCTCCTCTTGTCCATTACTGTTTCTCCCAGCAGGTGCTCTTCACCTTGGTTGATCAACAGGGGGACCCATGTACCACTTTTTATCACTCAGTTGGCTAGTTGCCATCTGTCTGGTCATAGCCACAAAACTTTGGTTAAGGCAAAGAATTTTTTGGCAGTAGACACAGTCATGACTACCAAGGGGAAAGGACTCAAGGTTCTCTAAGTGTAGTGTTCAACACAGCTCTCTATGGAGAACATCAGAGCTCTTTGGAGATTGTACCAGATTGGGGATTTCTTCTTACTGAGGTCTTTCTCTTTTGCCCCTGTGTTTATCAACCACCACTCACACAAAACCTTGCTTAAGAGCGAGCTTCCATAAAGCACAAATCTCCAGGTTCAATGATGAGGACCACAACAGGCTCAATTACAAAGTCTGATGCTTTGCTCCTCCTCACCCCAACACTTGGAGGGGTATGTACCATATGAGGGTCCCCTTCCCCAGCTTTGTTCAGCAGCCACAAAGCACTCCAAGCTCCTGCCTCATGAGATCTCATAAGTAGTCAGGTGATATTAATTAAATCAACCAAGGCTGAAAAAAAAATCTGTTAGATACTAGTTTATTTTGGAAAGCCACAAAAATCAAGGCTATCAGGCAAGCATTCTTTCAGGTCCTGAAAATTCATACTCAGTTCAATGGAGATTGGAGGTGAGAAGGTATTACAAGACTTGTACTTTGTATCTAGGCAACCATGAGTCATGTTAGCCCATGCTTTGTGTATAAGGACAAGCCTCCTGGTTGTAGCTACAAAGCAAGGCAAAAGTTTCCAGCTACCCCATGGCTCTACAGAATTGTCAAGTGAATTTCAGAGTAATTTGTATGACTCTGACATTAACTGTCAAGGCGTGATAGGAGTTACAAAATTTTTTTGTTGTATAGTCGTGTCCTTACTCTTTGTGGTCCCTTTTGGGGTTTTCTTGGTAAAGATATAGGAGTGGTTTGCCGTATCCTTTACAGATGAGGAAACTGAGGCAAACAGGGTTAAGTGACTTGGCCAGGATCACACAACCAGTATGTATCTGAGGTCAGATTTGAACTCAGGAGGATGACTCTATCCACTGAGCCACCTAGCTATCCTGCCAAAAATTTACTCCACCTAAGTATTTCCCACTGAAAGGAAGCAAGGTTGTCAAAAATTAAAACTTGAAAAGAGTAATTGAAAAAGAGTGTTGGCTGAGTGTGTCTATAGACCTGACTGAAAAAGAGCTGAGCTGTGCTGATTACAGGCACATTTTGGCCAGGAAGGAGCCTAGGTAGTGTATGGCAACAGAAGCTTTGTGGAGAAGCGGTAATGAGTGATTTCAGAAGTAGAGGAGAATGGAGTAGAGGGCACAGTGGGCTGGGGGCAGAATGAGGAAACAGAACTATTCCAGACAAGACATAAACAAAGAACGTAACTGTTTCCAAAGGAGTGTTTCCTCTCTTAGAGATGATACTGATGGATCCATGGAAGATGGTACCCACTCTGAGCATAGGAGAGGTTCCCTTCTTATTTATTTTGCTATCTAGTTTTAATTTAATGTTTTTTACTCTAATTTTCTGTGTCTTTTGTCTCAATCTGGTAAAGAGTCCCTGTGGGGATTCAGAGCTGTAGATTTGGAGGGATACTGATTAAAAAAAAAAACAGCAGAAAGATTCTGGGATATATCAAGGAGTTTAGGAGCCATGTGGGTACCTATTTGAGCAAGTACGCTATATATGCATAAAGAAGATATTTGTGACATTTCAAATAAGAACAGTCATTTTAAAATGTAAAACAAAGGATAAATAGGCAATGTAACATTTTTTTTCCTATTTAACAATATTACAACATGGTCCCTAGAATGTACTTTATGGGTTATACATACATTTGGGGAAAAATTGTTCTTCCTTCATGAGCATTTTTTATGGAGTTCTCCAATGAAATGTTTAAAAAAAAATGTTGTATATAGTAACATTATTTTATTTTTTTTAAATTAGTTAGCTTTCAACATTCACTTCCATAAGATTTTGAGTTTCAAATTTTCTCCTCCTCCCTTTCCTCCTCTCTTCCCAAGATGGAATGTAATCTGAAATAAGCTCTATTTATTCTTTCATACTAAACATCTTTTCACTTCTACAGTGAAATATATGAATAATACATAAATAATAAAATAAAGCACTGAAAAATGATGTATATGTTTTGAACAGATAAACTTTGTAAATTTAAGTATATATACTACATTAAATATATTTATTTATTAAATATATTTCAAATACTACATATACGTGTATTATATGAATATATATGTATATATGTGTATATATATGTATATATATATATATATATATGCATATTCACATTTTCACTTGGTTATATTCACAAATTCAAAATCTCTGACCTGTGATTTTGTTCTTTTGTCCCTGAGTGTGTCTGGTTGAGTTTCCTTATTTCCTCCCCTCTTTTCCTCTCCTCTCCTTTCTACCTCCCTATTCCTGCATGTAATCAAGTAGGAAAAAAGATCCTTCCTGGTTCTTAACTCAAAGAATAAAATATTGGTGTACTCATTGATCCCAGGAGACTGGACCTGGTAATGGGTTCAAGGTGAAGTTAAGACATTTATATTACAGAATCCCCCTGAAGCTTTTGAGAAATTTTTGAACTTGAGATCCTCTCTAAATTCTAGTTCCTTGCCCCTGTTTATTGCTTTTTAGCTTATTTGCACATAATTGTTTGCATGTTGTCTCCCCGCATTAGACTGTGAGTTTCCTCAGAGAAGGGACTGTCTTTTGCTTTTATTTGTTATCTTTAGCACTTAGCACAGTGATTGGCACAAGACAGGCACTTAGAAAATTGACTAATAAGAGACGTGAAGCCTTTTGATGAATTCTTTTTTTCATTGGGCAGGTCATGTTTTAGAAAGTTCTCCCAAATTTGTTAAAAAACATATAAATATTGATAAAGATGTAACCTGTTTAATAATGTAAGTTATTTGGACCTTAGATATGTATACTCAGAAGCAATCAATAAATATTCATTAAGCATCCACTTTATGTTAAACCCTAGAGGAATGAAGAACCCTAGAGAAATGAAACAGTTCCTAACCCCTAGGAACACATATGCTATCAGAATAGGCAATAAGTACATATAGAAATACATACAAAAAATGCCAAAAATAAATAAAATGTAGTTTTTAAGGGCCAGACACTGGCAGCTGGCTAGAATAGGAAGAAAGAAATCAGGAAAGGATTTGTGAAGGAATGTACAGAGATTTAAGTACTTGGAAACTCCAAAGAACAAAGCTGGATTCTTTGTGTACAGTTATTGTAAGCCATTTATAAAATTAATGAAACTTCACAGGGATCCAAGGTGGCATGTGACTACTGTGGACTAGCCGAAATACCAGCCACAAATGAGAGTTTGGTCTCATGTTCCAAGCAAAAGTAGGGTCAGCCAAAGATTGCAATGACCCTGGCTCTGTAAAAAGTACATGCTGTTATATTCAGGCACGTCAAAATTTTCCAAGGATGTGCCCAGTGTCTTGGAGCGATGCCAACATGATTTTTATACCAGCTTGGTTTTGCCCCTTTATAGGCCTCTTTGCCACATGTATTATGTAAGACATAGCTTCTTGTCCCAGCATGGTGAGACTTCTCCCTTTTCCCACACAAACTGAACCAGCATAGCCATTTTTTTCTTCAAAACTTCACTATCATTTTGTCTCAGGACTATGGGGTTTAATAAAAACCTTTAACATATGAAAGACAGATGTTCCTGATTATTAATGTTTATTGTTGTAAAGACCATGTCCTTTGAATGTTATCATATGGATCCTACATCAGTTTGACCTGCTTGCTATTTATTGGGATCTCTGTGGTGATAGTGGTGGTGGTGATGATATAATTTTAAATTCTATTAGAAAGGAAATCTAACTAAAAAAAAGGAATTAAGTTAAAAGCATTGAAGTCAAGATGCCTGCTTTTTTCTTTTCTCTTTTCTAAATACAATGCATGAGGCAATATATGCTCATTATTGATTTATTTTATAGCAGGGCTAAATTGGAGAGGCTGGATGGTGTAGTGGATAGATGACTGAGTTTAGAGTCAAGAAGGTTCAAAGTTTGATTCATCTACTGGTTTTTTGACTGGGCAGATCATTTAAATTTTCAGTCTCCGTTCCTTAAAAGAAAAAGTTGCAGAACATTTGCTGATCTGCTAATGGTAGAGGGGAGTTGTCTACAAAAATTAAATCACTGACTGGATCAAAAAAAAGATTTAACTTGCAGATTTTTCTTTGCGTTTAGTTGACCAGTCCCATAAGGAAACTACTAATAGTGAAAATCTATAGGTAAAATTAACCTATTAAATTTGAACATTAGATAACTTTTAAACATTGGAATAAGTAATAAGCATTCAGAATGTGAAATGTGGTTAGGAAAACAAACATAAATGATTAAAATAAAGAATCATTTGGGAAATTGGTAAATTTTTTTAATGTTCATTAATTTTTAGTTTTCAGCATTCATTTCCATAAAATTTTGAGTTCCAAATTTTCTCCCCATCTCTCCCCTCCTCTACCCCCAAAAGGCCATGCATTCTGATTATCCCTCCCACCAATCTACCCTCCCTTCTGTCACACCCCTCCCTTCCCTTATCCCCATCTTCTCTCTTTTTCTTGTAGGGCAAGATAGATTTCTACACCCCATTACCTGTGTTTCTTATTTCCCAGTTGTATGCAAAAACAATTCTCAACATTAGTTCCTAAAACTTTGAGTTCCAACTTCTCTCCCTTCCTCCCTCCACACCCATCCCCACTGAGAAGGGAAGTAATTCAAATATAGGCCATATATGTGTAGTTGTGGAAAAGACTTCCATAATAATCATGTTCTGTAAGACTATATTTTCCTCTATCCTATCCTATTCCCCATTTATTCTATTCTCTCTTTTGACTTTGTCCCTCTCCAAAAGTGTTTGCTTGTAATTACTCCCTCCTCCCATTTGCCCCCTTCTATCATCTTCCCACCCCACTTGTCCCCTTCTCCCCTACTTTCCTGTAGTGAAAGAAAACTTTTCATGCCAAATTGAGTGAGCATGTTATTCCTTCCTTAAGCCAAATGTGATGAGACTAAGTTTCACTTTCCCCCTCTCTCCTCCCCCACTTTTCTCCTCCATTGAAAAAACTTTTTCTTGCCTGTTTTGTGAGAGATAATTTGCCCCATTCCATTTCTCCCTTTCTCCTCTCAATATATTCCCCTCTCACCACTTAATTTTGGTTTTTCAGATATCATCCCTTTCTATCCAATTCACCCTGTGCTCTGCCTATATGGATGTGTGTGTGTGTGTGTGTGTGTGTGTGTGTGTGTGTGTGTTTGTATAATTCCCCCAACTACTCAAATACTGAGAGTTACAAATATTATCTTTCCATGTAGGAATGTAAACAGTTCAACTTTAGTAAGTCCTTTATGACTTCTCTTTGCTGTTTACTTTTTCATGCTTCTCTTCATTCTTGTGTTTGAAAGTCAGATTTTCTATTCAACTCTGGTCTTTTCATCAAGAATATTTGAAAGTTCTCTATTTCATTGAATAACCACTTTCCCTCCTGTAGTATTATATTCAGTTTTGCTTGGTAGGTGATTCTTGATTTTAA
This sequence comes from Potorous gilbertii, assembly GCA_028658325.1. Taxonomy (NCBI): domain Eukaryota; kingdom Metazoa; phylum Chordata; class Mammalia; order Diprotodontia; family Potoroidae; genus Potorous; species Potorous gilbertii. The sequence continues at coordinate 683,830,590 of CM053769.1, forward strand.
TCCTATTTCCTTTGATTTCTGGAATATCCTATTCCAAGTCTTTCAATACCTTATTGTGGAAACTGCTAGATCTTGTGCTATCCTGATTATATTAACACAATACTCTAATTGTTTCTTTGTAACTGCTTGTGATATTTTCTCCTTGATCTGGTAACTCTGGAAATTGACTACAATATTCCTAGGAATTTCTGTTTTCAAATCTCTTTCAGGAGGTGATCAGTAGATTCTTTCAATATTTATTTTGCCCTCTGGTTCTAGAATATAAGGCAGTTTTCCTTGACAATTTCATGAAAGATGATGTCTAGGCTCTTTTTTTGATCATGGCTTTCAGGTATTCTCACAATTTTAAAATTGTCTCTCCTATATCTATTTTCCAGATCTGTTGTTTTTCCAGTGAGATATTTCACATTATCTTCTATTTTTTCATTCTTTTGGTTTTGTTTTGTAATTTCTTGATTTCTCAGATAGTCATTAGCTTCCATCTGCTCCATTGTAATTTTGAGAGAACTATTTTCTTCAGTGAGCTTTTGAACCTCCTTTTCCATTTGGCTAATTCTGCTTTTTAAAGTATTATTCCCTTCATTGGGTTTTTGAACTCTTTCCCCATTGAATTAGCCTACATTTAAAGGTGTTATTTTCGAGAGGAATCTCAGAAGTCAAGTAACTGGCTGGGAAAATGCCCAAAAAAGGGAAAAAAATAAGACCATAGAAAGTTACTTTCTTGGTGAACAGATGTTAGCTCCTTTTCTTTCTGAGGAGGAGGAACAATGCTTACCATCAGGTAAAGACATAGGAGTCAAGGCCTCTGTATCCTAAACATTTGAAATAGATATCCAATGGACTCAGGCCATGGAAGAGCTCAAAAAGGATTTTGAAAATCAAGTTAGAGAGGTGGAGGAAAATCTTGGAAGAGAAATGAGAGAGATGCAAGAAAAGCATGA
>CM053769.1:683832030-683859577 GCA_028658325.1 Potorous gilbertii
GAAATAAAAAATGCAGGTAATGGGGAATAGAAAGTTATCTGGCCCTACAGGACAAAAGAGAAGATGGGGTAAGGGAAGGGAGGGATGAAAGAAGAGAGGGCAGATTGGTGATATGGGTAATTAGCATGCTCAGTGTATTGAGGAGGGGGGAGTGGACAATGGGGAGAAAATTTGGAACCCCAAATTTTATGAAAATGAATGTAAAAAGTTAAGTAAATAAGTTTATTTAATAAACAAAAAAATAAAGGTGTTATTTTCTTCAGCATTTTTTGGGGTCTCCTTTAGCAAGCTGTTGACTTGCTTTTCATGTTTTTCTTGCATCACTCTCATTTCTCTTCCTAATTTTTCCTCTATCTCTTGATTTTCAAAATTCTTTTTGAGCTCTTCCACGGCCTGAGATCATTGCACATTTATTTTGGAAGTTTTGGATGCTGAAGCCTTGACTTTTAAGACTTCCTCTGATGGTATGCATTGTTCTTCCTCATCCAAAAGGATGGAAGAAAATACCTGTTCACCCAGAAAATAGCCTTCAATAGTCTTATTTTTCCCCTTCCTAGCCACTTGACTTTTGAGTCCTTTGTCAAGAGTAGAGTATATTATGGGGGTCTATAAGTTCTCAGTTCCTTCAAGGTAAGGGAGAGGAGTTTATTCTGGCCTATCCTCTGTTCTGGGAGCAGCCACAGGCACAGCCCAGGATCTGGCTTCAGGGTTCCCTCTCCAGAACCTCCACCAACTCTACCAACATCACTCTTACTCAACCCAGGAGAGCCATTCAGGGTTGAGATCCAGATCAGCAGCTCAATTCCCCTAGGGTCTTTAGGTGAAGAGCTCCAAAAATGGACACTGCTGCTGTAGAGACTGCTGCTGGTGGGTGCAGACCAGGTGCCCTTCTTACCCAAGTGAAAGAACTTTCTCGCTCACCTTTGAAGCTGTCTTTGGCATTTGTGGGTTGAGCAATCTGGAAAGTGCTGCTCCTGGTGGCACCCTGAAGCCTGTTTTGGGTCCTGTCCTTGCTGTATTGCACGGCCCATGCTGGGCTGCACTCTGCTCTGCACCCGGTGTGACAGAACTTTCCCTTCAGCCTTCCAGGCTGTCTTGGGCTGGAAATGTCTTTCACATTGTCATTTTGTGACTTCTGCTGCTCTAGAATTTGTTTAGAGTCATTTTTTACAGGTATTTTTTTGGGCTATGAGGGGGAGTTTCTACAGGTCTATCTTTCTACTCTGCCATCTTGGCTCCTGAAATTGGTAAATTTTAAAAATGGAAATGATCCCCTGATAAGAAATGCATTTGGAAAAGTTGTTAAATATTAGAACCGAATAATCCTTTCTTTTAAAATATAGATGAAAGACTGAACTTTAAAAAATATATGAGGCAAGGAGAATGGTAGATAATTTTTAATTTTAGAGAAGACTTTTGTGGAACTGATATGAGTATCTTGGTTTGCTGTACTCCCAAATCTTATGTTCTATGGTCAACTGTGTTTTTTTCTTTCTTGCTCCATGCAAGTTCATACCCATTCCTTCAGGAGTGGAACATCACCAGCACCAAATTTTATTTATCTTTGAGATCAGGAGACTATCCCTAAACTTTTGATCTACTGGGGCTTTTCCTCTTTTATGAGAGGGATGGGGCATTAGTAGTTGTGTTACCATCCTCTCTGGGCATCCCAGCATATTGAAGAGGGGTGTATCACAATAAAGAATCTAGAATGGTGGCAACTAGCTTAGGGAAGATACATCTTTAACCCCCAGTGGGAAGTCCTGCTCTGATGGGGCTTTTGCATGGATTTATGTGGACTTTCTAAAACAAGTACATTTACTTTACTTGTAAACTGGATGTCAAATTTATAGTACCTGGAATGGGAAATGAATGAGTTATCTCACTCTAGCATGTATTTTTCCCCAATTATTATTCAAGCATAATTCTCTGAGTAAGAAAGTCAGATCTTTCAGCTTATGTTCTCTGAATAAAATATTTCAAGGCAGTGAGAGTTCTGCCTGTTGGAGAGACTGTTATTCTAAGTTCCTTAATTAGTAGAGAACTTAGAAAATAATCTAAAGTTCTATCAGGAAACCCACTTAATCAGTTTTATTTAATAAAGGGAGATACATATTTTGTCATAATCCAAATATTTGTATCTTTTCCCTTTATGGGAATTCATATTTCTTCAGAGGAAGTAGAGGAACACAAGGTATAAAATCCCAATAATTTCCAATAGGAATGTAATCTTTTTTTACAGGAAGCACTGATTTATAAAGCTAACTCCCAGAGGTACAGACAGGTTTATCATCTAGCTATAAATGTCTGAATGCATAATGGATTGCAAGGTCTAATTTCTAAAATGTGTTTGGATGATGTATTACTCATTGAGAAACACAGCTGAAGTCAAAGAAAAGAGTTCAAACACTGGTTTAAGAAAAAAAATTGTCATGCAATGCATTATTGAAATTTCCAGATCTGGGATTCTTAACCTTTTCTGTATCATAGGTCCCTCTGTCCTTCTGGTGAAACCTATAGACATTTTCCCTCTTCAGAATAATGGTTTTTAAACATAAAACTAAAGTAAAATACATAGGGTAACAAAGGAAACCAATTCTGGATTCAAATACAAGGAACACATTCTGAAAAAAAATCATGCACCCCAAGATAAGAACCACTGTTCTAGATAGAAAGCAAAAATACCATATAATCTAACATGGTAGAGTATGAATGCTGAATATTTAATTACCTTTAAGAAAAATATAATGTAATTCACCTTCATTTTTTGAAAAATTATGTATTTCACAGTAACACGGAAGGCCAGTGGCTCATCCTGGAATCAGTCTTTCCTGAGAAATAAGCATGATGATTAGGATACTATTATATTTTCCCTAATAACTCATGCAGACACTCGTCAGCTTTAACACAATGATAATAGAGGTCGTGCATGCCTCTTAATTGTATGCACACCTTGGAGGTTTTATTCTCTCACTGAAATGATTTGTGCAATTAAATCCTGATGACGATAGAACTTACACCCACCATTATAAACCCAGCCAGAGATATATGTATATATTTTAAAATAGCTGAATTGCTTGAGTTATTTCAAGTTAGAGTAGATATTGAACAGAAACAAAAGGATATGACTGGTTTTAATTAAAGTGCAGCTTGAATATGAAATATCACTTTGGTGTCTGACAAAGAGCAGACTAGTTGACTGCATATAGTACCACCTTCCACTTTGTTATCTTACATAATCACAGCACTGATTCTGCCTCTCCTGCCACATTTCTTAGAATGAAGCCTTTATGAGAGAAGACCAGTCTCTGTGGCAAAACTATTCTTTATTCAGGGCCTGGGATTCAAGATAGAGGCTATTAGTTTTTCACTTTCAAGTTTTAAACAATGTGAAATAAATCATCCAAAATACCTTTAATTTCCTCTAGGGTTCAGTTTTCTATTGGCTGTTTATGCAGAATCTGAACCACTCACTTCCATCACTGTCTCCATGGTTCTTGTTCCTTCTTTCTCCTTGCAGTTGTTTTTCTTATCATCTTTGACAGCCCTGGAAGGATGAATGGCACCTGGATTGACAGATTTACTTTGCTAGTTAAACCAATTCATATTCGAAATAAGTTTAATGTCCAGTGACTCAGAGGGTCACAGCTTGAAATTGTCAGAAGAAATTTGTTCTCATAGTCAACAAACAATACCATATTTCAGTAGTGATAGCCCTAACTACCTAATCTGGGGAGATGAGTATGCTTTCTATTTTTTGGTATGAATTAATTAAAAGGAATATTGTCTGTATTTGAGTACATTTTAATGTTTGGTCCTGTTCATTGGTGCAACTTTTTGCAATAAATTAAGGTTAAAATTATGACTTCAAACACAGTCTGGTTGACTGCCACCTGAAATGCATAAAAAAGCCGGAGTTAATATATTTCAATGGCAGTCACCTGAATATGTCTTTTAAAGATCCCAAGCTTTGTGGGAATGAAAAAGGACAGTCAATGTTCCAATTTCTGAAATTCTGATATGTGAAATGGCTTAACAGAGCCCCATAAAATGTGATATCTTTAAGGGCAAGAACTGTTTTCAATTTTTTTAGGATTTTGTATTTCCTGTGCCTAGTAAAATGAATGGCATATAGGAGTCACTTAATGGTTGTTGAAATCAGTGGAATTAAATGAAAAACCATCATGCTAGTCAAGAAAATAGATTATCTTGTCTATTTTGTGTTGTCTTGAGTATTTCTATACCTTCTTATTTCAACTTTACACAGACTCAGGTCCCAGGAGCTCTAACATAGAGATAAAAAGAGCAATATAGAAGCACCAAATACATTTTCTCTCCCCAGTTCAAAATTTTGCAGTCCCTGTAAAAATATTATTGCAAATATACATCATAGGCATTATGGTAAGCAATGACATTCAATATATCTAGGATAATTATCCCAGTATCACAGGAAATCATCCCATTGTACCACTTGCATTATATTAACATTAATATTATATACAGCAAGCAGAAAAATGCAAAGCATTGCATCAGTTGACAGGCTGTTTCAATGACTAAGAGACTAACATATCATAAACTTTCATAGTGATAGTTGATGCACACCCTTAGTAAAAAGCAAATGTTTAAAACAGCAAAAAATGCACCACTGATAGGAATATATAACCATAATAACATATCATTAGTGAATAGACAACATATATAGGTACCAAAGATGAGATATGAAAAGACATTGCCCCCTTCCCCTTTGTTGTAGTTGAAGAGTCTGTATGTGTGGAAAATTGCATATAATAAATGGTTTTGGGGGATGTATTGATCAGTTTTGGTGATTTTTTTCTCTTCCTCCCCCTCCTCCCATGTATCTATATAGCTATATCTATATATATAACATGTATATACACACACATATATGTATGAGGTGAGGAGGAATCTAGGTGATGTAAAAAACCAAGAGATACAAATTTTAAAAAAATCTATTTTAAAGATCCATGAGAAAAATGAAAATAGAAAATACATAATAATTATTGACACATGCGTGAATACATATCCAGCTGATGCTATTATAGCCCGATGAAAAATGAATGCAGAAGTACCAGATGCAGTATAGACTAATACAGATAAATCTATGTCCTTATTCAATCTGCTTCAGAGTCTAAAAACAAAGCTAAAACTTTTGTTAAAAATATGCATTTAAAAATGACTACTTTATAATGTTTCTGATTCAGGTAAAGTCAATTAAATACTAATTCAATCCAAGAAGTCCCTGATATTTGACAAGGAATATACTGTGTGAGATACTTAAGGTAGCTTAAGGTACTGTCCCCACCCTTAACAAGGCTTATGATTTCTTCAGGCAGCTAAGACACAGAATTAGAATAAAATAAAATTACAAGGCAAACACTCTTACTTATTTCAGTATTTGTTCAAACAAGTAAGAGAGACATTGTCCTATAGGAGAAATCAACAGGGAATTGAGGTGGCTGGGAAAACTTTTCATGGGGTGAAACAATGTTTTAGCCAAAGAAACTTAAAGGATCAACAAGAAAGGTCCATCTCACTTGGGTAAAGGGGGAGTGTAGTTCAGGACAGGAAGCATCCCAGCAATCCAGCAGCAAGCTACACCAGAGGGGATCCTGAGACCCAGTATGGTGGAGCAGGCAAATGCCAACACCAGGACCCGCCATGTGCTTTAGCATAGCCAGGGGAACGGGTAGACTCCAGCTCCAAGATCTACATGTGCTTTAGTGCAGCCCCAGATGGGCAGACATCCTCCAAGGGTGAGACCTCCTTGAGGTCTTCAGTGTAACCTCAGGGAAAGGCAAAAAACCCCCACCTGGCCTCATTAAAGACATAGTGATGAGTGGTTTGGAGTGTAGCAAGTTCAGAGTTCCATTGAATTGGAAATGTAGACCAAAAGTGTTGTCTGTATTGTTTTTTAGTCAGTTAGGTCCATCTCTTCATGACCCCATTTGGGTTTTCTTGGCAAAGATCCTGGAGTGGTTTGCCATTCCTTTTCCAGCTCATTTGACAGATAAGGAAACTGAGGCAGATGGGTTAAGTGACTTGCCCAGGGTCACACAGCTAGTAATTGTCTAAGGCCAGATTGTAACTAAGGTCCTCCTGATTCCAGCCTTTGCATTCTACCCACTGAGCCACCTAGCTAAGTGCTGGTCTTATTTGGAAGATATTTTACCTCTAACACAAATAAACTGGCCTTCTCTCTGTTCCTCAAACACAGTACTATATCTTCCATCTATATTCCATGCCTGGAATATACTCCCTCCTCAATTAAAGTAAGTGACAAAATATAGTTTAACACCCATATCAGATGAGAATCCAGCTCAATCGATGAGAGGGGTGAACTGTTTGTGAACAAGGTCTGTTGAGTCAAGGCATTTTAATTAGAGATGACACAGAGTCTGCTCAGATTAGTTGAAGGATTTTGCCATATATTTTGGGGCTTATTTAAAACACACACACACACATATACACACAAAGAGGAAACTGGTTAATTAGAGATACAAATGTCTACAACTACTTTTTACATATGTATATACACAATTTCCCCAGGTAGAATATAAGCATCTTAAAGAAAGGAACTATTTTGTTTTAGTTGTGTCCTTAGCACCAAATAAAGGGCTAGAATGAAAAGAAAATCTCCAATACAGTTTGAACCCTACTTTTTGAGAAGTTAGTCAAAAATATGAAAATAACCATCATAAGATCCTGTCATAAACTTCTAAGCCAAGATATATATGGGAGTCACATTCACACATTTAAGTATTTAAAAAACAAACAAAAAGTCATTTTGGAGGAGGGGTGCTTGCAGAGGTAGGAATTAGGAAGGATCTCATGGAGCAGGTAATGTTTGAATCTAATTAGCTTTGATTGAAATTAGGTATTCAAAAAAGTGGAAGTGAAGAGGGAGAGGATTTGTGATTTCTTATGCGGGAATTCATGATGTGGGAACTTCATCCACTGATTCAGGTTGCAGTCTGTCTGTGACTAAGCAGATAGGTGTTCAGGAGGTGACTGAACCCCAAAGAGGTTAGTTTCTTGCTCAGATTCACATGGTTACTGTCAGAAGCTGAATTCCAATAAAGCCTTTCTGACCTCAGCTCTTCTCTATCCACTCTATCTGTTCCTATTAAAATTCATTTTCTTTGATTTGACCTGTTTAGCTTGTTGGTTGTAGTTTGGATCCTACATCTATTGTTCATCAAGTTAGCTATCCTTTTGGCCTTTTTATTACAAGCAGGTTTAAAAATGTGCCATATATGCCTTCATCTAAATAATTGGTTAAAAATGAACAGCAGGTTCAGACTATGGGAAGCCAAGATGGCAGAACAAGCAGTAAAATTGTCATAACTCTCTCATACTCACTTTCAAACAACCATAAAATAGAGCTCCAAAACAAATCCTAGGACACCAGAATCAGCAAAAAGATGGGGTGAAACAATATTTTAGCCAAAGAAACTTGAAGTATTAGCAAGAAAGGTCCATCTCACTTGGGTAAAGCGGGAGTGTAGTTCAGGACAGGAAACATCCTAGCAATCCAGCAGCAGGCTACACCAGAGGGGATCCTGAACCCCAGTATGATAGAGCAGGCAAATGGCAACACAAGAACACCCCAAGTGCTTTAGCATAGCCAGGGGAACTGGTAGACTCCAGCTCCAAGATCTACATGTGCTTTACTGCAGCCCCAGGTGGGTAGACATCCTCCAAGGGTGAGACCTCCGTGAGGTCTTCAGTGTAACCTCTGGGAAAGGCAAAAAAAACCCCACCTGGCTTCAAGCACACACCAGACACCACCAGTAGGACTCCAGCTCAGCACCAGGTAAGCTACCAGACCCCTACAGCCTCTAGCAACACCAGCCATCCTAAGCCAGAGTCTTAGAAAGCTTGACACTTCCCCAGAAGGTCGCTTAAGTGGAACGTAGTACTTTCAAGTTGTTCATGGGATTAAACAAGATCCTAGTCTTTTTTGGTAAATAGGTAAATAAAACTAGTGTCTGATGATGCCACATGATGGTTAAAAAAAAAAACGTGAGCTTTCCAATTCATGGCATGAGTCACAAAAATCTTCAGTTTAAGGCCTCCTAGTGCTGAACTAATATAGTGTCTGACCACAAATTTAGAGAAAGACAATAGTCTCCCCTTCAAAATTTCCAGTGAGTAGGAATTCACTACCTCATAAGATAGTCTATTCCATTTTTGAATAGCTTTAATTGAAATTTTTCTTTTTCATGAAATTAAGCAAAATCTGATTCCTTATAATGTCACCATTTGGATCTAGTTCCCTCTGTAACTGCAGCATAAATCTAATTTCCCTTCTGCATGACAACACTTCAAGTGGTTTAAGTAAACATTCCCCACCTATGTCCCCTTCACACACACCCAAGACTAATCATTTTGTTTCTTCAACATAGTTTATAGGACCTTTGTAGTCCTGGTTAGTCTCCTCTGGCCATGCTTCAGTTTGTCAATGTCTATCTTAAAATTTGGGTCTTAGCACCAAATATTTAATACCTAAATGATGCTATTCAGGGCTGTTTGTTGAGCAAAAATTTTAAGAGCCTAATAGATAATTCACTGACATCTGGAAAACAATAACAATAGAAAAACTTTTAGCACATTTTATGTTTATTCTACAAGCAAAATTGTCTCAAATAGTCACACTTATACCCAAGTCAGAGAATGACTGCTTGTAACAAATTCTTCAGCTGGAAAGAACAAGGGGCATTTTAGGGAACAAATTCTTCCTTTTAAAGAAAAGAACATGTCCAGTGCCACTGCTGTATGCACATTCTGTCTTGGGCTTATCTAGTCAATCGCACTCTAAGTGCCTTCTGATAAGCACAACACTGTGTGAGGCACTGAGAAGGAAAGGAATGTGACATAAAGTAAATATATAAGTAAATATAAAGTTTATAAACATAACATTCATGTAAGACACAAGGAGATTGTGATCTAATTAGACAAAGCAGTACGCACCATGTCTTATTGAAACTAACCCATCCTCCACCCCTCTCTCTCTACATAGCACTAGACTAGATGGTCCCCCTTGGGACTCAGAGTAATATCAGCACAGTACTAAGTAGTCAGGATCTATAGCCACTGGCACAAGAAGTCTGAGACAGAGTCCCTTGTACCCTGGGAGCACACCTCCTTTTAAAAGAAAGGAAAAAGGCCAGAATAAAAGAGTAGAAAAAAACAACAAAAAAGAATCTGACCATAGAAAGTTATTATGGTGACAGGAAAGACCAAGTCACAAACTCAGAAGAAGGCAAAAATGTCAAAACATCTATGGGCAAAACCCCAAAGTAAAGGGAAATGGGCTCAAGTCCAGAAAGAAGAGCCCATGGAAGAGTTCAAAAAGGAGTTTAAAAACCATATTAAGAGAGGTAGAAGAAAAAAATGGGAAAAGAAATGAAAATGATGTAAGAGAATTATGAAAAAAGAACTAACACCTTGAAAAACTGTTTAAAAAGTAGAATTAGTCAAATGGAAAAGGAAATACAAAAATCCACTGATAAAAACAATTCCTTAAAGAAAAACCTGGAAAGACTTTTATGAACTGATACAAAGTGAAATGAGCAGAACCAGGAAAACATTATATACAAACAATATCAGCAACACTGTATGATGTTCTACCATGAATGACTCAGCTCTTCTCAGCAACACAAGGATCCAAGACAAATACAAAGGAATCATGAAGGAAAATGCTATCCATATCCAGATAAAGAACTGACGGACTCTAAATGCAGATTGAAGTGTATTTTTTCACTTTATTCTTTCTTCTGTTTTTACTTTTGATCTGTTTCTTCCACAATTGTGACAAATATGGAAATATGTCTTACCTGACAGCACATGTATAGACTATATGAAATTGCCTGTCATTTTCAGAAGAGGGGAAGGGAAAGAGGGAGAAAAATTCAAAACTCAGAGTCTTAAAAAATGAATGCTAAAATTTTTCTTGGCATGTATTTGGGGGAAAAAAATGCCATGTATAAAAAAATAAAGTATTTGACCTTGGAAGCTCCAATACCAGAAACAGATAGACAGATAGATAGATAGACAGATAGACAAATAGATAGACAGACAGACAGATAGATAAATAGATAGATAGACAGATAGATAGACAGACATACAGACAAACACATAAATAAATGTGAACAGCAACAGGCTGAGGACTGTGTTCTGGGCACACTTTACCTCTGTCTAGGATAGAGGTTCTTAATCTGGAATCTACAAATCCTCAAGGGAAATGTGGCTGAATTTTTTTTTTAAACTGCAAACTATTTTTTAAAAAATATTTCAAGGATTGTAACGATTTCTATTGTGAGCCTATGTATTTTGCTTTATATACTTAAAAACATTATTCTGGGAATGGGTCCGTAGATATCACCAGACTTTCAAACAGGTCCATGACATAGAAAAGGTGAAGAAGAATCCCTGTCTTAGGTTGACATTGATTCACTAATTGATGTCCCTCTTGGATTTGTTCACTCAATCAGTTATGAATCCATCTATCAGTACTATTATTTAGGTTACATATCTTTATCCACAAGGAGAACATGAAAGATTTTTCTCATGTCTTCAGAATTCTACTAATATGAGAACTCCCGCATCTTCCGTGATTTTTCAAAGATCACCGTTAGCAGCTCAGCAATTGTACCAAGCAGTTCTTTCAGCATTCTAGGATGTAGTTGACCCAGGCTTGGTAATTTAAATTCACTGAGGAGAGGGAAGCATGATTTTATTAACTCCTTACTGATCTTGGGTATCAGGCACTTGTCTCTTTGAGGTCTCCATACTTTAACACCATTACAAGTTGAAAGGGTGATCTCATTGATATGAAGGCTTCTTCCTATGATGAAAATCGTAAGTCACCCAAGTGTTCTCATTCAGTGAAACTGTTGTCCATATCCTCATATGAAACCTACATGGGAGTTCCGTCCAACATGCTAGGGGCCTCACTCTAGATCTTTTAACATTGTCTAGATACTGATGGAGTATGTGTGTTTTTCACTGCTTATTCCTACACGACTTGCCTACCTCTGGCCATGCATCTTTCATGATTTCTTTTAGGTCATTGCTTACATATAATTCTTTACTGGCAACATAGTGCTGCCCGCTCACACTTATCTATTAATAATTTTCCCCTCTTTCACATTCCTAAGGCTATTCTCTTTGGTACAGAAAAGAAAAGCAAACAATTCTTTCCCAACTTCTACATGTTGTTACAATAGCAAAAACTGCATGAAGTAACAGAATTATAAACACAATCTCTATCCAACTCCTTCAGGCACCAAACTAGGAAAAAAAAATAGCAAGCGCTTGACGTTGTGAAAGGTTAGTAACTCAGTGCACCTGTTGCTTTCCCCAGGACTGTTACCAACATGGGAACCAACTATATCTATGCAGTAGTCAGGCAATATTATTTATCAGGGGAAGGAAGCACAGAGAGATCTAACTTCCCATCACTCAGGATCCCTTAATCTTGTGAGGACAGAAGACTTGTGTTGCTGGCATTTTTTTCTAGGAAAGTTGAAGATTGATATAAATAGGTTATTATTTCCATCCTTTTATTTAAGGGGAGGGGTCAAACATTGACCTTGGGTGCCCAAGGTCCATTGATTGGAAGGGAAGTTGCCAAAACTACCAAGTCCCCTTTAAACTGGAAGATATTTTCAGAATGAAATCACCATCCACGCTGTTACATTCCAGTGCCCTATATAGACTGTGTCTATGGAGTATTCTTTCAGGGAAATCATAGAAGAGTAAAGGAATTCACAGTTTCATGCTCCCCAATATAACATTTTATCCACAAAATTGCTTGACTTGAAGGAAGATCATCATCATAATGGTGGCTTTGGGGAATGGTGTCCGTTCTTTGTTCTCCAAGGGCACCAATGACATCAGTAGGGTACTGTCTTGACCTGCTAGTGAATTAGATTTAAGTGAGGCAGAGCTGTGAAGTTTTCATCCTCACTCTCTCCTCCAGGGTCATCAAAGTCCAATGGCAAGACATAGGTCAAGATGACTCAGTTGTGGGTAGTGAAGAGAATTTGGAAGAATGGGGAGAAGACAAGGACACTTGTGGACCAGTACGGAACCTTAACTTTGTAATCTGGGTACTCAATACTTGATGTTGTCGGAGAGTTAACAGATGGTGCAGTTAGAAAGTGACAACAGTGAATAAAAGGAATATTAGATTAAAGGAAGGTGATAAGTTAAATTATAAGGTGAGAATAAAACATGTCAGAACCACATCCAGGTAGGTTTAGGCATCCTTATTTATGTCAAAAGAAAACTTCTCTTCTTAACTCTTTTAGTTTCGAATCTCTGGTTTCTTTGTTTGTTGAGGAAAGGGACTTTGCAGAACTGTTCTAGGCACAGTGCTCAGCACATATTAATGCTTCATAAATGCTTGCTAATTGGTTGATTGATCGTAGGAATAGTAGAACTCTTCAATAATGAGGGCTTTCAAATCAGGCTCTATGTTGATTTTCCTGGGCTAAGATTTCTTATAAAAGCATCGCCTCTCCTCACAGACTTCTAACCTCCTGTGCTTAGAGTATAAGAATATGAAGGTCATGGAAATAGGAATTCCTCTTCTCATTCCTCAGCTTATCTTCTTTGTATTGCTTTACTTCGTTTACTCCTATCAAGGTTTTGTTTTTGTTTTGGTCTCTGTATAGTGTAATAAAAATGATGACTGAAACACAAGAAAAGATATTAGCCTAAAAGAAAGAAACAGCACAGAGGCAGCCAGAGGCAGAGAGAGAAGAGATGAAATCTTTGGGCTCATTAATGGAGTTTCTGCCATCATTAACATATGTAAGAGATTATAGGGGTCCTGAAAGTTTCTTCTTGGCATCATTAAAAGTTCAATTTAGGTCATTTTTCTTTCTATTTCTTAATAGAGTCCAAGCTCCTTGAGGGAAATGATTATTTTATTTTTTTGTACTTGTCACCCCAGGGTCAAGCACAGTGCCTGCAGCACTTCATAAATGTTTATTGACTGATTGATTTGCCGCCTCACTGCCAAAATTGCCCGGATAGCTGTAGAAACCCAGAGGACTTGCAGCTACAAAGAAGGGCCTGATTCTTTTTTCTTAGATTTCAATACCATTTAGATTGTAGTATCACACACCATTTCTGTCTTACAAGTCTTTACATTAAATAGAATTTGTGATCTGTTTCAAAGAGAGTGACTTGTACTAATTCATTACTTGACCTGCTTGGATGGAGTGATCCACACATTCGCTCAATCACTCTGCTGATACGACCTCACCCAACTGAAAATAAAAATAACTGTTTATCATGGTTGGATGACAAAAGACAGATAGAAGGAAACTAGTTCAAACCGAAGCTCTGACACTTCCTTCTCTTCTGGCTCCCCTGGCTCTATATTATCAAAGGATAATATAAAGGAAACCGATATTCATGGCAGGTATTTTGCTGAGCCTACGGAGCTCTGGCTAAAAGCTATGGAGACCAAACTCAGGGCTCGTGGTAGCTCCCCCCCAACTCTTTCAAACACAAAGGATTGTAATTATTCAACCATGTCTATCTTCCCCATGTTTCAATCTTCCAAATGTCTTTTCTCTCCCTTGATAGTTATAAATGTGGTCAGGTAGCATGACAGGGCTGATGGCTTTTGTTCTCCCAAACCTTCACTGTTATTACAGAAGGCAGTCTCTTTTAATTCTAATGCTTTTTCTCTCTCTTAATTATTTGTTTCCTGTTTATTTTGTATATATCTTGTCTTTATATCTTATTTGCTCATTGTCTTACTCACTAAATTGTGAGGTCCTTGAGGGCAGATGCTGGTTTGTTTTTTTTTTAACCTCTTTGTGTCCCCAGCCCTACTATGTGCCCAACACATAGTAGGTACGTAATAAATGTTTATTGATTGATTGATAATTGTACTCTTGGGACTGGGTATACATAGGATCCTTGGAATCAAAGTTTGAAGGGCCCCAATAGACCATCTAGTCCAAACCCTTTATTTTAAACTTGGGGAAAATGAGGCCTATAGAGATTTAAGGGACTTGTCCAGGATTATACAGGCAATAAACATCAGAGGCAGGGGTTGAACCTGGGTCTGCTAACTCCAAAGCCAGTGCTCTTTCCACATGTTCCCTTCTGTCTTGGGGAACGTTCTTCATTGTAGGCCCTTTCCAGGATTTCCTCCTCATTTTACAAGTATAATTACTTTTCACTGAATCAGTGCAAGGAAGGAACCTGGCCTACCCCTTATTGCATCATTCAGCTCAGTTACTTAAGCAAGTGGTCCTGAGTTCATCATCCTGTCTCCTTCCCCTGAGGACACACAGAACTCTCATACTCTATTTCCCTTTCATGTACATAGACATCATCTCATCCAGGCCCTGAGAGTTACAAATCCACAGAAGGGAATAAGCACGCATATGACTCCTGCTATAACTCCACCGTGTGCTAGGTAGTATCTCTTTGTTGGTATTCGGTGGTTTCAATCATATCTGACCCTGTTTGAGGTTTTCTAGGCAAAGAGACTAGAACTTGGTTTGCCATTCCTTCTCCAACTCATTTTGCAGATGATAAAACTGAGGCAGACAGGGTTAAGTGACTTGCCCAAAGTCACATAGCTGGTGTCTGAGGTCAGATTTAAATTCAGGAAGATGAGTCTTCCTGACTCCAGACCCAGCACTCTAACCACTGAACCACCTAGCTGCCCTCAGGGTGATTGTCATCTTCATATTACAAATGAAAAATTGAGGAAAACAAGGTTAAGTGACTTGCCCAGGGTCACACAGCTAATGAAAGTCTGAACTCAGGAAGATGAGCCTTCCTGACTCTATGCCCACTGTACCAGTGAGCTACCTGCCTGTCCTTGCTAAGTGCCTTACAAATATCTCATTCGACCTTCTCCATGGCTCTGAGGGGTGGTCCTCGCTGTTGTCTGCATTTCACTGTTGAGAAAACTAAGGCAAAGAGAGGTTTCGTGACGTGCTGGGGGGCCCACAGCTTACGAGCATCTGAGGCCAAATTTCAACTCAGATGTTTCTAACTTCAGCTCCACATCTTCATCTATTGTGCCACTTACCTACTTCTAACACATGTTCCCTATTTGGCCTTTCTGTCATTTGGTCATTTGTCAGTCGGGTCTGACTCTTTGGGACCTCCTTTGGGATTCTCTTGGCAAAGACACTAGAGTGATTTGCCATTTCCTTCTCCAGATAGTTTTACAGATGAGGAAACTGAGGCAAGCAGGTTTAAGTGCTACTAAGTGTTTGAGACCAGATTTGAACTCAGGAAGATGGCTTTTCTGGCCATCCCTACAACAATAAGGGTGCTTTCTCCAGTTATCTCTTCTTTCCACAGTAACTACTTCTTTCCATTTAATCAAGGAAACCTTTTGTCTTTCTGCCTCATCCTTGAGATAATATGCTTGCAACAGTATATTTTAAAAATAAAACTGACCTAGTTTTCCACATACCACTGGGGGTGGTGGTGGTGGGGAAGACTTCTACATATCCCTGGGAGGTAGAAGTTTAACTCAGATAAATAGTGTTAATAAAATATTTCTACAAATTAAAACCTATGATTCGAGCTAAGCAAACCCATAGCTCATGGTCAATAAGACATATCAACTATTTAAAAGCTTTGTCTTCACACATGCCTGACTCAGTCATTTTGACTGACTTCATTGATCATAATTGCTGAAGAACCACAGAATCTTAGAGTGGGAAGGGACCAGAAAAGGAGTCTGCAAACTCCCACTTGTTTTCCTATGGCTTACAAAGCTAAAAATGTTTTTTATATTTTTAAATGAAACCATTCTTAATTTTCAGGCTATATAAAAACTAGATTTAGCCCTCAGGCCTTAGTTTACAGGTATATATTATTTCTTTAAGTGCTCTAATCTTTCTTCACCTTACCCATTTCCCCTGATCAACTCTTCCACCCCACTTTACCTATTCCCAGAGATGGTCATACTCTTGATTTATCCAACCTTGCTAGCTGTCACCTCATGTGTCTCCTCCTTTTGGTGGCTGAACTCCTGAAGAGGGTTACTTGTAGTCAGTGAGTGCCTTCACTCTTCTCTTCCCCTTTCTGGCTTCCTTCCTCATCATTCACCTGAACCTGCTCTGTCCAAAGTGATCAAGGATGTCCTAATTGCCAACTCTAATTGCATTTTCTCCATTCCCATCCTTCTTGACCTTTCCACTACCTTAGAAACTGTTAATCATCCTCTTCTCCTTGGAACTCTAAGTTCTAAGTTTTTTCTCCTGGTTGCCTTCTACTTAAGTACTCCTGAGAACTACAACTGAGATCCTTTGATGGATCTTCATCTCTACCCTGAAGGAGTCTACATTCTACAAGGAGAATATAAATTATATACAGGCAAATAAACATGTGAGAATTTGAAGAGGAAAAAAGAATTAAATGGAGAGATCAAGAGAGGCCATGTTTAAGAAGTGCCTCCTGAATGAAAGCTGAAGAAGCTGAAGATCCTAGTCAGTTGCTGAGACTTGCTGAGACTTGTCTGCTACTTCCATCCCCTTCTCTCTACTTGTATGGCCACTAGCCTAGCCTATCACTTTTTCCCAGGGTGATTGCATTTATCTCTTCACTGGTTTTCCTCTGATCTAGTCTTCCTTCTAATTCTTTTCACACAGCTACTGACTTGACGTTCATCAGGATCAGGGTGGACCATGCCAGCCCCTTGCTTAGGAAGTTTTAGGGACCTCCTCTTGTATCTAGGAGAAAATATTTGAGATTTAAAGTTCTTTACCTTCTGGATCTAACCAGTCTTTCCAAGTTTACCTCACTTTACTCCCTGTCACACATGCTATGCATAGACCAACTGGCTGATTTGCTGTTCCTTGTATATGACTCTGTGCTGTTAATAGGTTTCTTTCTACATCCCTCCCCTTTCTACGATAAGTGGAATGTCTTTACTAATTAATCCCTTCTACCTTGTGTAATATCTAGGCCTTCAAAGCCTAGCTCAAGTATTACCTCATTCACAAACCTTTTCTGATAGCCCCTCCACTTTAGGATTTTCTTTTCCTGGAGAACTCCCTTTGTATGTACTTTTAGTTTTGCTATCTGTGTGCACCTCCAATTCCACCCTCCTCTTCTCTCTCACAAATAAACTCATTGGGAACAAGGACAGATTTGCTTTTGTCTTCTTTTTCCTAGTGCCTAGAACAGTTTCTTGTACATTTCATGAACCTCACATATTTGGTGAATTGAATTGTTTAGTTGAATTGATTTAAATTTCATCAGAGCCAGAGGTAAGGAAGGAGTGAATTTCAGGCATGGGGGAAAGTTTAGGCCTGGGCACAGAAATGGGGGATGAAATTTCCTGTTTCAAGAATCCCTAATAAGCTAATTAGGCTAGAATGTGGCATGTGAAGTTTCTGGGAACATAGGTAGGAGTCTGATTATGGACGATTGATTGTATCAGGGAGAAGCATTTATGTTTTATTCTAGAGACAGAAGAGATTCAAGATTTTTTGACCAGGGGAATGATAGGATTTGACCTATTTTTTAGGAAAGATGGAAGAGACAGAGAGTGGGGACACCAACTAGGAGTCTTTTTAAATAGTTAAGAGGAGAGATGATAAGTAACTGAGCCTCTGGAGAGGCTATGTGAGTAGAGGGGCAGTTTGGTGGGACAGTGGGTAGAGTGCTGGGTCTGGAGTAAGGAAGACTCATCTTCCTGAGTTCAAATCTAGCCTCAGACACTTATTAGCTAGCTGTGTGACCCTGGGCAAGTCACTTAATCCTGTTTGCCTCAGTTTCCTCATCTGTAAAATGAATTGGAGAAGGAAATGGCAAACCACTATAGTATCTCTGCCAAGAAAACTCCTGGTATCATGAAGAGTCAGAAATGACTGAAAAGGACTAAACAGTTACCACTTAGACCATACGCTATACATAGTAGGCACTCGATGGATGTTGACCAAATGCCACAGGAAATAGTGTTACCAATGTAAATGGTTGTGTCATAGTGATGCCCATTTTATAAGATCTTGCCATAAAGTTGGAGATGAAAAATAGTTAAACATATGAACTTGCAAAAACTCAGCTCAACCTTTGTACCTTTGATATTTAATCACTATTAATTAAACGCTGAACTGCACATGAATTTGGCATTGTCAAAAAAGATGAAGAGATGAAATTTATACGGTGGATGGCAGTGAGATAGCACTGACACTGAAAATCACAGTCGTAGTCTATCAGTATTGAAAAATGTCTCCAGTGAAGTCTTGTTAGATGTTGCAGGATGTTTTTCAATTTTTTTCAGTACATCTCAGAGCCATAGACTCCTGTTTCACTCTAATAGATCTGTAATGGAAGAGAATCAGTACAACAGTTGGGAACAGCTAGTTACTTGCTTAGTTCCACGGTCTGTTTCTTTCCCAACAGAAGACATGAGGTTGCACAGAGTTCCGGATTACCTGAGGTAACTTCAGCTGTTCAAAGGTAACCTAGGTTACCCATTGTTCAAGACTTTTCAACTAACCTAATGACGCACTAATCTTTTTTTTTTAAAGATAATGGCAAAATATTCATTGAGATATAATTATATTTCAACTTCAGCGTTTTATAATGCTAAATAATGGCACACCAGCAGGAGGATAGAGTCCCAGTTCATCTGTAGTTGGCATTTGGTGTCTGTGGAATACACTGAAATCATCCTGTATTCTGTCAATTTCAAATTTCTCACTGCACAATTGGCCTACAATTCTGACCGGCTGATACTGAAATAAAAAATATAATACATAGTGTCCAAAATGTAGGGAAGGATGCATGAGAAGTAATGTTCACCAGTCCACATAGTCTGTTTATATAGCCCCAGAGATTCAGAAAAAGAAAAACAAACATAACCTTTTCAGCTGTTCCTAGCAAGGGAAAAAGAAAATTAAACATTTGATTATAATTGTTTTAATGAGCTGTGATTCAAAATGATGAAGTTGTAATGGTCTGGCTAAAAAATATTTTGATAATGAGCTTTTATTTCTATCAAAATGCACAAGATGTAAAATTCTCCAAGGATCAAGTTTAGTAGCAAAGCAGTATTTATTTTCTGAAAATTGAAAGTCCCAATATTTATCTATTTAGCTTTGGACAAACATGTATATTAACCATTGTTGCCACAGAAAAAGATCTATTAAAAAATATAAACACAGTTTGGCAACATATAAAGTAAAAGTTTCAGTTGACATTTTCAGAACCAACTTTAACTAATAATTTTCAATTATTTCTTGCCCCTTTTCTCAGATTCCTCTTACTATATAGATATAACTCATTTCCACAGTTATACACATTAATGAGGATGCCATTCAAAACCATTACATGTCAAACGGCAAGATGAATATTGGATTTTAAAGTGGAACCAGCTCTCTCACCTGGATCCACAGAGAGTGGATTTTTGCACGTGAATAATTTTTAAAATGTATAACAATAAACCTACTTTTTAATACAGCAAAACAAAATACAATCCATAGAGTACATATGATTTAATGAGTATAGGGAATTATCAGTGAGTAGACTTCCTTTACCAATTCAGGTCACATTTTCTCTGACCTGAAGCACTTGAAGATCAAATGACATGCCCAGGGTCATACGGACAGTATGTATTAGAGGTAAATCTTCAGACCACTCTCTATCTAGTATGCCACGCTTTCTCTTGATCTCCAACAAAATAAAATAAAAATCTAAATGTATTCATTCAATTGGATTGTTAAAAGCTCTAAATGTCTAATTAGGTCTATTTTCTGATTAGAAGAAAAAGTTTCCAAAGTCACATGATCCTCAACCTCTCCGCCTAGCTCAAAAATAATCAAGGTAGATAACGACCTTTGTAAATAGCAAAACCCAAAGATGACAAATTATAGTCTATCTGTCCGGAATGACATTAATTACATCCAAGTTGTAAAAACTCATGGCTTTATACTCAGGATTGAGGAAGAATTAAGTGACAGTATTTAAAAAGTTTAGAAGAAAGAAATACTTGTTTTGCCCCCCACACCCCTATTTTGGGATATTAAGTTGAGGTCATTCAAAAAGAGTTTCAAAATAAGATGGGTGACAAGTCACTAATTTGTGGTAAGGCCCTGTTTCATACTGAAAGATAAAGCAGGAATTTGTTCTGCATAGGAAGCCCATGTTGAAGCAGGAATCATGGACCCCCCTCAGATCTCCAATACTAGGAAGAGCTAATGAGAGGGCTTGTTTTGGAGATTGCTGCAGAAGATTCTCAGCATGCTGCATAGACGTCACTTGATTTATTATGGTGTCAGTCCAACAGGGAAAACACGAACCTAATGTTCATTCTGCTCCATAGTGAAATAACTTTGAATTTCAAATCTTTTTATTATCAATTCAATTTAACCTCTATATAGTTTCAGTTTTGCAAATGGCGATATCTCATATTTCACATCACACACACATCTTTTTCATCGGGTTATGCAACATGAGGTATTATAACGGAGAAACTGTCAAAAGGGAAATGAGGCCAATGGCTCAAAACTTCTCACTTTAACCCAGTTAGTTTCCTTTTCCCCTCCCACTTCCATTTCAGTTTTCTAAGTTCAAGGCAGAATATTGATCTTGTGGTTAAAAAAAAGTTTAGATATTGAAACAGTTGTTCTGTTTTCAAGCCTAGTATGTAGCAAAGAATCTGTCTTTTCAGGCAATGTATATGAGGAAATTCCTAACAATGATTTTTGTTGGCATACCTGAAAAAGCCAGCAAATGAGCTGGTCCATCTGCAAATTGGCAGATAGGTAACACATTTGTTATTCAATTTCACAGAAAAACAAATTTCAAGGTTAAAAAAATCAAAGAAAGCAAGTATTTTGAGAATTTGAAGGTATTCAGCAATTCACAAAACATTTTCTAAGGACCTACTACATACAGGGACCGCTATTAAGTCCTGGTGACAAAAAGATAAGGACAATTCAGGCCCTGACTTCAAGGAGACTTTATTATTTTGGGATGGTGGTGCCGGATAAAATATACATAGACTGTTTACTGATGTACATATATCTATTTCACAGATTACTATTACGGATACTTCCCTTTCCTGAAACAGTATAGTGTTAAAAAATCAGATTTGGAGTTGGAGGCCTGGACTTGACATATGACATTTATAACCTAGGGATAGAAAACAGGGTAAAAACAGCCTCTGCCTTCAAGGAACTCACATTCTAACAATGGAAACAAGGTTCTAGCAACAACATATACACAATATGAGCTGGGTAGAAAAATGAGTTCACCTTTTCCATCCTTTTTCTTCCCTCCTTCCTCTTCCTCATAGAATGTAAGTGCCTGAAAGACAGGGCTTCTTTTGTTTTCATCTGTAACAAGGAAAATTAAGGCAGGAGAGAACACTACCCTAGCCTAGGTGGGAGGTAGGAGTAGGAATGGGAGAGATGAAGGAAGACTTCGAGGAGCAAGAGGCATTTGAACTGAGTCTTTATTGAGGAAGGCAAAGGTGAGGAAGATGTGCATTGCAGGTATAGGAGAAGCAGGGGTTATTTCTGCAAGTTCACATCTGTGGGTGATGGGAAATGAAATTTGGAGAACAGATAGTGATCCAATGTGGCTGGAACATGGAGTGGATGAAAGGGAGCAGTGGAAACATGGTTAAGTGAGAACAAGAGTGTGTAAGACCTCAAATACCAAGTTTGTATTTTTTTCTCTAGCAGGTGTTCTTAATCTGAGTTCCATGAATTTAAAAAAATATTTTGATAACTGTATTTTAATATAATTGATTTCCTTTGTAATCCTATGGGTTCTATTTTATGCATGTAAATGCATTATATTGATTGAGAAGAGATCCATAGATTTCACTAAACTGGCAATGGGATGTGTGCTGGAAAAAGATTAAGAACCCCTGGTCTAGGCAATGGAAAGCCAGTGGAGAAGGATTTGGAGCAGACACAGTCAGTCTTATGACCATATGGATTACCTTAGGGAGATCTTCTTGCCCAACTTTCTCCTTCTATATTTGAGGAAGTTGAAGCTAATTGGGGTGAAATGAGTTGCCCAAAGCCACGGGTGGATGGCAGAGCCTAGCAATGACTTACAGGATCATAGATATACCATTGAAAAGGACTTTAGAAATCACTGAGTCCAATAGCTTCATTTTGAAGATGAATAAACAGAGGTGCAGACAAATGAAGTCACTTGTCTAAATTTACACAGATATTAATTAAGTGACCATGCTAAGACAGGCTGAAACTCAAGTCTTCAGACTGCAAACCCAGAATTCTTTCCACCGTGTCATGATGACTTTGATAATCTCTTTTATTGAGTTTTAGACAGTATATTTCAAAGTAAGCAATGTCTCAATTTGGGGGATAAGTCAATAAAGAAGGCTTAAGAATTAATTTCATTGTTTGGGTAAGTGGGTATGTTACCTCAACTTGTAATTATGTGAGACGTTGTGACCTTGATGTTGAAGCGTGCCAGCAATTTTCCAGGAAGGCTGTTCTTGGGGCTTCAAGCTTTTATCCAATTTAACTAAAGTCACTTGGGATTTGGACATCAAAAGGAAGGACATATTTCCTTCAGTTCAAATGAGTGTGAAATTCTCTTCGAGGTTTCATAACTATAACAGTCCAAAGGATAAAGTTGACTGCATCTTCATAGAGAATAAGTAGAAAGAGGAAATTTTGGGGAAAAAACTGATTACTATATTTATCACCTGAAGTACTTAGAGTACTATGTTTTCTACCTAACTTTTTAACTTAAATCTATCTCTTTAGAATGGGAATTTCATCCTTTCCCTAGTCATTAATTCACTTAGGTGCTTTCCACACTGAGGCACTTAAGAAAGTCTTGTTGAATTCAATAGAAATAATCTGTTTTTGACTTTCTATCTCTCTGTCTATCTGTCTGTGTCTGTCTGTCTGTCCTCTCTCTCTTTCTCTCTCTCTCTCCCTCTCTCTCTCTGTCTCTCCCTCCCTCTCCTGCTTCTCTTCCCCTCCTCCTTCTTCCCTCCCTTTCTCTTTCTCTCTCAGCAGTTTCTCATATCCATGCAGTCTGAAACAACAAAAAAAGATGCTTCCTAAACGTTTTCCTCTCCTGAAAAATACATCCTTAAGTTACAGAATTCTTATAAATTGTTTTTGAAATCCATTCTCTAATAAAGCAGATTCCCTGAATTACAGCTAATTAACCTTTGTAGGACTTTTTACTTTCTGTCATGTCAGGGTAGGCTGCCCACACCAAAGTTATGAGCAATTAATTATTTTTTCATTGACAATGAAGTGATAATTCTCATTCATATAGTACCTTGGAATTTATAAAGAATTTCCCTAGTCATATCCCTACCAGGCAGGTAATGAAAACAAAATCTCCCTTCTTCAGAGGAGAACACTGAAGCTTGGACAGCTAAGTGACTTGCCATGTTTATCCAAACAGTTAGTCGAGATATGCTGCCCCCATGCCTACCTGTTCTTATTTCAGTAATTATGGGCATTCCCAAAAGCTAAGTCCTTGCCCTTACTTATTTTTATATCCTCATCTGGTAAACTGACGTGACTTATGGTTTCGATTTTCACTCTTATGAAAGGATGAAGAAACTTTCACCTTTAAAGAGACTCAAATCTCTGTTTCTAAATCTGACCCTGTACCCCAACTACAGAGAATGCTGGTATTTAAAAGCTACCACCTAAAACTCAAAGATTGAACTCAGTATCTTACTTTCTAAGGCAATGTTCTATCTTAATTTCCCTATTTCCTCCCCTTGAGGTTCAAATCTTTGCTTTCTTCATATCCTATATAAAAGGAAATGTGATTTGGTGCAGCACTTGTGGCTTAGTGGAGAGAAAGCTGGCCTGTGTATTAGGAAGACCCAGGTTTATATTCCACCTCTGACATATACTGATTACGTTACTCTGAACAAATCATTTCAGTTATTAGTGCCCCGGGAACTCTCTGTAAGTTACAGAACAAATACTAATACGCGCCTTTGGAAGTATTTTCCTCAGTTGGAGTCCCCTTCATAGACGAAATTACAGATACCCTCCCTCCCAATCGTATAATAGAAAGTGAATTGGATTTGAAGTCAGAGTTGTGAATTTGACTCCTGATTTTGACAACTTATTAACTATATAATCAATCTAGGCATATGGAGAAAGGCAAAAACAATCCTTTCTTCAAGGAACTCACAATATAATGAAGGAGAATACAACGTGCAAAACGCTATGTACATATAAAATATACAAACTGGGAGAGATCAGAAAAGGTTTCCTCTAGAAGGTGAGATTTTAGCTGAAACTTGAAGGTACAGAAGGAAGGCAGCTTGTGAGAATGAGAAGGGAGAGTGCTCCAGTGAATGGATGGGCAGTGAAGAAGCAAAATCAGTATCTGGGGCAAGGAACAATGTCTTCCTCCTATTATCCAGCCAGTTTCTGTCAAAGATACACAGGTAAGTTCCATCAACTTTCAATCCAAATGCAGGTAATAATATGGAAAATAGGTACTCTTCATCTACTTGGGTTTTCCTTTGTGAGTAGTTAGGTTACAAATTTTTAATTATTGGAGAGCTCCTTTTGGAAGCTACATAATATTTGTGGGCTCTATGCAATCAACTTGATGCCATATGTAAACAGGAACATATAGAAGACCTCACCATCTATAAAGAACTCCTTTCCACTTTATGCTTTGTGCTGGCTGTTCTCCATGACTATGTTAAACTCACATTTGATAAGTATGCATTTCCTCATTTTATACCCAGCATTTGAAGTTATCAAAAAGAATCATCTTTGGCCTTGCAGCTTTGAAAGAGACTCAGATGAATTTTACTTGAGTTGGGGAGACAACTTATTGGAGGACAACCTGTAGGGTATATTTTTCACTAATGAATCAAATGTCTTACAATCAACAGTGGCATTATATATTCTCTATACCTTCCCATCAACTATATGACTATAAATATGTAATTTGGTATAGAATATCATTATTGTGTGAAAGCCCACCTGTTCCTTTTTCATACTTTCATCAAGGATGCCCCCACTATATCTATATGGATTAATTTTAGAAAGATTTTGTAGGGATGGGGAGATACATATGTGGATCAATAACTTTTCAGTTACTTTTTTGTAATATTAAATCTTGAGATTTTTCCCCCAAAGGTTTTTTTTATTCTCCCCTGTTCCAGATATCTTAATAATCCATCCTGCAATGCTCTGAAATTTATTTTGTCTTCATCATGGATGTCTTCTGTATATTGGTCTAATCTAGGTATCTTTCCATTTTGTTTCTTTAATGCTATTTCCATCTTCTCACACAGTATACTGGGGATCATAAAGTTATAATCCACATATCTGTTCTGCTGCCATTGAGGAAAGTCTGTTACAGAAATTTTGACAGATCTTTTCCATTTTCATTGTTCTTTCAGTTTTATCCCTATGATGAATTGACTTAATAGAATCTCTTACCCAGGTTTCAATAAACTTATTTACTCCACTTCTTTTTTTTCTCTGAGACTATATCATTTTTTTTGTTGGTTAATTGAAGTCAGGCATAATACTTATTGGCATGGAAGCTCTAATCCATTCTGTTTTTCCAACCTGGATGTCTTTACCCCTAATTAGGCAGCCCGGTGGCTCCCAGCTCCCAAGGTTCACCATATTTGTACCAATCTTAGTGCAGATGTTTAAATGACTTCAGCCCTACAGTAGTGCATGCACAACTGTCAAGCTCAAGCAATTTACCTCCCTCTAGAACAAGGATCACAGATATGCATCACTATGATCATTCTACATTTCTTGATATTTTTTGACATGATACTACTCAATATCCTTTTATATGAATTTATACTTTAAACTACTGTTGCAGTTGCTGTGGTCACAGAAATGGAGATAGAAAATGATGATAATCCATTAATCTATGTTTTCTCTGAAAAAGCTAATTTACATTTTCCAACATTAACAGATTGCTTAACTCGGTCAGGTTGGAATTGATTCACTTTTTTCTTTTTAAAAAATATTCTTCTAATTTGGAATTTATTTTGACCTTTGTTCTAATAAGGTGATGTTCTGACTTTACATAGCCAACTGATTCAGAAATGACTTTCCCATTGATAACCAGTTATTTTCCATCTGTTAGAATATAAAAACTTCATTTTTGTGATTTTTGGGGCATTCATCATGTCCAATGCACCTCAGTTTGGACAGCGTTTTTTGTAGAAGTTCTTGGCTTTCTTATATACTGTAGCAGATGTGTGCATGTGAATTAGAGATACCTTCAAGGTGATCTCTTTACAAATGGTTTTCAGTGTGTCACATAAAGTAACATTTCTTCTTGCCTTTGGAAGCATGGTAAAACCAACTTCATCAACTCCTTTTAACTCTCCAAGTAGAATCTACAGTTGTAAGTTCTTAATGTTCCGTGGTTTCAGTCACAGCAAAACCATCAAGACTGATAAAATTCACTTCTTCCTGTCCATTCATTGTTAGCTAAGTATCTCACAGGTGAGTGCCAATTGTTATCTTAATGTTTGAAAACGGTTATTTATGAACACCTTTTGACCTCCTTTTCATGATTCTGCTACCATCACTGAGGAAGCAGAAGAGAGATGCACAGCACTAAGGCTCACTTTGTGTTTTCTTTTGTTTTGTTGAAAAGGTCAAAGACTTTACTGTTAAATGGCTAGCATATAGTTACTGAACTTTTCTACAGTTAGCTAGACTTAGCCTTAGACTGGTCCTCAGAAAGCGGTTATGGTGTTGCCACAACCGTCTGTGCAGCTTTTCCAGCTTGGGAGGACCTTCCAGAGCTTGAGCTCTCCTGGCAAAGTTTAGGGATCCCAGGACCCCACAATGAGGCCTCAGAGTAGGGCTTTGGAGGCAAATAATGTAAGGACAGTAATAGCAAAAGGAGAATAGACAGATGTGTCAATTTAAATAGATGCATGAATTTGCTGGTGTTTATACAGTACTGTATTCTAATCAATTACGATAGCTGAAGCTACTGCATTTGGATCTTGACAACTCCATATCTTCTACCATCTCAACCTTCGAAGTGAGGAAGTGGAACTTGAGAAGAAATGACAAGGATAAAATGGACTTCAGAAAAAAAAATACAAAATAAAACCACTTTGAAAGCAACTCAATTTTAAAGACATACAGGGCTTGCCTTTCAATCTCCTTCAAGAATTGAATTCAAGGAGCCAAGATGGCGGAGTAGAAAGACTCACCTATGCTGGGTCCGAACCCACAGCCCACAGATTTCCTGTAGGGGGAACTCCTGACAAATTCTGGAGCAGTGGAAGCCGCGCAGCAACGCGGTGAAGGAGATTTCCATTGCAGAGAGCCCTGAAGAGCCGACCCCAGGGGTACCCCGGGCGGGAGCGGAGCCCTGTCTGGCCGAGCGCTCCCCTCTCCCACCCCGGCCACGCGGCGCTGAGAGGAGCGAGCAGAGCCCAGCAGGCGGCAGGGACCTGAATCTCCGGGTGGCTGCGAAGGTCCCTCCACCCACAGACGCACAGGTCAGTGAGAGAGACAGGCTGAGAGGGGAGCGGGTTATCTCC
>CM053769.1:683860077-683943047 GCA_028658325.1 Potorous gilbertii
AAGGGAGGGATGGTAGAAGAGAGGGCAGATTGGTGATAGGAGAAATTAGAATACTCTGCGTACTGGGGTGGGGGGAGGGGACAAATGGGGAGAAAATTTGGAATCCAAAATTTTGTGAAAATAAATGTAAAAAGTTAAATAAATAAATTTATTATAAAAAAACAAAAAAAAGCAAATGATAAATAGAAAGTTATTGTTTTCATAACTCCTTATAGTGTAGGATTCAGATAGACACTGAAACTGTGATTTTCTTAATAGAGGAAATCCTGTTTGAGGAAATTGCCTCTACCAATGTGAATTCAGCATCCGCTCTACAACTTCTACCTTTACGGAATTCCCTAGGGCAAGGAGAGTTGAAAGGACTTACCCAGAGTTCCATTGGTCATATGAATCAGAGGTAAGATTTGAACTCAGGTCTTCCAACCTCGAGGCTGGCTCATGTTTTCAAATTCATTCTATTTAAATACTATCCTGATATTAATTTGGCCTCAATGCTAAATTTCTAACCTTCTATCATTTGCAAGCCTGATCAATTCCCTATCTTAGGCTTAGTATTCTTTAATTAGATTGAAATTTCCATAAAAAAGATTAATCCCCACAAATTTTTTGGACTTGATGACAAAACATCCAGATGATTCAGCAAATTCTCTGTTCAGCATGGGGAAAAAAATAATCAGTTAAATCATTCTAACTCTCCAAATTGTCATAGAGTTGATACAAAACTATAAGTTGGTTCGCTGAAGTTCTCATTTTTCACCTGGCTATTTTGAGCAACCTCTGAAGGAATAAGATTCTCCTTAGGGGAAAATGGTGCAACTTAAATACTTAATAATTATAAAAGCAGCACCAGTCTTATCTATACCAATGTTCGGAATATTGTTTTGGCAGCAGTAATATGATGTAATAGACAGGCCACTGGACTCAGGGTCAGGAAGACCTGGTTTCAAATATCACCTCTGACTTATTAGTTATGTGATAATAGGCAAATCACTTAATCTCTATGAACTTCAGTTTCCTCATCAGTAAAATGGAAGAGTTGACTAGATAGAGGGCCTTTATAATCCCTTCCAAATCTAAATCTATGCTTCTATGGTCCTTATATTTATGACTCCAAACCTGAACCAATTTATTATTGCTGTCAGATAACACAAAATTCAAAGAAAAGGGCATTTTATGAAATAGGATGGCAAAATAAATTTGTTTCTGTTTTCAGTTGTGTCTGACTTTTCATGACCCCATTTGAAGTTTTCTTGGCAAAGATTCTGGAGTAGTTTGCCATTTCCTTTGCCAGCTCATTTTACAGAAGAGAAAACTAAGGCAAAAGGGTTAAGTGACTTGCCTGAGGTGATACAGCTAGTAGGTGTCTGAGGCTGGATTTGAACTCACAAAGATGATTCTTTTTGATTCCAGGCCTGGCATTCTATCCACTGTTCCACCTTGCTACCTGGTAAACTAAATACAAGGAATTCAATCAGTAAATGTTCTCTCTTCTCTACCAAATGACTGCCACCTCCATATAACTCCAGATTATGCTAGTCAATGTCTCAGTTCATGCCTCATTGTACTGATCTAACAGATTTAGATATCTCATAGCATTCTAGTTGAAGATTAAAATTACGAAATTGCCCTCCTGAATCACTATCCTTTCAATCCTTGGCTAATACTCTAGAGAGCACTACTAACTGCTCTCTGTAGCAAGAGAGGAAGCCAGGGGGTATCAGAACACCATGGGGCAGGCAAGTGGTACAGTAGATAGAGCATGAGTCCTTTAGTGTGAGGAGAACTTGAGTTCAAATAGGGCTTCAGACATTTGCTAGCTGTGTGCCCCAGAGCAAGTCATTTAACTTCTGTCTGCCTTAGTTTCCTCATCTGTAAAACTAAAGGTGAAAATAGCACCGACCTCTCAGGTTTGTGTGAGGATCAAATAAGTAATATTTGTAAAGCACCCGGCATAGTTTGTAATTGTTGTCGTTCAGTCATTTCAGTCTTGTCAGACTCTTTGTGACCCCATTTTGGGGTTTTCTTGATGAAGATACTGAAGTGGTTGGCCATTTCCTTCTCTAGCTCATTTTACACATTTTACAACTGAGCCAAATAAGATTAAGTGACTTGCCTAGAGTCACACAGTTAATAAGTGTCTTAGACTGGATTTGAACTCATAAAAATAAGTCTTCCTGACTTCCAAGCCTAGTGCTCCATCCCACTCTGTCTGCTCTAGTAGGCACATAGTAGGGTCTTAATAAATGCTTGTTCCCCACTTCCATCCCCATAGCCAGAATTATGCCACCTTAGTCATCTATTTCTCTGTCCCTGATGCCTTTTCAGCGTTCTTAATGACACTCCCATGGTCTTTGGAAATTGAACACACTTTAAGGCTGGTTCCACACCAAAGAGCCAGGTGATATCACCAGGTACTGAGCTCAAGCATGACCTCCTGGAAAATGACTTTCAGAGAATTTTTCCACAGTGGGTGAAGTTCTCTCCTAAGAATTATGGGAAATGAAGTTCATTTACTCATATTGTCTTCTA
Organism: Potorous gilbertii; assembly: GCA_028658325.1. NCBI lineage: Eukaryota > Metazoa > Chordata > Mammalia > Diprotodontia > Potoroidae > Potorous > Potorous gilbertii. Next base: position 683,862,607 of record CM053769.1, read on the forward strand.
TCAAAAAATGTATCAAAGGTAGCAAATTATGTGAACCATGTAAAGAGCTCTCTTTAAAACTAGAGCTGTGTGACATTGGGCAAAGTCATTTAACCTCTCTGAATCTCAGTGAACTCATCTGTAAAATAAGGTTGTATCATATGATCTTCAAGGTTCTTGCCAGTTCTGGCATCTATGATATGATTTATATGCAAATAAATATCCTGATCACTATAGAATGACACTGTAGATTGTGATCAATGTTGGGACTGAATAATGACAAAGACTTCAGCTGTGTAACGTCAACTACAATATCATCCCGGATGCATGATTTCATCATAAGTTAAATACAAATGACAAAGGAGCCACCTGGTAAGTAGGAAGAGAGAAGTGAACTTGCAATGAATAATTCTCCAATTATAGATTGAAATTCTCACAAATCAAAATAATATGCTATTATATATGCTATAATAACATAGAATCATACTGCACTTTAATCTCTCCCTTCAGGCAAAAGTTGTATGGGCAGAAGAGTTCAAAACCTGCACAGTCCCTAAAAGCCAACCTCCCTTTTATTTTCTATAGCTAGAACAAATTGTCTGAGCCTCTAAGATTGAGAGTTTTTTAAAGAAATGAGGGAGATAGAATTGATTTATGTTTGATTACAGTATTTTTGTTAGTCTAAAAATATGTAGTTAACTTGTACAAGTTTTTTTTAATTGGATTCACCTTTAGAGTTTTAACAACTGAAGTCACCAGGTCAGAGAATGGTAATGAAAACCCAACACTTCTATCTTTTTAGGAGCCATAAGAGTGTGTATCGCTTTAACTAATGAAGATTGTGGCAGTCCTGAAACTCAACAGATGATTCTGGGGAGTTGTAACTGAAAATTCTTCACCCTACAGTCAAGTTGCTAATGAGCCTCTCTGAACTTCCTTAAGTTGGTCCTTGATCAATAGTCTATTGCTCGGGGCTATATTCACAAAGAAATATCCAAACGTTGAAAAATAATCAGTCAAAACATATGTATTAAATAAAAATGAGTAAATGAAAATGGACCAACCTAAACCTTTTAAACTTTTGAAAGAGCCTTAAAAAGTAGTGAGTTCTCTGTCAGGGAAAGTATTTAAGTAGAGAATTAATGTCCTTCTAAATCAAATTAAATTTGATTTAATTCAGCAAGCATTTATTTTGCCAATTGTGTAAAAGGGAAAATTCTAGACACTGGGGACACAAACACACATAATAACAAAAGTTCACTGTCTTCAAGAAGTTTACATAATTTGAACCCTTTGGATAGTTGGAAAGTTGGCCTAAAATGATGTTTAAATTTACTTCCATCCCTCAGATTCTGAGTCTGATTTGAGACAGAGAAAGTGGCATCTGATTAGTCATTTCAAGATTATGAAATTCACATTAGCTTCATAATATGCTAAAGGATTCATGAAACCATTTCATTAAATGTTGCTATGTTTTATTATTTATTCACCCTTTTGGTTAAGGAAAATACATTACTTCAAAACTAAAAATAAGCATGTATTTGTTAATTGAACAAACATTTATTAAACACTTACTGTGTGAAGAGTATGATGCATGATTTAATAGCCTTTGGGAAAGGTCAAAAGATAGCTACATTATTGCTAATATGTGCATGACATTTATCTCATCAGCTCAAAACTCCTTGAGTTCTTCCTAGATGACATTGTTGTGTGGTGCATATTAAGAAGAACAATGACAACTCACACTTATATATTGCTTTACGTTCTACAAAATGCTTTCCTTGCATTAATCTTGTAAGGTAGGTAGTACAAGTATTATAATTCCCATGCTATAGATAAACTGAAGCTCATAAAGTTTGAATGACTTATATAGGTTGACTAAACTACTAAGTGTCAGTGCCTTACCTCAAATCTAGAGTTTTTTATTTTGTTCCTCTTGACCAATACTCTTTCTACTTTATCATGTTGCAATATAAATCACAAAAGAGGGTTATAGTCCTGTGGCACATTACCCTTGACCTGAGTCTGCTGCTGAGTTTGACTCAGTAACCTGTCCCTGAATGAGGTCTGGGAAAACAGCAAAGGAATTGAAAAGAATCTCCAAGCATTATGGTACCTGGCACCTGGACAGCACCAGGTTCCTGTGGTTGCCCTGGAACTCGTCAGCATGGTAGGGCAATCAACAATGCGTTTCTTGGTTTTGCTGCATGGTCTTAATGCCAGCAATTGCCTGAGAATTCTCCTAGGGCTCAACATGTTTTTGGCTTGTAGACCTCAATCCAGATATGGTCTTGGTCCTGGCTGAGCTCTACCTATAAACTTCCTGGCTTGAATAACTACATCTGAGAAAAAACATATGTAACTTGTCATAGCATGGAAAGTTGAGGAAATCTGGAAATACAGTAAATGATTTTTCTGAAATAAAATATTTTCCAGGGTTCCTCTCAGCCTCCTTCCTCCTTCAAACCCCAACTTATGCAACACTTGGAGGTTGGCTCATGGAGAGCAGCCATCCTTTTCCACTACTTTCCCTTCATGCTCATTTTTTTGAGAAGAAGAAAAAAAAAGACCGGTCTGGAAGGATCATAGGGCTTACCTAGTATGGAAACTGTTAACATATATTTGTATTTCAATAGAACAGGCACACACATATATATCCTAATCTTAAACATTAAAAAATTCATTCTAACAGAATACTTTGTAAAGAGATAGTATTTCCAGTGGGAATGAGTAGATGTTTTACATTAAAGGTAATGCTAAGAAAAGATTTTTTTTCCTTTGCCAAAGGATCATATTCTTATTCAGTTAAATTCTATTGGGAAATTTTCAAAGGTGAGAATCTCACATCAGAAGTGGAAAGAAAACCTCATTTTTGCTATGGGGGCAGTAAAAAATTCCCAGAGAGTTGGGTCTAAGGAAAAACTTTAGAGTATATATTTAATGTATCAGATAAGTTAACCAATTCAATCTATCTAATTCCATGAGTGATACTCAATTCTTAGTTCCAAATACAAAATATTTAAAATTAATTTGAAGTGAAAATAATCAGGTGTTCATCTCACCTTTCTCAACAACTTTAAGACATGTATTAAGCAATTAACACTGCTTTCCTTAGGACTTCAACCCTGGTCATCTTCTCTGGAGATGTTAATATTCACTGTGACGACCTTTCTAATAACCTGACCAACTGTCAATTTCATCAGCTTCAACAACCTCATTTTGGACATATTCCACTATGATTATGACTTAGACATGGCCATCAGAATTGCACTATCTCCCATATTTGGAACTTCAAAATGCTATGCTTCAACCACACACAACTTTCTATCACCACATCTGTACAACTCCCTCACTAACACTAACACTATTCACTTTCATGATCCTATAAGATGTATAGACCCATCTCTCTTCTCCCAGTTTGGCTTTTCCATTCTGTCTTCATTTATACTTACAAGTAGCCTTGATTCATACTCTATCATATTAACATTTCCATATATACCACCTAAGGTACTTTTTTCTCTACTACCAATCTCCCACCATTCCTGATATGCAAATCATGCTCTGTAAGGTCATAGATCTGAGGAGAGAAGTCTTATCTCCTCTGAAATGTACAGTCATTCCTCAAGCTGGTATCTGGTAGTTTAGGTTCAGTGCTAGAGTGAAATAAGACACAAATGGGTCATTCAGCAATGAACATATATCAAGTTCACTTTGCCAGAGCAAAGAAAATTTATTTGAGCAGGATAGTGCAGGACTTACGGTCTGTTGATGTATCCTGTTAATCTCCCCTTCCTCAACACACCTCTATATGGAAATTTTTGGTCAGAAGTCAATCAATAAACATTTATTAAATGCTTATTGTGTGCAAAGCTGTATATTATCACCTTATTTAGTTAACTTAGATGCAGAGTACATCATGCAAAAGGCCAGGCTGGATGAATCAAAAACCAGAATTAAGGATGATAACCTGAACAATATCAGACATGCAGATGATACCACTCTGATGGCAGAAAGGGAAGAAAAATTAAGAGGACTCTCTATAAGGGTGAGAGAGGAGAGTGTAGAAGTGGACTTAAGTTAACATTAAAAAAAAAACCTAAGACCTCAGCATCTGGTCCCATGACTTCTTGGCAAGTAGAGGGAGAAGAAATGGAAGCAGTATCAGATCTTATATTCTTGGGCTCAAAGATCACTGCAGTGATCTTCAGTCATAAAATTAAAAGACACTTGCTCTTTGGAAGGAAAGCTAAGGCAAATCTGAGTAGCATACTAAAAACAGAGATATCGCATTCCTGACAAATGTCCCGATAGTCAAAGCTATGGTTTCTCCAATAGCAATGTATGACTGAGAATTGGATTATAAGGAAAGTTGAGCACTCCAGAATCAATGCTTTTGAAATGTGGTACTGGAGAAGACGTCTGAGAGTTCCTTGTGTAGCAAAAAGATCAGATCAGTCAATACTTAAAGAAATTAAATTTGACTATGCATTAGAAGGACAAATACTGAAGCTGAAGTTTAAACACTTTGCTCACATCTTGAGAAGACAACTCATCGGAAAAGCTCTTGCTGGGAAAGATTGAAGGCAAAAGGAGAAAGAGATGGTAGTGGATGAGACGGAGAGATAGTGCCATGGAAATAGTGAATATGAGCTTGGACAGACTTCAGGACATAATGGAGGACAGAAGAGTCTGGTGTGCTATAATCCATGGAATAATGAACAGTTGGATACAAGTGAACTACTGAACAACCTGTGCAAGACTATGCTAAGCTCTGGGAATGGAAAGAAAGGCAAATAGCTAATTCCTACTCTCCAGGAGCTCACAGACTATAGATAGGTTTGGTGACTTGGGTAGTTTGGGGACATCTGCCTACTCTGAAGGTCCTTGGTCTATATGAGTGGGCCTTTTTATGTCTAGGAGTCCAGGAAGCCATATAAATAATGCCAGACATTATCAGGAAACTGCATTGTCAGACAGATTTTGAGCCTTTGTCCCCAAAATTGAGCAAGGCCTAGGACAATTTTTTTATCTTTCATGGAAAAAAAATGAGCCTAACCCATCTGGAAGTAGGTAAGTGGAGATAGAAACTCTGGTAGACAGTGATCTTATCACAGATAAATTTAATTTAAAAAATTCTAAACTGTTTTTAAAAAAGTGATTAGCAAATGACAAATAAAATGAGTGTTTCCATATACATTATGGAAAAGGAGAGAATATATACATGAAACTATAAACTTCTATTGTATGAAGCTTATTTTTAAATATATGTTTGACATGTAACTTTTAAGGTATTACTGCTTATCTATGTTTCCTTCTGTTACTTCCTCATTGGAAATTGAAGAAAGAGAATTCCCTTTCTCTAAACCCTTTCTTCCTCCCACATCCTTCCCAAGTGGTAAAAAAGAAAAAGAAAAAGAAAGAAAAAAAGAAAAACAAAATTCTTGTAAAAAATGCATACTCAAGCAAAACAGATTTCCACAGCATATTCAAAGTTTATGTCTCATTCCACATATTCATAAGAAGATACAGAGACCTGGAGCAGTAAAGTGATTTTTCTAATTTTATACAAATAATAAATAAAAAATGGGGAATTCAAACCCAGTCCATCTGACTCTAAAACCTCCCTACCTTGATTCACTTCTGGTACACAATTTTGTTTTCTGCTTCTGGGCCATTCAATACTTCTAAAAAAAAAAAGGCATAAAATGAAACCAATTTCATAACACTACAAATTTTGAATATACTACCTTAGCTGGATTCTTACAGCTACTTGATGATCCAAATATGCATTCCTTGTCAATTCCCTCCAAAGTCACTCAAAGCTTATTGTCCCTCCTCTCACCTCCAGGTGTATTACAAAACTCCACTCAGGTAGCCTTCTCCTTCACTGATAAGATCGAGATCAAATGTTGTGAACTTCCTGAATCCTTTTCCCCAGTCTACAAAACCTCATGGTATCACCAAAGCCTAGAGCTGGAAATGCCCTAAAGATGAATTAATGGATACATAGCCTGGGGGGGTTGGTTACAAATAGAAAAATAAGTCAGTGCCAGCTCTCAAAGAGCTTCCTTTCTAATGGGAGAGACCATAACACAGATAGAAAGGCCTGTGGTCTTTAGGGTATAGTGACAGAGCAGATGATGTCCCTTCTTAAAGACCATCTAATCCAATTAGTAATCCACCTGAAGACCTTTAGTGAGGACAATCCATTTTCTTCTAAGGGAGCCCATTCCATTTTTGGATAGCTTGGTTGCTTTATAAGTTTTTCCTTATGCGGAATCTGTCTTCAACTTTTACCAACATTTGTAATTCTGCTCTCTGGATGTGTTGAATTTGAAATGCTTCTGGGGCACTCAGTTTGAGATGTTCAATAAGCGAATGGTGATACAAAACTAAAGGCTTGCTACCCTCCCTCCCTGTCCCCCCAAATCTAATTTGCTACTAAGCCTTGCCTATTGATTTTGCCTTTTCAATATCTCTAAGATGCTCCTTGGCTTCCCTGGTATTGTCACTACTTTGGTGCAGGCCCTTATCACCTCATGCTTGAACCATTGCATGCCATCTCCATACTCAATAAACTCCATAGGCTCCTTATCACTTCTAGGATCAAATATAAAATCCCCTGCTTGGTATTCAAATTCCTTCATCACCAACCTCTCCCCCCAACCTTTCTAGTCTTCTTAAACCTTACCTATCCACTACATACTCTCTTATCCTGTGACACTGGCCTCTTTCCTGTTTCTTGAACAAAACTCTCCATCTTTTGATTGCAAATTTTCACTGACTGTTTCCTATGCCTGGAACTTTCTCCTTCATTTTTTCTACCTCTTGACTTCTTTAACTGCCCAGATAATTTTCCATCCTCTACAAGAAGCCTTTCTGGATCATCCTTAATGATAGAGCCTTTCCACTATTGATTATCTCCAATTTATCTTGTATATAGTTTGTATACACATCACTGATTGCTTGCCCTACTCACTTTCCCCTATTAGACCATGAGCTCCTTGAGAACAGGGATTATTTTGACTTTTCTCCGTGTCTTGGTGCTTAGTATAATGTCTGGCACATCATAGGGTACCGATTGACTTGATTTACTTCCTAAATGCTCACAGACTTTTTCTTTAATAATGCAATCAGATTTTTTTTGAGGAATTGAACTCAACTAATTGCTTTATAGTTTGTAGGATTTATATAGGCTCTTTTTAAAAAATAATCATTTTAAAATTATGGAATAATACAACCATTTCCATAACATATTACAATAAAAATGATGATTAATATGAAACTGCAAATCTATGTTCAATTTTCTATTCTTTTCAAATATACAATAAAATTATGTGAATTCCTTGTTTTCCTTTTTTCTTCCCTCACATCCAACCCTAGAGATGGCTACCATTAGACACAAATAGGTATCTATCTATCCATCTATCTATCCATCCATCCATCCATCCATCTATCTATCTATCTATCTATGTGTGTGTGTAAAATTGTTCTATACATACTTCAATTATCAATACTTTCTCTGGGTATTTCTTTGGGTATTTATAATAGAAAAATAACATTATCTCAAAGTCTTTCTTAAAACAATATTGCTATTACTGTATACAATGCTCATTTGGTTCTTTCACTCTTCATTACTTTATGCAAGTCTTTTCATATTTTTCTAAAATCATTGAGGCAATGATTTCTTATAGTGCAGTAGTATTCTATCACATTCATATACCACAATTTCTTCAGCTATTCCCCAACTGAAGGTCATCCTTGTAATTTTCAGTTCTTTCCCACCAGAAGGAGAGTTGCTATAAATATTTTAGAACATATAGGTTCTCTTCCTTTTTCCCTAATAATCTTTGGAAACAGACCAAGTAGTGGTATTGCTGGGTCAAAAGGCATAGGTAGTTTAATAAATCTTTGGGCATAGTTCTAGATTGCTCTCCAAAATAGTTGGAGCAGTTCACAATTCTACAAACAATGAATGAGAGTCCAAAGTTTTCCACATCTACTACAACATTTATCATGTCTATCATTTTATTCAGTCTGTAAAATGATATCTAAAAATTGGTTTCTCAAGTTGTTTTAATCTGCATTTCTCTAGTCAGTAATGAATTAGAACACTTTTTCATAAGACTATAAATTGTTTTGATTTCTTCATTGGAAAACTGCCTATTCATATCCTTTGACCATTTTTCAGTTGGGGAATGACTTGTATTCTTAGAGATTTCATAAAATTCTTTATATATTTTAGATATGAGACCTTTATCCAATAAATTGTCTATAAAATTGCTCCCCACCCCCCAATTTTCTGCTTTCCTTCTGATCTTGGCTACATTTGTTTTATTTGTACAAAATCTTTTTTTTAAAACAGTATTTTATTTTTTTTCCACCAGTTACATGTAAAAAAAATTTGGCATTTATTTTTACGAGATTTTGAGTTCCAAATTCTTTCCCTCCCTCCCATTCTTCCCTTCTTCTGAAAATGGTAGGCAATTTAATATAGTTATGCATGTGCTATCATGTAAAAATATTTTCTTATTAGTCACAGTTGTGGAAGAAGAAACAGATCAAAAGGGAAAAAAACACAAGAAAGAATAAAGCAAGTGAAAAAATATGCCTCAGTCTGCATTTAGAGTCCTTCAGTTCTTATCTGGATATGGACAGCATTTTCCTTTGTGAGTCCTTTGTGTTTGTCTTGGATCCTTGTGTTGCTGAGGAGAGTAGAGTTGATCATCATGCAGTGTCACTGATACAAGGTCCAATGTTTTCCTGGTTCTGCTCATTTTACTTGGTATTTGTTCGTACATGTCTTATCAAGCTTTTCTGAAATCTGCTTGTTAATGTTTCTTATTGTACAATAGTATTCCATTACATTCATATGCTGCAGCTTTTTCAGTCACTCCACAACTGATGGACATCACCACAATTTTCATTATTTTGTCATCACAGAAAAGAATGTTATAAATATTTTTGCACATGTAGATCCTTTCCCCTTTTTATGATCTCTTTGGGATACAGACCTAGTAGTGGTATTGCTGGATCAAAGGGTCATTGTTTGGATCATGGCTTGGTTGCCCTTTGGGTATAGTTTCAATAGTTTCATAATGGTTGGATCAGTTCGCAACTCCACCCATAGCATATTAGTGTTCCAATTTTCCCATGTCCTCCCACCATTGATCACTTTCCTTTTTTTTTGTCATATTAGCCAATATGATAGGTGTGAGATGGCGTCTCAGAGTTTCAGTTTGCATGTCTCTAATAAAAAGTGATTTAAAACAGTTCACTTATATGCCTATGGATAGTTTTGATTTCTTCATTTGAAATCCTCCTTTTCATATCTTTTGATCATTTATCAATTGGAGAATGGCTTGTATTCTTGTACATTTGAATCAGTTTGCATGTCTCTAATAAAAAGTGATTTAAATCAGTTCACTTATATGCCTATAGATAGTTTTGATTTCATTTGAAATCCACCTTTTCATATCTTTTGATCATTTATCAATTGGGGAACAGCTTGTATTCTTGTACATTTGAATCAGTTGTATGCTTGTGAAATGAGGCCTTTATCAAAGATACTTGTTGTAAAGATTGTTTCCCAGCTTTCTGCTTTCCTTCTAATCCTGGTTTCATTGGTTTTGTTTGTCCTAAAGCTTTTTAATTTAATATAATCAAAATGATCTACTTTACATTTTGTAATGCTATCTCTTGTTTAGTCATGAATTCCTTCCCTCCTTATAAATCTGACAGGCTATTTCTTGCTCTTCTAATATGCTTATGGTGTCATCCTTTGTGTCTAAGTCATGCCAAAGATTTGTCGTAGCTAACTTTTCTAATATTCTATTTATCTCCTTAATTTCTTTCTTGTTTCTTTTTTGGTTGCATTATAAATTGAGAGGGAAGATAGAAGAGATCAACTCAATTTCAGGTGGCTGAAGGAAAAGACGCTTAGAAAGCAGGAGATAAGCTAGAAATCTCTATCATGTCCCTATTCCAAGCCAGACTTTTGGGATTTTCCCCTTGGGTGAGAGTTAGTACCTTCTCTCCATTGAACTGAGAACTGTTCCCAATGGGAAAGCTCCTTCATGCCATACTATTTAGTATATATTATCTGTATACTTTCTCTAATTTCTGTTTGCTTCTGATTTGGATAAGTAGATTTTTTTGGCTAAATGTTTTGTCTGTTCATTGTGGAACTGGTATTTGGTGGGAAAAGGGGAAAGCCTTCAACATAAATCTTAGTGTCTTACTTTCCCTCTAAATAATAAAGCAATAATCAGAAATTAGCTTGAACCTGAAATTCACCTAAACCTGAAACTAATAATACTTAAGGGAACAAATAGATATAATTCTCTTTGAGGAAAGCAGAGTAACTTCTAACCCCAACTTCTAGTGTTCCCTGCTAGTAGGAATGAAAGATTCTCTTGGATTAGGTGGAGAGAGAAGAGGCTAGACATTATCTATCTGTCTACCTACCTATCTATCTGTGTATCTGTTTGTCTGTCTGTCTGTCTATCCATAGACATATACACACATACATACATCTACATATAAACACACATGTGTCTACACACACATCTACACACATACATATATACACACCCATATACATACATATATGTATACACACATGTGTATTAACTCCTTTGGGTTACAAAATAACACCTCCATGGGGAATGAGCCTTATAACACACAGGGTCTTGCTCTACTAGGCTTCTGTGATCCAAACTGTAATGTATTCAAAACCAGGTGACAAGGATTTTCAGTGCATTTTATGCTATGTCACTTGAGAATCAGTCAAAGAAATTGCAGCTATTGAACCTATAGAAGAGAAGACATAAAGGGGACATATACTATGTTCAAATAGCCAGAGATGTAGAAGAAAGATTAAAATTGTTCTACTCAGTTCCATAGCACAAGGCTAGGACCAGTGGGTAGGAGTTACCTGATATCAGAGTTTGGCTCAATAAAAGGAGGAACATAATAGTCAGAACTATCCAAAAATGGAAGGGACTTCCTTGTAAAGTTGTCAATATCACAACGCTCACTTTGCTTCAAAAGCATCTGAAGGAATGCTTGTTAGGCTTGACGTGTTCAACTGTGCCTCTAGTCATCTCAAACTCAATGTGTCTCAGACAGAACTTTCTAAGCCAATCTATCTTCTCAACTTTCCCACTTCTATCAATGGAACCATCATTCTTCCAGTTACTCACTTTCATGTCCTTGGAGACATCTTTTGCTCCTCTCTGTCCCTCAACCTTGAAATAGTTTAAAAGACCCATAATTTCTATCTTCACAAAATTTCTTGAGTCTATCCCCTTATCTCTCCTCACATGACCACTACCATTGTTCAAGTCTTCATTTTTCCTCATAATATTTCTCACAAATTCCTCACTAAATTATTTCCCTAATTGGTTTCCAAGTCTCCTATCTCTCTCCTTTCTAATCTAGCTTCAACACAAAAGTGATTTTCCCTAAGCACAGGTCTGACCATGTCCTTCTCCCTACCTGATAAACTCTAGTGATTTCCTGTGACTTTTAAGATCAAATAGAAATTTCTCTATTTGACTTTTAATGCCTTTTGCAATCTGACTTCAAACTACTTTTCCAGCTTTACTAAATGCTATTATATGTTATAATTCAACCAAACTGGTCTCCTTGCTTCCCCATATGTAGCTCTCCATATCTGAATTCATGAGTTTGTACGGGCTTTTCCTTCAGCCTGGGCTGAACTTCCTCTATACTGCTACCTTTTAGAATAGCAGTTTCCTTTAAAATTCAGCTTTTCTGTCAGCCAGCCAATCAACTAGCATTTCCTAAGTGCCTACTATGTGCCAGGCCCTATGATACCTGCTGGGAATACAAAGGCAAAAACCCCAGTACTCGTCCTCACACAACTCATAGTCCAATGGGGGAAATAACATGAAAATGACTGTCTATGAACAAAGCACATATTGGACAAATTGAGAAAAACATTAAGATTAAGATTGACTTGGAAAGGCTTCTTTTTGAAGATGGGTCTTTAGCTGAGGTTTGAAGAAAGCCGGGGAGACAAGAAAAGATGAGGAAGGACAGAATCAGGTACTGGGTACAGGAAGGTCACCATCACTGGATCAAAGATTGATTCCTCCAGCTGTTAGTTTCCCTTCTACCCCAATTACCTTTTAAAAAGTGTGCCCATCTTTTGCATATTCCTATGGGATCATAGGACCATATATTTGTAGTGGAAGGGGCCATGCTGCCTCACAGTACAGTTGTAAGATCCTTCAATATGGGCTGTTTCACTTTTGTCTGCATAGCCTTAGCACCTACCACAGTGCCTAACCTATAGTGGTTACTTAACAATGCTGACTGAATGATTGATTAACTTACTAGTGGAAAGAACATTGGTCTAAGAGAAGCTTTAGGGATCCTATGATTCTGATGCTAACTATCTGTCCCCGGGCAGCTCACTTTTCTCTTCTAAGCATCACTGTCTTTTCTGTGAAATAAGGCTAATAAAACGTCCACTGTTTCTTCCTTGGTTTGTGATGACTGAAGAAAGTTCTTTGCAAGTAGAAACGATATGAGCTATGATTATTTCCTTGGTAAGGAATTAGGCTAGATCAGAGGTGTCAAACACAAAGCCCATAACACTCCTGAGTGTGGTCTGAAGCAGATTAAAATGTAATTATCAAGTACTTTAAAAAATAAATAAAAGTACAAAAAATATAGATGTTAGTATGTGGTTTTTTTAAGTTAGTATAATCCCATAGGATTACTTATGCATGGTTTAGTGGCCCCTACTTCTATCTGATTTGATACCACTGGGTTAGATGATCTCCAAGATTTCTTCCAAATCTGGGCCTCTCTGTCTCTATGACATCATTGTAGGTCTCTCTGTACCCTTACTTAGTTTTTGCAACAAGGCAGAATACGAGTGATACAAAATGCGGTTTGTAGCCCCCTTCCTTCCAACTTCAGCAGTTTAAATTGCTTTCTGTGAGTACACTGTCACTGATCTAATTTTTACTAAATGTTTGGCAGGTTTCTGCGCTAAAAATATACTGAGTTGAAACAGTAGATTAAGAATGATGTTGTTTCCAAATCTCATCTCATAATTTTCACTTAATGGCTCTAAATTCCTTGAAGTCTCAGACTTAGAATTTGGCTTGCAGAGATCTGAAGTGTTCTGCTCTGCATGTCTTTAGAGGAAGCACTTAGGAATATTAACTGTAATGCAGGATGCAATGTGTTGGTACAAGGCTTATTTGAGCACAGAATTAATGAAAGCTGAATGATGAATAGTGGGCTGTGGGTGTGTATGTGTGTGTGTGTGCTTATGAGAGAGATAGAGACAGAGACAAAGAGAGAGAGAGGGGGAAAGAGAGAGAGAGCAAGAGAGAGAGAGAGACAGACAGACAGAGACAGAGAGAGACACAGAGAGAGAGAGCTGAAATATTCCAAAGAACAGACTCTGTGTGGTATTGTAAAATGTCTTGTAGGTTCGTTTCTGCTTTTGAAATGTTACAGCACTTGCTTATTGTCACAGCATGATCGTCAGCGCAGTTGGGGAGTGCTTTTTTAAAGTAATGCAAATGCACGAATGTCAGAAATACCTTCAAATATCAGGGCCTGCATCTTTAAGGAGTACATTTGGCATTAAGCAGCCTTTTCCAGCTAATGAATTTCTCAAGTTACAAGAATAATGGCCTTTTTAATCTTAGCAAAAGTAATTAAACAGACATTTGTTATTAATGATGTTGTTAATGGCAGTAGATATTGAATTCTCACTGTAGAAGTTATAATGGTTGACAGTGATTTTTGGAATTTCAGGCTAATATGACTAGATGGTTGCTTTAAAAGTCTTCAGTATCTCCTTAACAAAAATGTAGTGTAGTTGTTATTAAGAATAAAAAAACGTATTTCAGTTCCTAGGAAAACCCCAGATTAGAGTATGAAGATTGTGCAAAAGAGATTTATGCAATGCGATGGAAACTTATTGAAGATATAAGACTTTCCCCCCCTCTTCTTTTCTGCTTTCAGGTATGCTTATACTCCATAAATGTAAGAGAGAATGACTTTATTTAGGAAAGACTGATTTACCTTTAAGTACAATTCTCTCAGTTGAAAGATAAATCATTAAAGAGAGACCATTTTTGTTTAACATGGATGCCATGTGTGGATGCGTTTTGTTGTTCAGTGACATTGGATCTGTTCAAAAGGTGATCTATGAAGAACGAAAGATATTTGTTGCATATGTTGCTGTTTGCCCTTCATTCTGGAAGAGGACCAAGATATCAGGGAGTTCTAAGGTTAAAAAGACATGTTTACATTAGCTAGCTAATTTATTACTCAAGAGAACAAGGATTTGCTAAACATTTGATATAGGCTTGACTCATATTAAGATGGAGAGACAAAAACGGAGATAGACAAGATAGAAACAGGGCCTTTATTCAAAGCACTTCTACTCTACTGGGAAAAATGCAAGTACATATATAAACACACAATTCTTACAAAGTAAATTCAAAGCAGTTAAAGCTTTTAGGAAATTATATATATATATATATATATATATATATATATATATATATATATATATATATATACATATATACATATCCTTCCTATAGGAGATAACATTTAAAGGAAGAGAGAGCTTCTATAAGGTGGTGAACAGGGACAACTCATGAAAATGTCTGATGGATGTTATCCATAAGGAATCGTTCACAGACCATTTTGTTTGGAAAATAGGATACATGAAGTGGGATAATGTGCCACATACTTGTAATAACATGTGAAGGGCTTTAAATTTTGGAGAGAGAGGAGTTGTGCTTGAACTTAGAGGGTATAGGGAATCTGTAGGAGTAAGGAGAGGGACATGGTCAGACCTGTGTTGTAGTAATATCACTTTGGCATCTTTGTAAGGGATGGATAGGAAGTAGGGAAATCAATTAGTAGGCTTCTACAAATTCCACTTGAGGAGACCTTGTGAAACTGAATGAGAGTGGTGGCTTTGTGAATAGACAGGAGGGAGATGAGGCTCATGTGTGTGCTGGCTCATAAGAGTTAAATTTTCAGAGTGAGCATTAGACCTTGAAAATCAGCAAATGCTATAAATCAGGGTCTGATTTATTGTTTTGTTGATTATCTTAGATTTAAAAAAACTGGTGGAGAAAATGTCAATAATGCAGATTAAACTAAAAAGCGTGTTGTATATACATCCCCTCTCCACCAAAGTTGGCTATTAAACATTCCTTAGTGCATCCTTAAATGAAAGGGATATAGTGGAGGCGAAATCAACAAGACTAGATATTCTAATTCATTGGATATGGAGAGGAGAGTGAGAGAAAGGGAAAAGTCAGTGATGACTCCAAAGTTATCAGCCTGGATAATTGGAAGCATAGTCATACCAGCTACAAAAAATAGGAAGGATAGACAAACTGAGGGAGAAAAAAAGGTGGATATGAGACTCAAAATGCTTTCCCTCCACTGTGCTTATAGGTTTGAAACAGTGTATGTATACACAGATTTATGCATTAGATTTGAATTCTCAAGATTTTAAGGTAATTGTCAAAGAAAGATGTGAATGGGTAAAGGGATTAAGCAAGGGAATGCCAGTGTCCAATTTTAACTATTATTCATTAATTCATTCAACAAACATTAAGTTTCTAAGGGGACAATGATAGGTACTAGTTTCCCTAATAAGATAGCCCTGTCTCTATGAACATAGATGATAGTTAGCATATAAATAAGGCCATACAAATTGCATAATAATATACATAACTACATCAGCTACCAAACAAAATACTTAATGACACCCAAGAGAAAAAGTTGTTACTGACTAGGGAATCCTGGGAAGACTTCTAAAAAGAAGTTGACATTTGAGTAGGGAGTTAAAAGATAGGAATGAATTCATCAGATAAAAAAAGAGGTAGGAAATTCCAAGTTTAGAGATCAGCATAAGCAAAGATATGGAAGTAGGAAAGCACAGATTGTATTGGGTTTGGGGAAGGGAAAGGCAGAAAGCAGGGAGTAGGGGGTGGGAGAAAAAAAAGTGTTGCATATTTGAAGAAAATGAGTGAGAAGCAGACTTTCTATTAGATGTCCCAGACTCTCATTCATGCATGCTATCATTCTTTAGTGTTTCTGCTTTGCTGATATCCCTGCTCTCCCCTCCCAATCAACTATCAAACTCCCTCCTAGTCCTTCCCTCTAGAATGGGCATCACTATGTGCAGCACCCAGAGAATAAAAACACTCAAATGTATATTAGTTCTCCTTTGTGGGTGATGAATGTTTAAACAATACCTAAAGCCAAAGTCAAGAAATACTCTACGTAGTGTTTACCATGATATGGATAGTGGATTGATATTTATCCATATTTGAAATCAATCTTTGTATTCACAGTCTGAGAACTGCACTAGGAGGACAAAGTACTGGACATGGAGTCAGGAAGGACTGAGTTCAAATCCATCCCCAGACACTTATGGGCTATGTGACCATAGGAAGTCCCTTAACTGCTATCTGCCTCAGTTTCCTCATCTGTTAAATAATAACAGTGATAGCATGCTTCTGTTCAGTTATTTCTGACTCTTTGTGACCCTGTGGAACATACTGTCCATGGGGTTCTCTTGGCAAAGATGCTGGAATGGTTTGCCATTTCTTTTCTCCAGTGGTTTAAGGCAAAAAATGATTAAGTAACTTGCCCAGGGTCGCATAGCTAGTAAGTATCTGAAGTCAGATTTAACTCAGTCTTCCTGCTTTTGGGCTCAGTGCTACATTCGTTGAACCATCAAGCTGTCTCATGTACCTCCCTTCATTTGTTGTAAATGCTATTGTTATCAGTGCTAGCCCCTTTCAAGGACAAGAACTGAAATGTGGGATAACATCTTATATTGTGATTGGGTCCCCACTAATAACCTGTTGACTTCTCATGGCTCTTACTATCCTGATACAAAATTGTTCCTCTCCTACCTTGGATCTCTTAGTCTGGTGTCAGTATTGTAATACAATAGGCTTGCCTAGGTTAGCAGAAGCCAGTACTGATGTCCAAGTGAGATAGTTTACCATGTGCTTAAAGGATTTACCACTTTTCCTGTCTTAGTTATCTGCAAAAGGTGCCAATTTTCTCCTTTCTGCCCTTTTACTTTCATTTTTAACCATAGTTATAACTTACATATTTTACTTATATTTTAAACTACAATTTCAGCTTATACATTTTAACTACATTTTTACAAATGAGGTCATTGAGAAGTTAAGCTAATAACCACCAAACTCCAAGAAACCAGTCGGGTTTTGAGACTTTTTGAGATATGGCTAAAATGATAAACCTTTTCCTTTTCCATTTTCATTCCCTGCTGTGATACCTACTGTATGTTCCATATACTTAAGAGATTTGTTGGAACTAGCTTTATTGAAAGCTTTACACAAGCTTTAATTGTCTTTTCTTGTACTATCCAACTCCAAATTAATGATATAACTTAAATATAGGTAGTCTTACTCCATCCACAGGAGTCTTGCATGTGCATAAATGGTAAAAGTGTGTGTTCAGGTGTTCTTCATAAAACCATGAGGAAGCACCCACACTAGACGCCTTCATCTCTTACCTTGCTCAGCTCCTCACTCTTAAAACTACGGTTCCACCTTGCTCCAATCTCTTTTCCCATTCTTAACCTTAGCATGAAACTAAAGACTTTCTCCTGCCAATTTGTAACTAGTTAGAAACTTTCCATAGATACTTTCCATGCTCTCAATGTCACCAAACTATCACCAAAAAGGAAAATTCTTTGTTTGGGTTTTCACTCTGATTAAGGAGGCAGAAGTCAGGACAAAGAAAATGAAGAGTACGTCAAAGTAGCAACTCTTTGGCAGGCTTGTCACTGGGGTCAGCAATGGTTTCAAGATGAAGCCAGCTTTTATTAATAACTTTCATGAGATAAAGAAAGTGCAGATAGATTCCTGTCATTGAATAGGAATGGGTCACTGTATCTCAGTTCTGTACGCCAATTTCCAGGTACACACAGGTAGGGAGATGGGTTATGCTGCAGATGGAGTGATTCTCCACTCCTCTTGCCCCGTGTCCTCCCTTCCCCAAACTGATTGATCAGTAGGTTTGGGAACCATGGTTGCAGAGTTGGCCTAACTTTCAATACTCTCTGCATCACAAATATGAGAATACACTGATTTGGGGATTATGCATGTTTAATAAGGTGCCCGATGCTCTGAGGTAATTCCCTACTTTTACTTGATAGTTTCATCTGGCTATTTCACCATATTCAAAACATGACATATCTGTCATTCAAAACATGAATTGTCCTCCCCTGGGGAAAACCAAAATAAAACAAAGCAAATCTTTCCCTCTCCCTGACTTTCCTATTTCTTTTGAGGGAACCATGATTCTTCTAGTTACTTAGACTTTTAATCTTACATTTTAAGTCTTCTCTCTCCCTTATCCCCTAGGTCTAAATCACTTATCAAGTCTAATGGATACTAGCACTAGAGTAATCTGCTATCACCACAACTAATCTTAAAGATGCCTCTGTGGAAAGGATTCCTCAAGTTGGCAGAATCCCAGATTCCTGAAGAATTTAAATATTAATCTGTCATCTTTATCTATTGATAGCTTCATGGCTATTCATTGATTGGTCAATCAACCAAAAAGAACCTACTACGTGTGAGGCATTATTTTTGGAGCCAGGGTTATAGAAACAAAAATGAAAGTGTTCTTGCCCTCAAGGAGTCTATATTGGATTTAATAACAATAATTCTCCTTCCTGTAAAAGGGAGGGCACCAGCAGAATCCTTTTTCTCTGACACCAAGAGAAGAAAACAGTCCTCTGGATACACTACTGAGTTTTTGGACACGAAACGTAAGTTTAAATCTAAGGTCTGTTCTTTACTTAGTACAATGGACACAGTGGCTAAAGAGTCACATG
The DNA here is from genome assembly GCA_028658325.1 of Potorous gilbertii. Taxonomy (NCBI): domain Eukaryota; kingdom Metazoa; phylum Chordata; class Mammalia; order Diprotodontia; family Potoroidae; genus Potorous; species Potorous gilbertii. The sequence goes on from CM053769.1 coordinate 683,881,493, forward strand.
GAGTCAAGAAGACTCATTTTCTTAAGTTCAAATCTGGCTTCAGACATTAGCTGTGTGACCTTGGGCAAGTCACTTAATCCCGTTTGCCTCAGTTTCCTCATCTGTAAAATGAAATGGAGAAAGAAATGGCAAACCACTCCAGTATCTTTGCCAAAAAAAACCCCTAGATGGAATCATAAAGAATTAGCCAAGACTGAAAACAACCGAACAGCGGCAAATTATTTCTCTCACCATAGGTGGGTCACTTCTCCTCTTTGCCCCTTCTCAAGTATAAAATAAGAATGATTAATCGGATGATCCTTAAGATTCATCCTAGCTTTAAATCCATAAGGTAAATTGACTTTATTTCCTTAAATCGTAAAAATTCAGGTTTACATTCTACTTTTTATTTTTATTCTCACAGCAAAAAAATAAAAAGCAATTAATTATATTTTCAACAAAATTCCAGTTGGATGAGAAATGATTTTTCTGTGGAAAAGATGTCTTTATTGGTCATTGTGAGGACCATATCCCACAGTGTCATGTGAGAGAGTATGTGTTTCCTTTGCATCTCATCCTTGTTTCTCCTGAGAAAAATGTTGGAGCAAAGCTTTATTAAAAAAAAAATCCACCAAGCTCTAGAGACTGCAGTTTATTACCATTTGAATTTGGCTTGTGAGGGAATGAGGGTCTAGGGGGCCTGATGTCCTCAGCTTGGGTGGCTTCCAGGTAATACCTTCTAAAAGAGCTCATCCTGTCTATGCTCATCATTTCCTCATTAAAAATTATTTCCTGATCTCCAATTCAGGGTTATTTGAATCACATGGGTAACTTGTCTTTTTGCTCTTTCTCTAAAATATTGTAAATGGTCATAGAAAAAAGAGGGAAAAAAAATCTGGCTTCAGTTGCTAATTTCCCCTGCTCTGTCAAGATTAGGGTAGTAGTTCTGAGTAATTTTGTCTCCTCTCAAGGGACTAGGTCTGAAATAATCCAGTGTTTATTTTTAAACAAATTCTCACAGTACTACAACGTTTCAGTGACTTCCTGGGATGTTTCTAGTTTTTCACAGGCCAAAAGGCCATTCTCAGAGGTAGCTCCTTCATGTAAACCTAAAAACAGTACTTTCCCACATTACAGTTTATCAGGAAGTTGAAAGTTCAGGAGTCCTTCTTTCTTTTTCTTTCTCGTCAGAGAGAAAGGAAAAAATAAGGGACATTTCCAGCTTTTCAGACAGTTCCAATAGTCATTCCATTTCGGTCTTTTGGAACCTGGGAAAGAGGCAGGGTCTCGTGGTGTGCCTTGGCAGCCTAGGGACTGGGAAACAGGACTTGCAGTTATTCTCTAGGTCATTCTCTGTGTGACCCTGACCCTTCCAAGTCTTACTGACCCCACCTCTAACTTGGGGATAATGATGCTTGCCATCTGCCCTCAGCACATCCTTTGGAGGTAAGCAGTGAGATTATGGTTCTGTACATCCCATGTGAGTTCTCTAAAGAAAGCCCCTATGCCCACTCACAGATAGAACTTGACATTTGAGATTCTACACCATCCATCCAGCTTTATTTCCCACAATTCCCCAACATGAACTCTTCGCTTTATCCAAGCTCATTCAATTCCCGTCTCCAACCTGCTTCATATTTCCAGTCTTCTACTGGAATGCAAGCTTTTGGAGAGTAGTAACTGTTTCATTTATTTTACTCCTATACTCAGGACTTAGCTCAGAATAACTGGCTCATCCTAGGTGTTTACTTAATAAACATTTTCTTATAGATTGATGGAGTACCTTCTAGAATTCTCTCCCCTTTTCTGTTTCTATACAGATCACTCAAGGCTCAGGTTAAAGTCCATCTATTCTGTGAAGCCTTCTCAACCTTAAATTTTCATAAACTTTGAACTTTAAGGGACTCTCAAGTTCATAGAATTCAACCCTTTTTTTTAGACAAAGAAGCTGCAGTGACATCACTTGCTTGTGGTCACAACCACTTAAAGTCAAAATTTAAAACAATAACCATCCATCGATAACATCTTATGTGAGATAAAATTCTGAACAAACTCTTTTAATATTAGTCATTTTGCAACCTTATTCACAACTAGTTAACAGAAGAATCAGAATTAGAAGTCCACAATGGTCAAATTGTGCACTTCCTGCTTTACCCTTCTTGTAGCCTCTTTCCCCCTGGCCCTTGCGTTCTTTCCTGCCTCTGTACCACTGAGCGTCTACCACTCACTCCATTTTTGTCATGTTGTCTCTTACCTTGTTAATCTCTTCATGGCCATTTGTTGAGCTAATTAAGCAAGCTCCTTGAACTAAGGGATGGGTGTTATAATTTTTTGTGTGTGTCTTTCTTGGGGAACTGCTTGAATGAATAAATGAAATGAATGAAAAGCAATTATTAAGTATTTACTATATACTATACACTTTGCTAATCCCGCACAATACAAATACAAAAGCAGAGAGAGTCCTTGCCCACCACAAGCTTAGATTACAATAGGAAAGACAACATATATTATGGAGTAATGGTCAAGGAAGAGTGTTTTGCTTTGGAAACTTAGAGGGATGGTGTGTGGAAGCAGAAGGGCATAGTTTGGTGGGGCTTTCCAGTAGCAGTGATAATATTGACATGATTTTGGGTCCAGAATTGAAACAAAAGGGTATTTTTAGCAACAGGGAGACAGTAGCAGATAAGATGGCAGCATAAGGAGAATAAAATGGGCCATAACTGGATTCTTCTAGACTCAAAAAAGGGGAAAGAGTGGGACTGCAGGCTGAATTCCTGAGCTGAAAGAGTTAAGTCCTCCAGGGCATGGTGTCTGGTCAGCAGCAAGGTAACTGCGAAGTTCTAACAAGGACTCTTCTAACAAGGACTCTTAACTCAAAGTTCATTAAATTATATTTTAGAAAATTCTTTGAAAATTAGATTTTAATATAAATTGCTTTTCTTTGTAATCTGAAGTACTTTGTGTATTTAAAAGTATTATTCTAAGAAGGGGTTTCATAGGCTTTACCAGAGTACCAAAAGGGTCCATAAAACAAGAAAGGTAATGTACTCCACTTAAAAGATGGCTGGAAGGATCTTCTTTGTACAAATATTTATTGATCGAGAGAAAATGGAACTTCTACAAGTTCATGTTGGGAGCTTTGTCTAGAGAATGTCCTATGCATTTGTGTGACTAAATATTTTGAGAAATGCACACCCAAATTTCATCACTGAATGGGAATTCAGGCAAACCAAATGGAGAACTAGAAAGTATTTTGAAAAATTTAGCCTGGGGTGTTAAATTGGGTCCTAGAAGGCAAAATCACTTAGCTTTGTCAACTCTGTAGCTATATTTAAGTTTATTGTTTCATAACAAATCGGCTCGATTTCAGTTTATTGTTCTATGTACAAGGTTTCCCTGTAACCATGCATTATAATAGACTGGTGCCCGTGTTCTCAAAGTTTCCGAGATGTCTGCTTGATTACTTGTTTCCTGCCCCAGGGATTCTTGCTGTTAGGATTGCAGTTAAACAAAGCAGCCTCCCTGGCATTGTGTTCAGATAAACAATTTGCACCTTTGTAAACTGATTAACAGAATGAGCTTGTTTTGATAATTGATCCTTGACTTGCATTTTAAAGGGCATCGAAATACCTTAGAGGACTTCTATATATGTTACAGTGGGTTTTCCTGGGAGTTGGAAAATTATTTTGAAACTTTAAAATACCTAAGTGTAGAGGCATTTGATTTAGTTGTTGTTCACTGAATGAATTTTATTATATGGCCTCAAAACCAGACTAGCAGACTTCTAAGAGTGGCTTCTGAGTTCAATATTGTAAAGAAAGATGGTAGTATGTAGAAATAAGATGCCTACTCAATGCGAAGATCGTGTTTGCCAAATTATGTGGACTGTGCCTAAGTTTTTCTCTGTCCAAAAACAGAATTAAAAAAAAATTCTGTACTTAATAACCCTTGACAATAACAAATAATCAAATAAACATGAAGAAACGAACTCTTACATAACCTGTCCCTTAGAATGCTATGACGAAACCAATTCCAAACAGAAATTGCCTTTGCTCTATAACTGCATTTCAGTTTTCCTTGAAATATTTTTCTTCCTTTCTTCCTTCTATTTTCCTTCCTTCCTTCCTTCCTTCTTTTCCTTGTCATGTAGGGGGAGAGAAGAGTCATTTTACCCAAATGATTTCCAAAGATGTCAGAGTGGGAATTTTTTTGAAGATGACTTCAAAAGAGAGGGTAAAGGAGGGACATGAATATTTTAGTTCTCCCCATTAAGAAATCTTTTTAAGTGGTGGGCATTTTGGTGGACTGCTAATGAAATCTTGAATAGATTGTATATCTTTAATACATAATAAGTTATGGTGTTTCCATAGTTTTTGGAGCTGAAAGGGACCTTAGAATAGTGGTCTCCAAACTTTTTTGATTGCACATTCCATCAGTAAAACACTTTTAAAGTACATGCCCCTAATATATGTATATTTACACATTCATAAATGATGTACTAATAATTATATACGTTATAAAACACACAAGATAGACATTTGAAAATAAGATAAAGATAACCCTTTCTTCTGGAGTTAATAGGTAACCACTGGATTTTACTGAGTAAGGGAGTGACATAGAAAACCACTTAGGAAGTTACTTAGGGAATTGTGTGGAAAATGAGTTGTATAAATACTTGGGGTCTCAAGTCCATTTACATGAGATGTTTCTCACTGGTGGAAGTTCATTATTTGATGCCTGCTTGGGAGAGGAGAATCCTGGTTTTCTTGGCTTCCAAAGAGGATGTGTTTTGTTTTAGATCTAGATTTAGATCTAGATTAATTTTAGAATTAAAATTTTTTAGAATTAAATTTTAGATTTGGATTTAGAGAGAGACTCTGAAAAGACATGTAGAGAAGTTGGAATTTCAGTGTATCATCTTCTACCCATGAGTCCCAGATTACAGAAGGGAAGAAACTTGAGTCAGAGAGATCAAGTAAGAGTTTATTGTAAATAGTATAGGTGATAGGGTGAGCACAGCTCATCAAAGGGTGAGTTCATGAGGATGGTTTATGAGCTAGGGTAAGGTGCTGTGTGAATAAAGAGAAGGGAAGATATGCTAGAAATATTTTGAGTCAGAAATAAGATTTGGTATATGATTGGATATATGGGGTAAACGATAATACCAAGTTTGAGAAGCTAGGGTACTGGAAAGATGGTGCAACCCTCAACAAACCACAAGGAAGAGGAATGAGTTTAGGGGTAAGAGATCTCGGATATATGTTTCAACCCAAGTTTATCTAGTAGACCTCATTCTTTTATTTCTTTTTACCAAAAATGAAGTGTGTTCATGTGTGTGTGTGTGTGTGTGTGTGTGTGTGTGTGTGTGTGTGTGTTGGGGAATGTCTTACCAGCCGCTACCCCAGAACCTGCCTTTTATGGGGTATCTGCCAAAGTTACTAAGCCATATTGGGAAGGGGGTAGTTATGCTAAAGAGGGGGAAAGATGGAAGTGAATTTTCCCTATGACACCAGTAAAGGGACACTTATGGTTGCCAAGGTAGCAAAGATGTTTTTTAACTGCCCTGAGGGTCCACTCAACTCAGTGCTAGCTTACACCATTGAGGAAAAGAGCAGAATTAAAGAAGTAGGGCCACTGTGGTTTTGTTGGAGACAAGTCTCATGGTTGGGTATTGCCTGGAGGGTGGGATGCAGCCTATCCCTGATCTCTAGTCAATTCCTCATTCTTTGGGTTCAGAACTCAGCCCCCTTGGGATCTGGATCTGGCCATGTCCCCCGCCTTCCCCTGAGAAATCTGTGGCCCTCACTTTTAGAGACTGTTGCTTTAGATATCTGACTCCTTCATTTTATAGATGAGAAAACTTGGGCCTAGAAACATGAAATGATATGCCCAAATAGATTTTCAGTATAAAAATGGATTCATAGTGTGATCATGACCCTTCCTTTAAAGAGTACTAGCTTTTCTTCACCCTCAAATAAATGTAAGATTGCTAGGAAATGTATTTAGGAGACAGTGGGCAAAAGGTATAAATGGCCCAAGGACCTAAAATGGCAACACTGTATGCGGAAGAGGATTTTGTTTTCAGTTTTCTTTGTGAGAAAAGAAGTGGCAGATTTTATTCTGTTTCAATGTACAGTGTAACATTTTTATAAGGGCTGGAAAATACATGGTGCTAACATCTTGAACTCTGAAAATTCCCTGGGGAAATGGCCAGAGCTGGATTTTTGATAGGAACAGATTCCCTTTTTAAGCTGTCTGTATGCAGTTTTCTTAATATTTGGATGGCAGCCCCTTGGGCATTCCTGGGGAAAGGGAGTGAGAGTACATGTTCTCTCAAATTTGGCAAGCAGGATCTAAATAAAAAAATAAAAATCTGCTGGGCATAATCATTTCAAAAATAAATAAAAAAGAAACTTAGTCACTTTGCTCAAATTGAGTTCATCAGAAAGCTATTAATATTTTTATAACCTTATATGTTTAGTTTTCCTTGAAGAAAATACCTTCTTTTAAAATTTCAGATTGATACTGCCTCCAAAATAGGAAACAAACAAACATATGACCCTGGGGAAGCTATGCTGACATCCCAATAAGATGAATCAACTTAAAATCATAACATCCATGTTAAACTTGAAGCTCAGTGATCAGCTTGTACAAACTCTTCATTTTACAGATGAGGAAACTGAGCCATAGCAAAGCTGTTACTTGCTCAGAACCAGCCAGCTAGCTTTTGACAGAACTGGGCCTGGAACCTAGGTCTGCACATGCTCAGCTTGTATTCTTTGAGTTATATCATGTTGCTTTGATGTAGTTGTTCATCTAATTTTTTGATGCCTAGTCCAACTTCCAGAAGGAAATTTTCTTGAAAGCCAACATAAAATATTTTTTAAAGGGATGAAGGAATAAACTGAAAATTTTTACTGAAGTCAGTAATAGGCTAAGGCTAAGTGAGGCCTAAAAGATCCAGGCTAGTGATACATGGTTCCAGGAAATTTGGTCCCATAGAGATAAATGGATTAAAAAAACATTTATGAAGCACTTTCATGAACCAGATTCCTTGCTAAGCACTGGAATACAAATAAAAGCAAGCAAGTTAGTCTCTGTCCTCAAGGAGCTTATATTCTAACGAGGAAAGATGAAGGGGAGCTATAAAAGGAGATGGGAAAGGATAATGGTATGCATATACTAATATCAATTGGAAAAAGCTAGTAAGTGTGAAACCCACCTTGTTCTGAGTGAGATAAGGCAAAAGCCCACCTATTGTAGGATGATAGACTCAAAGCTGGAAAGGACATCTTCTAGCCCAGGTCTGCACAACCTGTGACTGTCCTTGGGCACACCAAGGGATTTCCGGATGCCCATGAAAAATGTAGAGGATGTTTTCCTTAGGTAGGCTGCAGGTTGTACAGGCTTGATCTATTCCAGTCACCTCATGTTATGGATATGAAAATTGTGGCCCATAGAAATCAAATGACTTGACATGGCCACACAAGTAGTACCTGGTTGAGTCTGTATCAAAGCTCAGTTCCTTTACATTCTATGGCACCAATTTACTTCAAGCAAATACAGAAGGGAACAACTGAGAAACCTTGATGTTCCCTCCATCTCGAAATTTTCTCTTAAACAAGCTCCATCTGGGAATACATAGTAGTGAGAACATGGAAAGAACACTTTGAACTTGAGACTTATAGATTCTAATTTAAATCCCAGCTCCTTAATATACCATCTGTGTGGCCTTGGGCAAGTTACTTAACTTGTTTTCTCAACTGTAAATGAAGGACTGGCCTCCATGACCTTTGAGGTCCCCTCCATTGCTCTAGGTCCAAGTTCACAAGTCAAGAAGGGAGCAATGATGTGTATGTATCAATAGAAGGGGTAGCCACATTGAGGCAATCACTGAGCACGGGTCTCTTAAATGTCTCTCATAAATCTTCCTTAAACCCACGTCATAGAAAATGATAATTTCTATTGGTAATTTTGAATTTTGCTGCCTTCCAAATCCTGAGAAGGAAGATTGTCAAAATTCTTCAGTCTTTCAATGGTTGATGCCACTGTGTTTGAGGTACTAATGTGACAACTCAAACTGAAAATGTCCAAAGCAAGCAAATGATCACTTTCTTTAAAACTGACCCTCCTCATGACTTTACTATTCCTGCCTATGATTTCATCAGTCACCCTTTCTCTTACATTCAAAACTTTTGACTCTTGCCTCTCCCTTGACTGTCATAGTCAGTAAGTTACCAGGTCCTGCACATTTCTCCTTTTGAACACATTGGATGTGTGTTCCCTCTCCACTGTCATCATCTCACTATAATCTCTTGTTGTTAATTTCCTGGACTATTATCATAGACTTTTTGAAGGTCCTTCTGCCCTCATTTTCTTCCTCTCTCCAGTCCATCCTTTATATTAGCCCCTTAATAATTTTTTTCATTTCTTTCTATGGTCATAGTGGAGATTATTGTTCTGTTAAAATATCTTCAGCAGCTCTCTATTGCCTACTGAATATATTCAAAGTTTTTGGCATTCAAGACCCTCTACAATCAGGTACCACTTTGTCTATTCAGGGGTGGCCCAGAGCATGGCCACTCCTGGAAAATATGATCTCCCTCTTTTCTCCCTCCAATTTGTTGCTGTTAAGTAATTTTTCCATCATGTCTGACTCTCCTATTTGGAGTTTTGTTGGCAGAGGTACTGTAGTGGTTTGCATTTCCTTGTCCAGCTCATTTTACAGATGAGGAAACGGAGGCAAACAGGGTTAAGTGAATTGCCCAGGGTCACATAGCTGGTAATTGTTGGAGGTCAGATTTGGTTTCAGGATGATGAGTCTTCCTAATTCCAGTGCTCTATGCACTATGGTGCCACCTAGCTACTTTCTCCCTCCATCTAGTGCCTTTTTAATTCATCTCCCTTTCCCCCTCTTCCTATAAAATTTGACTTATTCTCAGAAAAAAAAATCTATCATGTCATTTATTGTTGTGTTTGTCCTTCGTTCTTGAAGAGGACCATGACATCCAGATGATGACATGCCTTGTGGTTGACTTTGATTTGAGTGAGAGAGTGCTTGGCAAGGTCACCAGCCTCACTTTCTCCCCCTGAGCCATCTGGGTGCAGTGGCCAGATACTCATCAGGACAACTGGAGATGCCCCTGACCCTGGCCGTTTCTTAACTAGATTGTGTGAGATACACCCATTCAATGGATAGACTTCTTTAAGTAGTTACTCAAGGAATGACCCCTTAATCAAAAAAAAAATCAAACTGGAAGAGGAAGACCCTCAGGGTTGGTAAGTCATTTGCTGTGAAATGAAATGAAATGAAAGAAATTCCTTATCTTTCTAGCAGATGCTGTTGTTTAGTTCTCACAGCTAACTGTAGAAGCAAAGGTTTTGATCCTCTTAGAAGAGATTGAGGCACCAATGTTTTGGGCAGGGCAGCCTTCTCTATATCCACTCTGGGATACCATCCACAGAGTCACCTAATTTACTCTGGGGACCAACCTTGATCTGGAGTATTAGCACCTAGTCCACAAGAGGACCTCCAATATCATATAATAACTAAGACCAAAGCTTTACTTAAGTTTAATTATGGACACTAATTCCTGATTTAGTGGGAAAAGCGTCACCAGACTAGGACCCAAGAGGGAGAAGTTCTTTATGCTTGTTCTATCACTGATTAGCTACTTCAAGTGTTACTGAGCAATTAGCACAACAGCATCCTTTACACTAGCTTTTTGCCACTTTCTTTTAAAGCTCAATTCAGCAAAAATTTTCCAAGGGCCTTATTGGGAGGGGCATTCATTCTTTTGCTCTTCTGATCTATTGAGTGGAAATCCTGCTCTCCCAAAGAATAATCCCATTGATATAGTGCCAGATGTTTGCTTCCTGAAAATTTATTTTAACAGGATGGACCTTAGTTTCCTCATCTGTAAAAAAACGCAGGCTTGTATTAGGTGATCTGAAAGCCTAGTCAGCTGCAATTTCAATCTTCTGTGGAGCTGGTCTTTATACAGTAATATTGTTACCAAAACAAACAAACAAAAAAAACAACCCCCAAGCCCAAAACAGTGGGATAGGAATATCCCATGACTGGAATTGATCATAAATCCTGAAACACCCATTGGTCTATTGACAAAGTAGCAATCTGGATCCAATGAAAGATCAACCACAGTGACTTTATTGACTTTTCTGTTCTTAAGAAGAACAATATCTGGGAGCAGTTGCGTGAGTGTAGCAATGGTACATTGATCTCCATACCATGTGACCCTGCTGGGCAGGGACATCCCATCGTCTAGGATGTGTTTATTTTCATTCAAGTACTTCTTTACTTATCATGAATGAACTACTGCAAAATTCAGGTCTATGATTTCACATAGAAAAATCCACATGATTTTAGTTCTTAAGATATTTTATCTAAAGCTAATAGAGAGCTGCCAAATAGAGTGCTAGATTCCTAGGCCTAAAAGTAGAAATGAACTCAGGGACCTTCTGGCTCAACACTCTCATTTCACTAACGGGTAAACTAAGGCCCAGAGAAATGAAATTGACTTGTCTAAGGTCACAGAAGTGGTAAGTGGTAAAGGAAAGATTTCAACTAAGGAGGGCCCCTAAGAAACACGTACTGTGTTTTTGTAATGGCTTTTCACAAAGCTATTGCCTGAGCAACACAAATGCAACAGTTATTCATGACACAGATAATATCAGATTTTCTCCATTGCCTCTTCGGTTGTGTGAGAATTCAGATTTTTTTTCCCTAATCAATCTATAGATAGGCAATATTTTAATAAGATGAGTAGGTTTCTATGAAATACAAAAAGAAAAAGATCTAGTTACAGTTTGAGAAAACTCAAAAAAATTCACTTTACAAATGATACTGATGAATGAATTAAAAAAATAGAAAATGAAGCATATTTCACCTCTAGTGTATGCAAAGTGTGGAAGGAACATGCTCTTACACATATGTATCCCTTAGAAACTTGGCATTTGCAATTAAGTGAACTACTAGAATGTTTTCACCTAGATATTTTAAAATAATAATCCTTTGAATTAGAAAATAGGAAACTCCCTTCCTTATTACTTAATTTAATAATAATAATTAATAAAATATTTCATTTGCTTTTGTGACCATGGCCAGGTTTTTCCATTTTTGTTCCCAGAAAATAGTAGTAATTCTGGGAATGAAAAAAATAAAAACAAAATTTGCAATTTTTCCTTGTTCTTGTGGACAATCTGATTTATTCCTATATACACTTTGCATGGCATAGGGACAAAAGATTTGTCTCACTTTTAATCTTTATTTATCTTTAAGTAGAGACAAAAGAAAACTTTTCTTTATATAGTAGTCCAAGTCTATTAATATTATTCTTATTCTAACCACTCAAAGCTTTTCTTTCCCTACCCTTTCTTCTTGATTCTCAGCAAAGAAGCAGAGGTAGGTAAACACTAATATAATGTTCTATGTAACACTAATATAATGTGGCGGAGAATATAACCCCAGAATTTTATTAGAACAAAAATAGTCTTTTCTTCTTTGGAAATTTCTTCATTTTGAAGATAAAAGTATCCTTCCACTTTCAGGGAATACCCTGTGCTAATGTGATGTTGAAAATGCACTGTGTAGTCAGACTTCAAATATAGTTTAGTGCTGATGCTAAACTTTAATAATTAGGGCATCTTTCCATGGTTTTTCTCCCCTAAAGCCTGACAATAATGGCTCAGTAATTACTGAACTAATGTTATCAATTCCAACAGATATCACATTTATTAAACAGAAAATGCTATGTCGCTGTTCATCAGTTAGAAATGTGTATAATTGAAATATGAAAATGAAGTCTCTGAGAATATGTGATTCATCATGAATTCTGCAAGCCCTACACTAACTCTCCTTTTCCTAATTAAACTGTCAAATTGAAATCTTATAATTAATACAACCGCATCCTTTACACTAGCTTTTTGCCACTTGCATGTAAAGCTCAATTCAGCAGAAACTTTACAAGGGTCTTCTGTGGGAGGTATTCATTCTTTGGCTTTTCTGATCTATTGAGCAGAAATCCTGCTCTCCCAAAGAATTATCCCATTGGTTTAGTGCCAGATTTTTGCTATCTGCAAGTTTAGGAAAAATCTGGGCCAGTTTACTCATTTGGGGAAGTAGCAAATTATATTTTGGATAAGAATTAGTGGACACAGTACTATGGATGCTTCATCTATCTATTTGTTGATCCATCCATCTAACCATGATCCATCTATTCATTCATGATGCATTCATCCATTTGACAAGCATGTCTGTTCCAAACACTGTATTAATGCAATGCAAAGTTAAAAACAACCACAAGAAACCTTCCTTCAAAGAACTTAAATTCCATTGGAACTAATGCTTATTTGTCAAAGTCATAATCTTTAGACCTTTGTTACCAGCCCTCCTGCATTGGTTATCACCACCTCCTGACCCAGGCACAACTTCCCTTATGACCCCACACTCTATAAGTCTCCTCATTAACAATGACCTACATCAAGTCTATCCTAAAATGAGGGTCTGAATATCTCTCTTCATTAACCTCCACTGGCCCCCTGTCACTTCCAGAATAAAATACAAAATGCCCTGGCATTCAAAGCCCTTCATTACTTAGTGTCCCCCCCTCTTCCAGTCTTCTTTATCTTATTTCCCAACAGGTAATCTTTGACCCAGTGACACTGGCCTCCTGGGTGTTCCACAAACAAGACACTCTCTTGGCTCTGGGCATTTTCTCTGGCTGTCCTCTGTGCCCGGAACACTCTACCTCCTCTGCTCTGACTACTGAACTTCCTGCTTTCCTTTAAGTTCCAACTAAAATTCTACCTTCTACAGGAAGCCTTCCCTAACCCATGCTTTGTATACATTTGTTTTCACATTATTTTCTCCACTAGATTATAAACTCCTTCAGGGCAGGGACTGTCTTTTGTTTCTGTTTGTAATCCTTAGCACAATGTCTGGCACATAGTAGGTACTTAAATAAGTGTTTATTGAATTGAAGTCATTTGTCTTCGATAAAATAGCAGCATTGGGTGTTAGCTAGAGAGTTAGCCAAGAGACGAGGGGTTGGGTCATGATTCAGATATATGCTGGCTATGTGACCCTGGCTAAATCATTTAACCTTTCCATTATCTAAGGCAACTCTCCTCTTGTAGAGGAGACACTAACTTGCACTGGCAGAGAGTTTTCCTCACCTGAGAATTCCCTTTATTGATGAAGCCGATGCCTATCCCTTGTTTGCATGTTTGCATCCGTGCGGGGAACTGCATATTTCCTCTCATGCAGATCAGCAACTGCTCTTCAATGAGAGGTCAAGTGACTGTGCCAGCAAGTATCAAGAGTTGGTATACCCCCACTTACGTCTTCTTGACTCAGTGGCTTTCTATTATGGCTCTATGCCATAGCTACTGTTTTTTGTATCTCAATTAAGGTAAGATTATGTAAATGTAGGCAATTATGAGTAAACAGAATAGTTACAAAGTCTAAATCCTTCTTCTTGGGAGATAGTCTTCAGGATGCCATCTAGTTATCCAAGTTTCATGATTAGGATCTTATTCACAGACACATCTGAGTATTCTGTATTATCTTTTTAATGTAGATGCACCTTGATTTTCTATTGACTAAACCAAGAGTTTTCTTTGCCTCCAGTAATTTTTCTTGGTCCTGTTCTCAATTCAGATTAAAACCATTTGAGGTGGGGAGGTGGTAGTGGTAGTGGTCCAGGGCCAATTGTACAAAGGTAGAAAATGTGCAGTAGTAAGGAGTGGTATTTAAAGTTCCATTGACAAGAAGCAGAAGTCAGGAACATGGCTTGGTGATGGAAACATGGCCTGGAGTAACTGATGACGGGATTGTGAGAAAGGAGGTGGCCTCCAGCTGGAGGGCCTGCTTTATCCCCCCCCTCCCCCCATATTCCCTGCAGGATGCTGGAGCCATATTCACTTCTTGAAGAGGATACAGGTAGAAAAACCACCCAGTCCAAGAGGCATGCTGGGAAACTCACCCTCTCCTTTCACTCTACATGATTTGGGAAGTGGGATGGGATAATTGAGGATTGGGGAAAAAACATCTCTGCTGAGACTCCTGGATTCTTCCCCTTCCCAGAGATAGCTCTGCTGCTCCATCCCAGCAACCTTTCCCTTAATCCTCACCCCCTCAAGTTTCTTTGCCAAGGAAGTGGTACCTTGGGAAACAGCTAGTACAAGGCACAGGGATTATGCAGAACCAGCTCTCCAGGTAACTTTGGGCAACTTATTCTGTGGACCCTGTAGCTTTGAGACTGGGTTTGGGGAGATGTTTGAGAGCTCACCTCAGAGATTCTATAAATATTTCCTCCTAGAAAAGCAGGAGAGGGAGTCAGTTTCCTGAAAAACACTTTCTCCCCCATTCTAAGAACTTTTCTTTCCCACAAAACTTTGCTGTCCTGATTCTAAATTAATTATATATTTACAGAGATGAGGATCCTTTTCCACCCTCCTTTTCTAGTTGTTTTTCCTAAGATAAAAGAGATTAGGAAAAGATGCTGGTGCTGGTCCTGTGGGTAGGGTGGGTGGGGGTCAGTGACCTCAAGGGATACCATATTTCAAACCTGACTGAAAGCCCTGGCCTGGAAGTCAAGAAAACTAGTTTCTAGACTTTGCATGGATCATAACTCTGATTTCTGTTTCCTCACTGTAAAATGAGGGCATTAGACAAGGTGGTCTCCAAGATCCCTTCTAATGCTCATACTGTGTGAGCCCATGAGATTCATTCTCTGCTTAACTCTTATCTTAGTTTTGACTCAGCTTCAGTAAGTTGAATGACATTAACCTTGAGAAAACATTTTCCTCTTTCTGAGAACTCAGTTGCTATCTCTTTAAAATTGTGGCATTGGAGTAAATGATCCTTAAGTCCTCTTACAGTACAAAAATGATCTTTTGCGAATTTGAGGGGAAGGATTATTTTTAAACATTTTCAGCTTCCTCCCCCAGAGTAAATATTTGTTTGCTTTAAGACTTGCTAATCCCTTCCACCTCTAAGTTAGCAGGCAGGCTTCCTGGATGCAAAGTGTGAAGGGACAATTTTTGATAGCTGGGTTTTAAGGGCAGTTTAAGTAGAAAGATATTTCATCAATCAATAAGCATTTGTTAAGCACCTGTTGTGTGCCACGCAGTGTGCTAAACCTTAAGAATAAAAAAGTTAAAAATAAAAGGGTTCCTGCTTTCAAGGAGTTTATTTTCTTTTCATTTTTGCATCTAGTTGAGGGAAGGTTGTTAGGTTGGAAAGTCTAGCCAGCAGTGGTCTTGGGATGACCTGGAGTTTCTGTATGCCAAGCGTGGTGTTCTCCACCTGAGGGTATCTTTCATGGCAATGAGGAGTTGCTTTTGGTGCTAGTCTTAGGTTAACAAATTTCTAGCAATTGGTGCCTGTATTCTTAAGGTATTTGTTCCTCCACCCCCAACCTCATTATGTTTCTGAAATACACATTTACCCTGACTTAATACAATGCAACAAAGATTTATTGAGAACCCACTATGCATTTGGCACTATAGTATGTCCTGGTAATATTCTGATGGACCTGTGTAATCTCAACCCTTCAGTTACTCCCTCTAATCACCGAGATCAATGCCCAACCTTTTTTATCTACCCAGTGTAATTCTTTTCCATTCCTTCCCAATAATCCACCAAGAGGAGGTCCTTCCAGTGTGCTGAGGACTCTCTTCTAGTTCTCTTGAAATTATTTGGATGTCAATGGAGAATCTTGGTTGTTCACTGGTTATTTATTCTTTTCTTTGTTTCCATCGACAGATCTGTTTCTTTTCTTTATTTCTGGGGGCAAATTTCTCTAGTGACATACCTTATATTTCTTCTGTGTAATTCTTTGTTCATAAAGTATTATAGCCTGCTCACATCTATCTTCCATTGCCCATCTTCTTTGCCCATGGTATTCTGTGATTTTGAACCAAACAAAGCACCAGAAGAATATCCCTGTTAAAAAGGTAGGGTTTTTTTTTCAGTCAGAAGTTGGATCTTCAAAAGAACTTTGTAATTTCCCCAAATCTCCTCAGGTTCAATTCACATCACTGGAAAACCTTACCGAAGCCTCTTTTTCTCAAGCAAATCAGATGTTCTTCAATAGTCAACAACAAATAAACTCAATGGATCTTTGTATTTGTCCATACCTGAGTGGGGAACCTGCTACCTGGAGGTCATATGTTGCCTCTAGGTTTTCAAGTGTGAAAGTTTTATAGAACTCAGTCCAAGTTTTATAGAACAAATCATTTTATTAAAGAGATTTGTTCTGTGAAGTTTGGATTCAGTCAAAGGGTGATTGGCACTTGAGGACCTAGAAGGTCACATGTGACCTCAAGGGTGCAGGTTCCCCAACCCCAGTCTATACCTTTAGGTTAATTGTTTGCTTATAAAGGCATTGCCTAATCTAAAATTTTATTTGCAAAACTTTTCCTGTTTTCTTCTTATTTCTTCCTCAAGCATGTTCTCATGAATGACTGTGTGTTATAATCATAACATTTTGCAAAATGATAAACTAAATTTTATACAATGCTTTAAAGCTTATGAAGGGCCCATATAATCTTATCTGGTCCTCACAACCACCCTCTGAGATAGCTGCTATTATCATTTCAATTTTATAGATGAGGAAACTGAGGCAGAGTGAGGTCAAGTGTGGATCAGTAGCTTTGTTGTTATTTGGTCATGTCTGAGTCTGTGACCGCATTTGGGGATTTTCTTGGCAAAGATACTGGAGTGGTTTTCCATTTCCTTCTCTAGCTCATTTACAGATAAAGAAACTGAGGCAAACAGGGTTAAGTGACATGCACAGGGTCACACAACTAGTAAATGTCTGAGGCTGGATTTGAACCCAGGAAGATGAGTCTTCCTGACTTTAGGCAACTAAGTCACTTAGTTGCCCTGAATCAGTAGCTACCAGTATTCTTTTGGTTGCTTTTTTAATAAAGGTAATAAGTTCCAAGATGATTAAAAGTACCTTCCTCAATGTTATTTTAAAAAGTCACTTCCAGCTCAGAACTACTCTGTGTATAATTATTTTTATCTAATTATCTGTTTTCTCTGCTTTCTTCAGTGTCATTTTCACTTTTTCATATATCACTCTTAGGCTATGGTATTAGAGTACAACTGTGGTGGCTCTAGTTTCTTGTGGTGAAAATAATTTTTGTTATAAAAATCTTCATAATATCGTTTCCACTTTTCATCTGTGTCATCTTCTCTCCATACTTAGTTTTGTTCTTAAATGCTCTCTAGACTTTGTTTAATTGAAGCAAGATAGAAAAATGAAATTGAAATATGCCCTATCCTCAAATAGATGAGACATAATTAGTTAGTTCCCAACATTCTTTCTTACTTCTCTGTCCTTCTATTACTGACTTCTTCTGCTTAAAAAATAGAACTTTCCATATTTCAATTTCCAACTAGGTTTTGGTTAGCTAATCACTCCAGATTTTTACTTGCCCATTGACTTAACACTTAACTCTTGTCAATTAGTAATACACACACACACACATTTGCACACACACACACACATTACTTATTAAGAGTATGAGATGACAGCTGAAGAAGTTGTTGAGATTTGAGGCCCATTAAGAGAAGTCAAACTTCCAAGAATAAGTGGACATAAGGAAGAGATTTTTTCACAATTAGAGCTGTCTAAAAGTGGATTGGGCTGGCTCTTTCTCCCTAGAGACCTTCAAGTAAAGGCTGGATGACCATTTATCAAGTATATTGTTGAGGTCTTGTGAAGTTCCTCCACTTCTGAGCTGCTGTTGGAGAATCTTTCCATTATGTCATAGGGAAATAGTTTAATTTTTTTTTCAAGTAGAAAGATACTACTATCTTCTTAGATATAGAAAGGTAAATTAGCAATACCAGTTTTCTTTGAGTTCCTGTGTTTTTCTGAATGACAGTACAGAGCTCTAGTTTTCAGAAGTGGCATCCACAGATGGCAGCAGAGAACAGAGAAGATGAGCGATGCCATTTATAAGGGGATTGATTTATGATGGCTTGATATTTTCCCTCCCTTATTCTTTTTTGGGGGGAATTTTTGGGCAGAGCAGCTCAGTGGAAAGGAAGGCATTTGCCGTAGCAGCCATGCTATCATTTGAGTTTAGGCTAAACCTGGAGCAACATGTCCTGGAGAGGAGAAGGGAAAACCTTGATAAATACAGAGAGATAGTCTTTTTTTTTACCACCCATTTTCTTTAGCTTACCTCTTCTTCTGCCCCTCTCTAACCAATCCCGGAACTAGTTTTATTTCTTGTAAAGGTTAGCATGTCCACTTGCAACAGTTAATCTAACTGTGAGGCCATTTAGGACCATTTAGACTCAGAGTTGGAAAGGATTTTTCTAGATTGTCCATTTATAGATAGTCTCCTTCCTTTCAAACAAGCAAAAAGCTAACATGGTAAGGACAAATGATTTTCTTCTCTTTTCTGGATATATAACAGTCACCTTCAGTCATCTATTTCTGTTTTATTACTTGAGTAAGCAAGAAAATCTTATATTCGACCAGTTTCTTTTGATTTAAACCCAATTTCTCTTGTTCCATTCTCCATTAGCATAGATAACTTCTCGGCATTGTTGTAATACATCTTTCATATATTTGGAGGTTTTAATTGTCACCCCCCTTTGTCTGTATGTTTAACAAAACCAACTATCACTACAAGAAGGTCAAACCCAAATGTTTAGCCTTTCCTTATCAGTCTGTTTCTGAAGGAGTTGACTCAAGCTCTCTTTTTTTCACCCCAATGTTCATCTCTTCATCTTTTTTTTTTTTTTTTTACTGATTCTTCCTGTGAAACTTTCCGTGTCTAAGACTTCACCCTTCACTTCATTTAGCAATAGTTATAAACAAGAATTCATAAAACCTTTGCTTTGATTGGGCCCCAGTCCCTGACATGATCCACAGGGTTCACCTTGGAAAGCTGCTCCAGTCACAGTCTCTATATTTTGTGTTCCCTGCATACAGCATTTCTTCTCAGAACATTGGTGTTTAGCTTATGTCTCTCTAAGGGCCCTTGGTTCCTTCTGTATGCTATCAGGTTAACAAGACATTAGTTGTAGAATAGGTTTTATTTCACAGGACAAAAATGGAGAGGACTTTTACCTAAATCACTCCATAATCAGGAAATTCTTTTCTCCTTTACAGAAGGTTTAAAGTAATTCTGCACTCTGGCAGAATCTGCCTTCTGGACCCATATAGTCACCATGACTAGCAATACTATTCTATTCTGTGGTGCTCCTTCCTTCCTTCCTTTTTTCCTCCCTCCCTCTCTTTCTTCTTCTTTCCTTCCTTTCTCTTTCTTTCTTTCCTTCTTCTTTTCTTTCTCTTTCTTTCCTTCTTCCTTTCTCTTTCTTTCATTCTTTCTTCCTCCCTCCCTCCCTTCCTTCCTTCCTTCCTTCCTTTCTTTCTTTCCTTCTTATACAAAATGACTGATATGGAAATGTTTTACATAAATACCATGTATAACCTATATTAAATTTCTTCCCATCTCGGAGAAGGAGGAGGAGAAAGAAGAGGGGAGGGATAGAATTTGGAATTCAAAACTTTAAAAAAAAAGCACAACCAAACACTAAAGTTGTTTTAACATGTGATTGGGGAAAAATAAAATATTAGAAAGAAAGAAAAGAAAAGAAAAAAGTAAAAGAAAGAATAGGGATAAATTGCTACTCAGCTCATGTGATTCTTGGGATTTGTATACAAGATGACACGAATCTGAGTAGTGCCTCAGAAGCTTATTAGCTAGTTGACAGTGGGCAAGTTCATTAACCTTTCTGTGTTTCTGTTTCCTTATCTGTAAAACTGGTTTAATGCTAGCACCTGCGCCATTGGACTTTTATGAGGATCAAATGAAGTAATGTATATAAAGAAAATAAGCATTTATGTAGTACCTACTATGTGTAAGGTCATGTGCTACATGTACAAATATTATCTTAGTTGATCATCAGCACAACCCTTTGAAGCAGATGTTCTTATCCCCATTTTACGGTTGGGGAAACTGAGACAAAGAGATTAAGTGAATAAAGCATACTAAAAAACGTTAAAGTGCTCTATAATATGAATTCTCATGACTTGTTGCTATACTTGTCCTTTTTCACCCTCTGAGACCTCACATGCTGCATGATCTAAGGGTCCTTCTTCTGTTCTCAATGAGTCTGGGTTTCTCTCTCTTTTCGTAACTTCAGTTCACTGAGACTTTGACTCCTTTCTTTTCATCCTCGTCGAGGTTTATTTATTTTCTTTTCATGGCTCTGATTGCCCCTATGGAAACCATGGGAAAGTCCAGACCTCTCTTCACGTCTATGTTTCTGAACTTAAGCTTGCTTCCTTTTAAAGGCTACATTTAAGGGCTGATTTAAAATAGTAATAATAGGTAGAATTTATATAGCACTTTAAGGTTTGCGTATTATCTCATGTGATCTTTACAGCAACTCTGTGAAGTAGTTGATATGAGTATATTAGTTTTACAGATAAGAAAACTGAGGCCGAGAAAGTTTAACTTTTCCACGCAGTTATACGTCTGAAGCAGGATTCAAATTTATTGACTGACTCTATGTCCCACATTTTATTCATGATGCCACTCAGTTACCTCTACTGCACGAATATTATCACCATGAGGTGTCAGCTTGGTGATCGGCACTGCTACCATGACTCTGAAACTAGAGGCTTTAGTCAGAAAAAGACAACAGGCAATGAGCACCCAGGACAAGGGTAATTCACATCTTCTCTAGGTAACAGTCTGCTGGTACAATTCCTCTGGAGAGATATCTGGGCACCTTCAATAGATATATTGAACAAAAGTTCTACTGAAAGAAATAATGCTTTGTGGCATGAAAATAACTCTAGTCTTTTGAAGATTAAGAGAAGGAAGTGCAAATGCTGAAATCATGGTACAAAGGCAATGAGTGATAAAATGTGTTTGCTGACTGAGGATCCGATGAGTGAAATATGGGAGAATTATCACGAGAAGATTGGCCATTTGGTAAATAAGAAGTTATAATTAAAAATAGCATTAAATATAATTTTATTGAAGCTAAATAATATATAATAAATAAATAACTTGGCCATGGCAATCCCTGAAGAGAGGCGAAGGGGTATAGTCAACATAGAGACCATTGGGGAATCAGAAAGACCTGAGTTCAAGTTCTTCCTCTAAAATATATTGGAAATGTAACTCTGACTAAGTCAATTAACCTCTCCATGCCCCAAACAATACTTCAAGACTACAAATTTTAGAACATTTGCAGAGCTGCGTAGGTAGAAAAAGTTTCCTCATTGGGAGTTTTCTATACTAATAAGGTTATAGGTACAGACTCTTCCCATCTGTCTCAATACCCGTGCCCCCCCAAAAAAATCTGAAATAAAAAAAGATTCTTAATATTCTTTCTCTATGGTAGTGGTTATGGTGTGGTAGCAAAGAAGTAAGAAGTATCCACAATCACTCAGATATTAGGCTATCTACAAACGTTAATATAATCATTTAAAAATATGATATATATATATGAATATGAAAATATGATTGTTTCCAGTGGTCAATGATTTGATATATACTGCAGAAAATAAACCACATTTTGGCATTCTCACTCTAAATTCTCTCATTCATAAACATTTTATTAAGGGCCTACTATGTTCCAGGCAGCTACGTGGTGCAATAAATAGAGCATTGAGCCTGGAGTCAACAAGACCAGAGTTCAAATTTGGCCTTAGACACGCCTAGCTGTGTGACCCTGGGCAAATCATCCTGTCTGTCTCAGTTTCCTCATCTGTAAAATGAACTGGAGAAGGGAATGGCAAATTACTCCAGTAGCTTTGCCAAGAAACCCCAAATGGGATCACAAAGAGTTGCATATGACTGAAACAAATGAACAACAATATATTCCAGGTACTGGTATGTATTGAAAATACAAAGACAAAAGTAAAGAAATTTATATTCTGGAATTTGTAGCTGAATGGAAGGAAGGGTAGGTTACAAATTTTCCTTGGAGAGGCAACTGAAAAATTTGGAACAACTAATTATCCTATGGGTCTTCGGAGGTCCCTTCCAGGTCTGGAGCTTAGATCAACCGTATGAACTTCTTACCTTGAGGTCCTCATGATGAACATAACTAAAAAAGAACAATACTTAAAATTTTATTTCCAGTGAAAACACTTCTAACTCAACCATTTAAATAAGCTATTGATTCTCAAAAATTGAGCTAGACTAAGGAAAAAATATTGATTTCGAAGTTTAACTGATGTAAACAACTGCCATAATTAAGAAAACCAGAGATTCTCAAACTCACTACAGCCTGCAAGCATTTTATCTCCTTGTCAAGTAGAAAGACATAGCAGTTAATGCCAGTTTAAGACTATAAACTCTTTTGAAAATGTTGGTAGAGCTTCACAAAACAATAAGAAGTTATGAAGAGAAAAGTGAGTTGGTAGAAAGTTTACATGATACCCAACTGACTCAAATTAGCCAAAGGGAAATCACAAGTGAAGCTGAAAGGGTCACAACTAGAAGAAAAATTAAACACATCTACAGGTATTTCTATAAATGACTACTTGATTGAAGACAGTGGAACTATCCCTTTTAAACTCATGACACCACAAGCAAGTGTGTATTAAGTTTTTACTACATAGTAAGTGCTGGAAATTCAAATACAAGCAGAGAGCCTTACAATCCCTGCTCTTAAGGAGTTTACATTCTTATGGGGGAAGACAACACATGGAAAGAAGGTGAAATATCTTGAAAGAGAGAAGATAGAAGAGAGAAAGGCTTAGGACATGGTAGAGAAAGTCCATTGAGTCAGGAATGCATTGTATATCTTAGTTCTCAGTGTGCTAAATAAGGAGCTAAGAAAACAAAAAACAGAAGGAGAACCTAGACCCAGATGATTATTCATAGAGGAAATTGATCAATCCAGTAGGTGACATGATTTTGTAGAATTGGGACTTTTCCCTCTTACAAAGATATCTTTAAAATTGAACGACTGGAAAGATCACCAATTATATTCCCATCAGAAGACATCTAAAGAGAGAATATCTATTAACCTACACGCTTACTTTTCCAACTTTATAAAACCTTTATGATAACGATCTTCACATATAATAAAGTAACTCTTGATGTCAATAGGAGAAAGAAACAGGTGGCCTTTTAAGGTAATGTTCCACAGCAGACCACATGTTCCTAATTGGGGCAGCTCGGTGGTGCAGTAGATAGAGCACCAGTGCAGGAGTCAGGAGGACCTGAGTTCAGATCTCCCCTCAGACACTTGACACTCACTAGCTCAGTGACCTTGGGCAAGTCACTTAACCCCAACTGCCTCATCCTGGGTCACCTCCAGTCATTCTGATGAATATCTGGTCACTGGATTCAGATGGCTCTGGAGAAGTGAGGCTGGTGACCTGCACAGCCCTCCCTCACTCAAAACAAAGTCAAGTGCTAGTCATGCCATCATTTCTCTGATGGCCTGGTCTTCTTCAGCAATGAAGGATGAACACACACGTATTCTTAATTACACAATTTGATAATAAGGTTCAGAGAATAGAAGATCCTGTCATTTGTTAATTGTTGATTTTAAATTTTGATTTTGCCTTGAAGGTTCTCCTTCAGCAAGATGCAACGAGATGGCACAGGTCATAGAGCCCTTGACCTAGAATGAGGAAATGTGAATTCAAATCTACCACCAGACACTTACTAATAGTGTGATTCAGGGTAAGACACCAAAGGACTGGGCACCTCACTTTCCTCCGCTGTAAAAATAAGAATAACAATACTTCCTGGGGTTATTGTGAAAATCAAATGAGATAATATTTATAAAATGCTTAGAGCAGTCCCTGGCCCAGAATAAGCACTTAATAAATGCTTATTTCCTTCCTTCCTTCCTTCCTTCCTTCCTTCCTTCCTTCCTTCCTTCCTTCCTTCCTCTCTACCTACTAGAATATAAGGTCTTTGAGGGCACAAACACCTCGCTTTAGTATTTGTAGTCTACTGTTTAGAACAGTGCTTAGGAGATGGTAAACACAAGTGCTTTTTTCATTCATTAAGGAGATTTTATGATTAAAAAAAGCTACATACCAATCATGTTGTGAGAGTGAGGTATAACATCTAGGTATTCTGAGTGTTGTCTCATAGAATGTTGAAACAAAAACAAAAAACAGCCTAGACAGAACTCAGCTCTTTGGATGAGCCTCCTATGGAGAATTTGTAAAAGAATATATTCAAGAATTATACATGATGAGATGATATAGATGACTTGCACTCTACACTACTAAAGAAAGTAACCACATTGATAAACTCATGGATCCATTGATACTTTGCCAAAGAATAAATTAAAGTAACAACATGATCAACACAAAAAAGTCAGGTTTTTTTTTCTTTGTATGTACTTGTCTCACTATTCCCACAGATTTTATCATGTTTTTGCCTCATTTTTGAAATTTGGATCATCTTTAATGTAATCTCCTGGGATTCACACCCTGGTTAATGATGCTATTGGATCATCATCTATTCAAATTTATAATTCTCAGTTTCCCTGTTGTACCCTATTCATATGAGACCAAGTATGACACAGACATTCAGATGGAAGACCTTTAACTGAAGGAAAATGAGGTAATAACCATCATTTGAGTCCAGTGTGCCTGTTGCCTTCTCACCACAGGAAGAAAAAGGTATAAGTTCATTCATAGAAAGGTCAAACCCATGAATGTGGTAGCCTTCTTTTTAATAACTTCCCTTCTCTTCTCAATAGAAGCCCTGGGATCAACGACTCCTTGGCAAGGTGACTATGGCACAACGTAGAGATTCTGGCTGATGGCTTCTCTCAGTACAACTGTTGTAGTCGTCTAGGCTGTTGACTTTGGTTGAAGCTGTATTTTTGGTTGCATGAACTTCTCTTAACTGCTGCAATCTCTTCTCTGATTCTCTGATGCTTGTCACACTCTCCATGGCAAAATTTACTTGTTTCCTCCTCCTTTTATCTATAACCTTTAAATGGAATGCATTGTAATCACACTTACCCAATTAGAGTGGATCTTGGATGACATCACCATGCTGCAAAGGTGCACCATACTCCTATGATCCAGGTATATTGTCTGGTATGTTGCCCCTTGAGCAAGACACTCCATCTTCTACTTGGTGCCATTTCCCAGACGGTTCCACATGTTTGGAATCTTCTTCTAACTCCTGGATTTCCTGGATTCCTTCAAGAGGCAGCTCAAAATCTGCCTTTTTTACATGAGCCATTTCCTTGTTCCTTCATTACTGGTTCCTTCCCTCGGAGATTTTTCTTATACTCAAGTTCTTCAGACCTCATATGTTCATAGCTATTTGCATGTTGTCTTTATTAGAATGAGCTCTTCGAAGGCAGGGTCATGTTTTTGCCTTCCTTTGTATCTCCAGCAATTTAGCACTGTGCCTGGTACTTACTGGGCAGTTAGGTGGTGCAGTGGAGAGAGCACCAGGGCAGGAGTCAGGAGGACCTGAGTTCAAATGTCATCTCAGACACTTGACACTCACTGGCTGTGTGACCTTGGGCAAGTCTCTTACCCCAAATGCCTCATCCTGGGTCATGTCCAGTCATTCTGATGAACATCTGGTCACTGGATTCAGATGGTTGTGGAGGAGAAGTGAGGCTGGTGACCTGCACAGCCCTCCCTCACTCAAAACAAAGTCAAGGGCAAGTCATATCATCATTTCTCTGATGGTATGGCCTTCTTTGGCAACGAAAGATGAGCACACACTTTGGGCCTGGTACTTACTAAGCAGAACTTAGAACAATGATTTTTAGCCCTAAGTATTGGGAGAACCTGGAAACCATAAATAAATATCTCCCCACATTTAAAATGGAAAAATAAAAGTTTTTTTTTGATTTCTTGGCATTGTCAAATTAAGTAGTCATATGTAGCCTGTTAAATTTTCTCCACATGAGATCCCTTCATTGCTTCTTAAATTGTAGGTTGAGACCCCATATGGGCATATGGGTTCATGACCCAAATTTAAGAAGTGCTATAGAGCATGCTTAAGAAAAATGATTTAAAACACGTGGACAAATAAAATGCATATCACATGAGAATCTTCCAGGTAGTAGACTTGATTCTGAATAAAAGCCAAGTTCATTATGGGTGGGGAGGAGGTAGATAGTGAGACATACATATCTCTAACCCTTTGCTTTATTTCTTCCTCTTTCAAGTCTTGCCCAATCACATCTGAAAACCTTCTTCATCATCACCACATTTTTCTCCTTTTTGCTGCTTTTATCACCTCCCTTCTGCCTTCCCTCCCTCTTCCCTTTATTTATAAACCAAAACATGATCCTAATCTTTATTTGTAAACATAAAATCACATTGCTCAAGGATAAAGAAAGCAAAGGTTTTGAAGTGGAACCAAAAGTAATGAGTTATTGACACTGGAAACCTTTAGAAGTGCCCAGAAGTCTTCAGAATCCCTAGAAAATTCTGGTAACTAGTGCTATCAACATTGGGGACTTTTAGTGGCAACTAGGGCAATTAACATCAGAAGCCCTTAAAAGTGCCCAGATATCCTAAGAATCTGAAGAGAATTCTCCATCTGCCTCTTCTAACTAGCCTTTGTTCTTTGAAGATACCGTGCACATTCCCTCCTCCATGCCGTTGTCCATATCACTCCATTCATCAGGAATGCCTTTAGTGGTATGTTAAATCAAAGGATATTCACAGTTTTATAGTGTGAATAAACACTTATTAGTGTGAATAAACACTCATGTATGCCCTACTCATTCTAAAAGCAGAACCTTCTGTCCGAAGCATCACTTCCCACAGTCATCTTCCCTTTCTTTAGGCTTCTGTAGCACTTCTCTAAAGTTTGAGGCAGTCAGATGGTGGTGAACAGAGCACTACATCTGGACAGGAGAAGAGCTGAGTTCATATCCTTCCTCAGACACTTACTAGCTGTATGACCCTGGGCAAGTCACTTAACCTCTATCTACCTCAGTTTTCTCATCTGTAAAATGGATGTAACAGCTATTCCCCAGGATTATTGTGAGGCTTAAATGAGATAACACTTATAAAGTGTTTAGGACACTGCCTGGCACAGGGTAGACTCCATAATAAATGTGTATTAGGTTACTTTTTATTGAATATTGCTTAATAAGGGTTTTTGGTAGATGGGGGTGGGAGTAGAGGGGGAGAGGACAGCACTGTGTCCCTAAGCACCATTTACCAATGTATTCTGAGTTCCAAACTATTGCCTTTAAAAGTGAACTTTGCCAACACAACTCATTCACTCTTTGTTTTCTGCTTTGTGTTGTTTAAATTATAAGAGGTAAATGCTGAGGGAACTCAGAATAGAGGAGTGATTGGAACCGAGTGGGGTTAATCAGGAGCATGAATAAGTTGTGTTCACATCACAAAATGGATAATTTGTCTTTTTCTTTCCCTTAAGGCTGACCACCCACTGCTCAGTATTCACTGAGATTTAGGTATTCTTTTTTTTTAACCCTTTGAACAAGTCAATTGTGTGTACAATTATGCCCTAATATGGAGCCCTGAAACTGTATTGTGACTGGCAAAAATAACTCATCAGAAAATGATTCACCTTGTTTTTTTGCCAGAGTAAGGCAGAAAAGCCGGCCTGTGAGAGAGCCAAGGACTGAAAAAAACATAAGAACAAGTCAGAAACTAGGGTGAAAATGAGCAGCTCTTTAAAATACTATATTTCCAAAACGACTTTGTATTACAGAACTCGAGGAGTGCCCATTCAGACTCTGATTGGAGTGTGGATTAAGGCATGTATTACAGTATATTATTTTTATGATTTTATGAAAAATGACTATTCACTTAAGTCGTCAACTTTCACATCTTGACTACTAAGACAGACTTTCTTAGAAGTGAATTCCTAAGTGCCAAGAATTTATTTCACTCTCCTGCTTTTTTCCTAAGGTACATAGAGAACCTTCCTCCTGTATCCCTGTGTTTACTAACTCAATTTGTTATCTTGGGAATGATTTTCCCCAATTATAACTATTGGTGGAAATAATGTCAGCTCTCTAGACAGCAGAAATATTACTCTCAGAAGAAGTTTTCCTTCCATGGAAACTGAATAACCAAAATCCACAAGGCTTTCACTGCCTTGGACCAAATATAAGGATTTGCTTTCTGTGTTTTTTGCTGACTGGACCCTACTGTCCATATTGCTACAATTATACTGGATTAAATGGCCATGTAATCTTGTAATACGTTTTCTTGACTGCAGAGGAAAATGCAACTTATAGATAACAGTGATTTCCCAAAGGACTAACAAAGCATAGGAAACATTTGAGTGGAAGCAGAGAGAGGAAATACTTGATTCCACAAGTCCTTCTGATTGTTAGAACTTGCCTATAAATAAGATCTCTTTGATATTTTTCATTAAGCTGATGATGTTTTTTTTTTAAGTTTCAGGAGGTTTGTTTGTTCATTTTTCAGTGAACTGTAATTGACCACTTTCTTTTTCCTGTTTCTTAAAAAATAAAAACCCCCTTCATGCTCCTTACATTGTTTTCTTCTTGTAGTTAGGTCATAGCTACACATGTTGAGTGCTTTTCTGAAGACAATGTTACTTACCAAAACTTTTTTAAAAATAATACTAAATATAGTTTCTGTTCCATTTTGGTGACAATTATTTAGCAAGTCAACTGTGCACATATACTTCCTCTTTCACCTCCAGAGGTATGTCCACAGCAAGGGTACAAAGTTCTTTTTCTCTCTTGTAGGCAGTAGAAAGTGAACATACTGGGAATGGTTGGCCCACTGGGCCAAGGCAAATGCTGTTGAATGATACCTGTTCACATGTTTTTGGACATGGAGAAAACTCTCCATAGCATTGTCTCCTAGAAGTAATTTGGGTGAGTTTTCCTATTTCCCTAGAACTCAGGGGTAAGGGTGAAATTGAGACTGACCAGACTTACAAGAAATGGGTAACATGGGCTTATGGAGAAAAAAGATTTTGAGCAGGGGATTCACAAACAAATGGAGGGATTTAGTTACTATTTTGTTAAATTTTTATATATGTTTGTGGATAATGAAATATTTGTTGATAATTAAATTCACAATAAAAAGTTTATAAATTTAGAAATGATTCCTATTCATTCAAATAACATTTATTTAAATCCTTTCTTCAGTCATTCAATACCCAATTTTAAGTCATTTTTCTTCCCCAAGGTCAAGAAAGGAGAACCCCCATAAAGAAATGATGGAAGGGTAGTAGGAACATCAGTATGTAATGGTCTGATGTCTCAAGGTAGGTTAGCTGGTTATATGAATTTATATTCCCTACGTAGTATAAAACCATGATTCCACAGGAGGGCAGTCAACAGAACCAAGCCGTCATCATTGCTGGATGCCCTAGAGGTGAAATACTACTCTACCCTGGGTCATTTCACTTTCAGATACTAACTGTGCATTTCAGATGAGAGAGTTTTGACATTTCAGTGAAGTCAGTACTTAGCAGGGCTAAGAGATCTTCCATGCTTACATTTGGAGACTTGGTAGTTCCTCCAGGAATGGGATGATTTTATCACTACTAAATCACAGTGGAGGACCTTAGATGATAGAAGATGGGAACCCAAAAATATAGTTCCTGATCTGACCAAGATTTCTCTTTAAGTTCCATTTTGCCATATCTCTCTCCCTCCACTCCCCTTCCCTGTACAGCAATTAACTGATCCTTCCAATTCATTGATCCTTCCACTGGGGATTGAGACTGATTGATAGCTGTGGATTTTTCTCTCAGGAATCTTTAGTCATCAGAATCCCTGTCTTCTAACAACTGTTTGGGCAGTAATTATGCTTATACCTATTTATAAATAAATACTTAATATGGATCAACATTTCTTCCCCCCCAAAAAAACCCCCAAACCTTGATTTAGTCATTTATTACTGTTAGTAAATTATACCAAAAAAAGGTTTAGATTTATGCAGTCTCTGTAACTTTCATTTCTTGGCACATGATTAATGCAATTCTGATTTCACAGAATCACAGAAATTTTTAGAATTGGAAGAGACCTGAGATCATATGGGCCAAGCTTTTTCAATTTGTGGATAAAGAAACTGAGGTTTAAAAGATTGTGACTTGCATAAGGTCATAAAATGGTTATGGACAGAGGCATAATTAGAATTGTAAATTTATCTATATGAAGTCCTTGTTAGCATAATTCTAAAGGAATTTTAATGTTATTTCATATGGAAATGTTTTCATCTCTACAAATTAAACTAACCTCTGAATATGTAAACCATGAAATTTTGAAAAAATTTGCCTAGGGTTGTTGACTTTTTGACTGACATTTCGAGGAATCGGGTCCATTTTTTTTGAATTGGGAAGAGAGTTTCTGTGCAAATATGATTATTATTTTGTCTCAGAATCCTCCCCCTCCCCCATTCCAATCAAATACTTTTACTTTCTTCACAAATCCACCCTGTTTCAGAATTAGCAATTTCAGGATTAATCTCTTTAAAAAAAATTTCCATTTTCTGTAAGTCAAAACACCATATGAGGTGTGCTGTTCCAGGGTGAAAAAAAAGGAAAAAGGAAAGATGGGAACCAAAAAAGACAATAATTTACTCTTCGAGCTAATTTATTTATTTATTTTTTAACATTTGTGGAAGTGAGAACATGTCTGGGGGGCTTAAAGCATCATGCTCCAGGGAGGATGTCTCCGTGCCATAAGACCCTGCTCCAAAACCTGCTCTCTATGTAACAGCTCAGATGGAAGGACCAAGAGTGTCTGAGTCTTCTGGCATGACTGCGGGACAAAGAGCCCCCCTGGAGTTCGCTCAGGCTGCTAAAGCTTCAGAACAATGAGACTGAAGTTAAAACGGAGCAGCTAGAGTTCTTGGTCATCTTCTGTTGTTGCTAAGATTCACTTGCTTTGATTCCGTGCTAGCATGTAAAGGAGTTAGGCTTGCCCAAGGCATTCATCTGATTCATAGACCTTTTTTTTTTATTGGTTTTCATTTCGTTTAAATTAGTATTGACATCAGATGAAGTAGGGAATGATTGACATCAGTAGAAGCCATAAGAGGCAGTAGGCGGTACAGAGGGTAGAGTAGTGGACATAGAGTCAGGAAACCTGAGTTCAAATCCAGCCTCACACACTTATTCCCTGTGTAACCCCTTTCTGCCTCAGTTTCTTCATCTATAATATGGGATTATAGTAGTACCTTGATTCCAAGGTTACTCTGAGGATCAAATGACACAGTATTTGTAAAGGGCTGGGTAAACCTTAAAACATAGTATAAATGCTCATGATTTTAAAAGGGCCCAAACATTTAAGTAAATTCTGGTTTAGGTATCAAAGGTTAGACAAAGACATTGTCTTCATAAGGACACCTAACATCTGGAAGAAAAGTCAGCTGTTGTCTGACCTATCCCTCTCCCCTTAGCACAATGATACAAATTAGGGCAGGGGAAAGGGATTGCTTGTTTTCTTCTCCAACTAACCAAGTGTCACTTTCGAAGGGCACTTTTATTCCTGATCCTAAAGAAATGAGACACATGGTAGGCAATTTTCAACTTAGGGGATAGGTGAAGGTGCCATGGAGAATATATCACTGATAAACCTTAAGTAACTGAGTGAATACCATGAAGTGTTTATGGAGAAGAAAAATCTGGGTAAGATATCTGTCTAATGCAGCTAATGCAAGAACGAGCACCAGACAAATAATTTTCTCATCTATATAATAAGAAGGTTGGACTAAATGATCTCTAAAGTCACTTTCAGCTCTGGATCTGTGATCCTACTTTTCGGTTGTTCCTAAGGCTGATACTATAATCCCCTGGTAAGGGAATTCCCTCTCCCATGTCTTACCACAATTATTTTTTTTCATTTTTTAGGGAGATTTCAATAGTTGCATATTTATTAAGCACCTACTATGTGCTTAGATGGTACAATGAATAGAGCATTGAACTGGTAATCAGGAAAACTCATCTTCCTGAGTTCAAATCCACCCTCAGACACTTCTTAGTTGTGTGACCCTGGACAAGTCACTTAACCTTGCTTGCCTCAGTTTCCTCATCTGTAAAATGAACTGGAGAAGAAAATGGCAAACCACTCCAGTATCTTTGCCAAGAAAACCCCAAATGGGGTCACAGAGAGTCCCATAAGACTGAACAACAATACATCCGTTGCCAGGCACTGAGCTAAGTTCTGACAATACAAAGAAAAGCAAAAGTCAGTTCTTGCCTGCCCTCAAGGAGCCCATCATCTAGAGAGAGAATGACCTTCAGAGGTTTACTTGGCCAGTTGGAGAAGAAAACAAGCAACACCTTGGCCCCCTAATTTGTATCAATGTACTAAGGGAAGAGAGATAGGTCAGAGGACAGTTGACTTCTCTCCCAGATGTTAGGTGTATATTTTCAGTATCCTTCTGGAGACAATGCCTTTGTCTAACCTTTGATATCTAAACCATAATTTACTTAAATGTTTGGAAGTTTAAATTAGGAAGAGATAGCTGCTCTATCCCAAGGCAACATGAGATATTTTTGAATAGGAAAAGCTTTCTTCCTCATATTACATCACCATCAGCAGTACCTGTTCTAACTGCTTATGATGCAGTAAAGTCACATTACATAAGCCAATAAGGCCATCTATTGTCCTTTAATTTTCCATGTGTAAATAGCTTCATGTTTTCACATGTAAACAAAACAGGAAAAGATATATTCAATAATTGATCTGCTGGGTTTTTTAAAAATGTTTTTATGAGAAAGTTTTAATCCATCTCCTTGACTAGGTTCAAAAGAAAACTAGTTCTGTTTTTTTTATAAGTTGTCAAACATGTGTGTGTGTGTATGTTTTAAACATTTTTCCAAGTTTTCTTAAGAACCTCTTCCTTCATATATTTTGGCGTGTTTTCAGACCACAGCATGACTTTTTACGGTTTTGTATCATGATGTTTTCCACTAAGATTCACTTGAATAGTAGAGCAATGTAGCATAGTAAATTGAATACCACACTTAGAGAGCTTGGGTTCCAATTCTGCCTCAAATTCTTACCACCTTTTAGGAGGTTAGGTGAAGGTGCCATGGAGAAATTACTTCACTCTTCTGAGTTGCATTCATAAAATGGTGATGACAGTGATGTCTGTAGACCCCACCTGCTGGAACTGCCGGAAGCCCCAATGAGCTAATATATGGAACGCATTTTGTGGTGTTTAAAGAACGTGCTGGGCTTTACATAGGACTTCAAGTAAGTATCCCTTGACCCATGGTTGCTCCTCCCATCAGGAAATTGAAATTTTGATCAACATAAGTGGCCATAGATCTTCTGATAACTGGTCAGAGTGATAAATGTCCAGAACCAGCATGGGATACTGTGGAGGAAATGCCATAAATTTACTGCTGAATCAGCTTTAAGAAGACAGACTGGGGCCAGAGAATCACAGCTGTCATTTGGCTGTGGGAAAGAGTTCAGGGATCATTTGCATTGGTCATTCCCATGAACTTGAAGTTCACAGTAGGGCACCCTGGGAGGTGACAACACAGATTCTACAGTGAATGATATCCCACAGAAGACAGATTGTGAGTAGTTAATCAACAGGTTGCACTAAAAAGTCCAAAATTAATTTATTTCCTTTTCATGAACTGGGTTTTATTTTTCTTCACAGAAACCAAACCAAACCAAACCAAACAATCAAAAAAAATCTTTATAGAAGAGATAATGGCTGACTTGTGATTTCACTACTCTAGGGAATCCCTAGATGAAAAACAACCTCCTTTTACAAATGCAGGTCGGCTCTTTTGATGCAATTTATAATCTAGGAGGGATGCCTAGGACAGAGAGGTCAATGGACTCACCAAAGACTCACACAGCCAGTATGGGTCAGAGATAGGACTTAAACCCATGTCATTTGGACTCCAGTTATCTACCACCCCACACCTACTCTAATGCTTATAGAAGTTGGTTCAAAATATGAAGTGTTGGCATTTGCATCTAATTTTGCATTTATTAGAAGGCATGGATATACATAGAATAATTACATTTTTAGGCTATCAAAGATAAAATACTTGTATTTTAAATGTTGTTTCATTTATTTAGTGTAAAATTGTACCATTTCCAAAATTATTTCACTTCAGGGAAAGGAAAACAAAAAGTCTTCCTGCCTAGAGGCAGTAAGGTAATTCAAATTTGGGAGACAGAAGATTGGGAAAGAAGAGCTTTACTATTTACAAGGATTTTGTGTCTGGGTTTGTGATATATTTGGGTAGCTCTGTGATTGACAGTTCCCTACGAGGCTCAGCCCCCTCCCCATTACTGATGAATTTCATAATCATCCTTATCAGATAAATCATAATCATACCTCAAAACAAAACCAGCAGGGCTACTATGAACAGAGGTCGGGTCATCAAGTACAGGGACTGAAGTGATATTTCTAAAAGGATAAACAGTATTTTCTGGTGACAGAGTTAATTATGTGATTCCAGAGGGTCTTATGGCAATAACTGTGACAGAGAAATAAGCCCTTGGAGGTGATGGATTCTGCCATTATCCCAACAGAGCAGGAGCCTGTAGGAGAAGTCAATTCTCTGGGGGAGAGAGTCAGGAATGCTGGGCTTGTCACCAGGTATGCTGAGTAAGGTCTGCCACAGTTAGAGAGAGAAGTGAGGAGGCCTTACCAAGGGAAGGTGACACTGACACTTCTAGTTTTTCGTAAATTACTGAATTCCTATTTTCATCCTGGTATCCAGTTTTAACTAAATTCATCAAATCTATGGATATATGCCTACGCTAACTCATATTATGTGAAATGTTTCAATGTAACATTTAAACCTTTTTAACATTAGGTCCTTATAAAGACCCTTGCCTCCACCACCTCATCCCCCCAAAAGAAATTTTTTTAGGTCATTGTATTTCCCTCTGTGAACTCTCTCAACTGTTTTTGGTTTTTCATGTTTAACTGTTTTCTTTTGACTTCAGTGTGCTTGTTTGTTTGTCTTCCAGACCCTTCTAAGGACCTATTGTTGATTTGTGGGGGGAGGAGAGAAATCCCCAGTCCTCCAGGATATAGTGGTTGGATTTTTTTTTTTTTACCATATTAAGGTTTTTCTGTAACCAAACTGATTTGAACAGCATAGTAAGTGAAATAATTTATTTCCTCCTCAGGATCTGGGCTTTGTTTTCCTCAGAGGAAAAAAAAATCCAACAATAGTAGAAATAATCTTATTTAAGTTAGTTCAGAATGCAAGCATAAAGGTTCATATCTTACTACTACTTAATATGAAAAGCACCCAAAGCAGAAATTAGAATTTGGTTTCTTGCAAATAGTTTGAGAATATAAGAAAATGACAACTGAAAACAAACTACTTGGTTGCTAAAGAAAACAATAGTCAAACAGCTGTGGCATTTAAGGAAGAAAAAAGTACTCCACTATAGAGGGCTAATTCAAAGCTTAAAAAACCCTCACAAATTTGTCAGTGGGTTTTATTACATGTTAGTTAATTAATGATAATGAATCTTACACTTTACATTTTGAACACATTTCAAGATAAATTTTTTAGGCTACTTTGTGCACATGTATATCTGAGGTAATTTTGCATTTGAAACAATTCTTTGGAATTCTATCCCATAAAACTCAGTATAACAGAAACTCGTCTTTAAGTTAAAGACCAAAATACTTCTCAGGTTTATTCTTGCTTTTGGGGGTAAAAAAATCTACATAAGATTTCCCCTCTTCCTTGTATCAGTAATTCTTAATTTAGCGTCTCCCCCCTCCACCCCTACTCCCTGCCAATGTCAAGGATCAGAAATTTCAGATGAGGAAATAACTATAATCTCTGAGAAATTCAACATGGACAACTTCCAGATTTCTAATCTCCGGCCTGACCTATCTTTTATCCTTTCCTGTAAGTTTTAAGCCTCTGTCTGTATTCTCAGGTATCTATGGGACATCTCTACCTGGACGTCCCACTCACTCCACAAACTCAATGTGTAAAATTGAACTTGAATTTTTCTTCCTGAGTTTTTGGATCCTTCTATGTTATATCATTATCTGGTCTCCTTTGATCAAGAACTTGGGGTTATCTTTGACTCTTCCATTCAACAAACATTTATTAAGTGACTACTGTGTGCCAGATACTGCTTTAGGTGCTGGCGATAGATCGCTGGTTATTCTTTGTTCTCAAAGAGGAGCATGATATCAGGGAGGATAGAAAGACAAAATAAGAACCAAAATTAAAAAAATAATTTTCTGCCTTCATAGAACTTCTTTTCTATTAGGAGTAGGAATAGATTAAAAGGGGAAAAATCGTGTACACAGATAAGTGCTGTGCACAATACAAAGTAAATACAAAGTAATTTGGGGATATGTGCTGCTTAGCACAGTGCCTAGAATATAGGGGGAATTAGAGCATATTTATTTACTGACTGATTGTCACTATATGAAGTGTTTCTTGTAGGAGGTGTCAATCGAGTTAAGGCGGGGTGGGTTTGGGGGGAAAGATAGTTAAGTTCTGCTTTGGATGTGTTTCCTTTGTGATACTTATGGGGCATTCATGCAGAAAGACCCACCAAGCAGTTGGAAATGTGGGAATGGAACTCAGGAGGGAGGTGAGGCCTGGATAGATAAATCTTCAAGACCTTGGCCAGTGTCGGTAATAGTCGAAGGAAGAAGAGTTGATGAGACCGATGGAGGTAGAGAAGAAGGCCCAAGACTGTGGCTTATGGTTTACTCAAACATAGATGATCAACAGGGACGGTAATCCTGCAAAAGAGACAGAGAATCCTGTCTCTGATCCTTCAATCTGGGTGACTTGGAATAAGTCACTTAACCTTTTTATTACTCAGTTTCCTCATTTATTATGTTTATAAAATGAGAGTTTCCTCCTTTATAGAATGAGGGACTCAATGAACGTGAAAGTGTCTTTCAGCTCTACAACTATGATGTCATGGTACTTTGACCAAATGATGAACAGGTAGGAGGGTGGTGACAAGAAAATATAGGGAAGGGATAGTATTTAGGAGGAGGAATTGTGAACTGTGGCATTGTGAATCTCTGCAGAAAGGCCAAGAAGGTTCAGTATTAGGAAAAGAACACTGGATTTAGTGAAGCACAGTATTCGTGATCTCGGAGAGGTAAACTTCAGTTCAATGATGCGTCAGGAACCATATTGAAAAGGACTGAGAAGTGAGTGTGAGCTGAGAAAATAATAATTGAAAGGCAATTTTTCTAGGAGTTTGACTGTGAAGAAAGAAAAAAAATAGAATAAAACTTGCGGAACTGGTAAGGTCAAATGAAGGTTTTTTTTTTAAGGGGTGAGAACATTTAATCATATGTCTAGGTAGCAATAAAAGAAAAAGAACCAGTGGGTCAGAACAGACTTTTTTTAAATGTGAGAAAGGATAATTGAGGGGGTAGGCCCTTCAAGGAGGCAGGAGGGCATGGGATCACAGATACAAGAAAGGTTGGGCTTGGCAAATAGGCCATCTCTTCAAGTCTGAAGCAAAAGGAGTATGGGATTGGAGGCAAAGAACTGGGGAAAAGAGGGAGCTAGTGATGGACAGCCTCAGTTTTGTTTCAAGGTCTCTTGCTGAGAGGGGGTGGGATGGGCGTAGGCATCTTGTGAGAAGAGATTTGGAGCAGATGTTAAGGGGTGGGTGACAGAGGTGTACAATATCTTTAGCCTCTGTTCTGTTCCATTGATTTCTACAACCAAATGTCTAAAACAGACCCTCTCTTAGGACTATTGGAATACTCTCCTGTCAGGTCTTCTAGCTTTATTCTTTCCTACTCCCTTGAAATTATTCCCCAAACATTTTTTCTGCCATTGAAATATTTATAATCCTTATAGACAGATCTATTCATTCCACTTGTGCTAGGTGGTGCAGTGGATAGGGTACGAGACTGCAAGTCAGGAGGACCTGAGTATGAATCTGACGTCAGCTAGGTGATCCTGGTCAAGTCACTTAACCTCTACCTGCCTCAGTTTCCTCATCTAGAAAATGGGGTTAATAATAGCTCCTGCCCCACAGAGTTGTTGTGAGGAACAACGGAGACAACAGTTAAGTCATACTTAGCACAGTGTATGGTACATAGGAAGTGCTATATAAATGTTAATATAGCTGTTATGATTACTTATTTGCTTAGATTGCTTTAATTGCTTTCTATTTTGTACACACTAAATAAAATCCAAATTTTCCAAAATCTGAAATTCATGGCCCTTCACAATATGGTACTCACACGGTTCTCCCCAAATGCACATTCTCCATGCGACCACAATGAAATATTTGCTATCTATCGCACATGGCCCATTTGCCTACTTACCCATTTCCATGACTTTGCTTGCAGTTTTCTTAGACCTTTTCCTTTCCTAACTCAAATACTTGGTGTTACCAGAAAAAACTTCCTTAAGCCCCTTAATAAGGATCCTTCCCTCCTCCAACAAAACTTTTTTATGAAATTTGCCTATTACTGTCAAAGGAACCACCGTCCTCCCAGTCCTAGGTGGTCATCTTTAACTCCTCCCTGTCTTCCCCCCTTCCCCCCTATATCCAGTTTTTTGACCAGGGCTGCTACTTTTACCTTTTCAGCTTCTCTCCAATATATCCCCTGCATCACCCTGGTACAAGTCCTCATCTCCTCACTCCTGGACTTGCAATAATAGCTTGCTGGTTGCTCTGCCTGCCACAAGGCTCCCCCCATTCCAGTTCACTCTCCCCTTGGAGGCCACAGTGATTTTCCTAAAGGAGGAGTCTGACCATGTTACCCTGCTACTTAATAAACTGCCTTGGCTTCCTGTCACTTCCAGTATGAAACACGAGGTCTTTCATTTGGTGCTCAAAACCCTTCATAACCTATCCCTGTCCTCTCCCTACCCTTCTAGTTGTCTTACACATGGCCCCTTCCCTCTTTCATGACTTGTCCCCATGTATTCTCAACTTCAGTCACATTGGCGTCCATGCTGATCCAGACATTTTCTCTAGCTTGTCCTTCCATGCCTACAATGCTCTCCCCCTTCTTCTCCCCTTCTGACTTCCCTGGCTTCTTTCAAGTTCCAGTTAAAAATCTCAGCTACAGAAAGCCCTTCTCACCCAGTACCTCTTAATTCTAGTTCCTTCTCTATGTTGATTATTTCCTATTTATTCCTTATATAACTTGTTTTCATCTTGTCTCCTCCATCAGATTGTGAGTTTCTTAAGGGCAGGGACTGTCTTTCACCTTTCTTTGTATCCCCAGTGACTAGCACAGTGCCTGGCATATAACAGGCACTTAATGCATGCTTATTGACAGACTTCTACCTAGTATTTAACACAGAGCCTGCCACAAATAAGTGCTTAACAAATGCTTGTTGCCTGCCTGACCTCTCAGTCACTTATCTTTTCGTCCATGGATTTGGAGACAGAGGACCTGAGTTCAAATTATGGCTCTGCCACTTACTTTACTTGTGTGACTTTGGACAATTCACTTCACCTTTTTGGATCTTAGTTCCTCATCCATAACCAGACTGGACTAGATGACTCCTAAAGCCCCTGCAGATGCAAATTTATGATCCTATAATCTCTTATTAGATTATAAACACCATGAGATAATAACCTCATATCTAAACTTCGCCCTTCAACCAGCCCAGAACACAGTACTCTACACATAGCAGGTGCTTAATTTTTTTAAAAAATGAGTTGAAAACATGCTAAAACACTTATAAGCAACACCCTACATCCAACATTGGGAACATGATTTCTTCATGTCCCTCCTACGCCATGAAATGAAAACACCTCTTTCTGCCTTTCTATCTGTCTATGTCTAAAAAGGATTTGGAAATCAAAACATTCTATTGCTATTTTGGGAAAATGGTCATTGAAAATGTCATAGAGTGATTGTAAATAATTTTTTTTGTATGGAAGTTGTGTACAAGGTTTAGGCTACATGTGGTTTTCTAAATCACAGGGCAAACAGTACAAGATGTGAGCCTGCTAAAGAGGGGCCTGCGGTCAGGGTTTTGGGGTCTAGGTGTGTGGACAGACACACAAGAAAATCAACTAGGTCTATGATTTTTATATGGGTGCAGGACTGTACCCATGTTTATGGTGGGAATGACATAGGGCCACATTTATTAAGGCACAGAAAGCTTCTATTTTCCTGAGATTTGCAGTAAAACCACAAGGCGGCCTCAAAAGGAGACTTCTCCCTCCCATTCACCTCAGCTGCTCTTGAAAACACCACAGTCTTTGGACAACTTTGATTCTTCTTACCTGTAAGAAAAAGGTATAATTGTTTTCATTTATATATCTTTAAAAAATAACAAGAGTTTTCTTTAAAGAAAAATTAAAAAGCTAGTGCCCCAAGAGAAAAATACCTTGGAAACATCATGAAGGAGTTTTGTATAACCCTGTGTAACAGAAGCTAGAAACCAGATCTATTTTGGTTCTGTCTGAGTCCGATGGTCTTGCTGGAAAATAATATCTCAGTATTTGGGGTTTCATATGTAATCTAGGGGTAAGAAAAGGAAGGAAAGGGCACCAAAACATTTAAATGTCAAAAAAAAACTAGAGGGATAGTTAAACCATCAATCTGCTGATTCATTTCCAGCATTAATTCATTCATTCCTTCAGTTTTGGGGGAGCTCTCTGAAATTGCTTGGAGTGCCAATATCTCAGTTTCTGTCATCTTTCCTCTGGGTGTTTAAAAAAAAAAAGCTGAACCCTTCTAGCTATCCACTAATCGAAATCCTATTCAACCTCGACACCACTAAGCTTCTGAAATAGGAGATTAATTTTCAATATAAAAGGCAAATATTTTCAGCTGTACTGATTATTTGATGATAAACATCTATCACATACCAACCAAGTGGGTAGAAAATATTTTAAAGGAAGGGTCAGGAGAAAACTGCTGTCCATGAATACATGTGAAAGAGAAAAAGACAAAGAAGATTTACAGGAATTGCTGCAATTTAAAATGGTAGAATAAAAATTAGCAAGTTTAGAGGAAATATTGCTGAAAGTCTCCCCAACAAAAGAACAGTAGCTTCTCCTACCATTAGAAGTTCTTAACAAGAGAATGCTAGGGCCAATAGCTTTGAGGTACAGTCAAACCTTGAGAAACTCCACTAAGTAGGAGTCAAGGATCATTTGACCAGAAGTTAAGTGAAGTGTATTTTTACCTAGAAAATGTTGTCTTAATCAATAGTGTAAATTAATAGTGCAAGCAAGATTTCACTGGGATGTTTAAAATATTGAAAAACAAAAACTGTTTTCAAGCATCCTTAAGGCATTTAAGAAGCAGTAATTTTATATACAAGCAATTAATGTGCTAATTGCAAATCACTCTTACCATTTATTAAGACAGATCCCCTAAGGGTTCCTCATTGGCATCAGTTTGAATTAAGAAATGAATGAATGACTTTGCCAGCCTAGTTATTTACAGTTTGTGCTTGAAAGTAATACAAGTATGTGTTTCTTTGGATTGGTGATCTCAATGAGGTGGGTACTCCTTTCAAAGGTACTGATTGCAACTCATCCTTACCTAATCTTGTGAGATTGATCTCTGGTAAATCCTTCATGTGGAGCAACCAATGACCTGGGACTTTCCTCTAGATCAAGAATCCTGAACCCCTTTAGCAGTTTGGCAAGACCTAGAATAACACTTTTAAAAGCATAGGATAAAGTGCATAATATTACAAAGAAAATTAATTATATTGAAATATAGTTAAAAATATAGTTAAAATATAGTTAAATATAGTTAAAATAACTTTTTTAAAAAAACTAAGTTCATATACCCTAAATTAAGAACCCTTGCTCTAGATCTCTCAGTATTGAATAGATGACAATGGAGTATGTGAAATATTAATTAGTTCTTCTCAGTATTCGCTGCATGACCAGTCCATTTTCTTTTTCAATCCATTCTTACTGGAAAGGCCCCTTTTACACCATTTTTCCTTTTCTTAGTGAGGAGGTGACTCCAGGTTCTTGAGAGCTAGGTTGGTAGAGATCAAGCTCTGGCAGGTTTTACCTTGCTGCAAAGACTTGTCATCAAATTCTAACAAAAGACTATTTGTTTTCTTAGGGCCAGTCTGGTCTGGAGATGCTCATTATCAAGTAAGCTGGTCACACGATGACAAGTAATTTGACTACAGCAACTCTATTCAACACAAATACAAGCACACACATATATTTGTACATGTATTTATCTTTGAAGTATATATACACATATACATACGCATGTTTGTCTCTTAAATTTATAATTTAGATTTTATACTTAATTGGAATGAGATAGAGAACCAATTAATGAGGGGCTGCAGAAACTAAATGAGCTGAACTTGCCCCTCTAGGGAATCAAAAGAAATGCTTAACTAATGCTTGCTAAGACTGTTGAGGGCAAAAATTCTGGTTCCTTTTTCCTCTCTCCATCACCCAATTGAATGGGTAAAATGATTATATGGATTATGAAAATGAGAAAGCAAAGAGGATCGGTATTTTATCAAGGATAAGGGATGCCTATATTAACCCCACCCCCAATGTTAAATATTTAACTAAATTTAAACATTGGTTTATCTCAGTTATTTTTCAATCTTGAAAATTCATTTTTATGTTCTGACTTCAGGGTTAAGAAAATGGAAGGTCCTGACCTTTATGGTGCTAATGCTTGCTTATGATTACTGAAAAATATTTTATGTTTAAATTAAAAGGATATCCTATTCAAATTAAAAAAAAATTGACCTCTTGGAAGATACTCTTTAAGGAGTGATGACTTTGTGTTACTGTGCTTTCTGACAAAGTTCTAATAAGAATTTTTCTCAAGAATGCTATTGACAGGGAGCAAAGCATCCAGGAACAGGTAGGCTTGTAGAACAGTAGACAAGACAGAATGTCTACCCTGACACTGTTAATTAAAAGCTCAGTAACACAGAACATGACTCAGTAAGATTAAAGAGTTGAATGAGAGTATTTATAGACTCTCTAGTTCATCCTGTAAATTGTATAGGATTGCTTCTCCCTGGGCAAGGTAGCATGTGGGATTTTGTTTTTGTTTTTTCTCCACAGGTAAAGTTGATAGTAGCTTCTTTGACTCTTTGGACTTTAGGGTTTGTGCTGTTGTTGTTTAGTTATATCCAAACTCTTCTTGACTCCATTTGGGGTTTTCTTTGCAAAGACACTGGAGTGGTTTGTCATTTCCTTTTCTAGCTTGTTTTACAGATGAGGAAACTGGGACAAAGAGCATTAAGTGACTCATACGGGGTCACATAGCTAGTATGTGAGGTCAAATTTGAAATCAGTTCTTCCTGACTCTAGACCCTGTATTCCATCCACTGTGCCAGCTAGCTACCTCCAGAGTTTGTGTGGGTGACAACATTTGCCTGTAATAGAATCTGGAACCCCCTTCAAATGTTACCCTGGTTTTACTGTGTAGCAGAAGTCTGGCTAGTAACTAGTCAGTAGGGTAACTCAGATAATCATATGTATAAACATATCTCATTGGTCTGAGTACCATGTCTAATGCAGTATTGCTATGCTTCCCCAAGCTGTGTGAATTTTGTTTTTGAATTCCTCAAAGTTTGGGTAACTTTGGTTACATTCTCGGTGCATTCTAGCATCAACTATGTTCTTATTCCTCTCTTTGCTTTCATCTTGCTAGTGTCTATGAATGAATCTCTGTACTATTTGGCATTTGCTTTAGCAACATGGTCTCCAACATAGGTGTCGTGGTCTCTTGTTAGTTGGTGGGGAGGGGTGACATGACCTCAAAGTATATATATGATCAACCAATTGGAGAGTGGGAAAATAGTCATATCCTACCTTTCTGGTAATGGTCTACCCTAGGGCTTGTCTCCAACACAAACCAATTTCCCCATTCTCCACTTCTAGAAGTTCCTGACCTGAGTTTCTTACTGCTACTTATCCATCACCCATCCCTACTCTGCTTGAGATTATCAACTTTATTTTGGTAACCAGTGGCTCATCCTTCCTTTTTGAAGAAGCTGGATGACATTTCAGGGTGATGTCTTGACTTGTGAATCAACTGTTTTTGTGTGAGGAAGAGTTACACATCGTTAGCCTCACTCTCTCTTCCAGAGTCATTGAAGTCCAGTAACAGGATAAAATTCCCTGGCAATGGCCTTGGTAATCAATGGATGACTTGGCATCTCTGATGTCTGGCCAAGCTCTGAGGGCTCCACAGCTCCTGCTTCAGTTGCCTTCATGGCTGTTGGAATGAATTATTCTCAGAGACCTGAGCTGGAGATCCAGCTCTGCTCTTGTCTAACTATGTGACCTTCAACAATTCACTTAACCACCCCAGCCAGTATTTTTCTCATCTGTTGAGAGAAGGCAGTTGGACAATGTGATTTCTAGCGTCCCTTCTAGCTATCTAGTTCTGTGATGCTGCCTTGTGCAAGAGGAAAGTAAATTATCCATCTAAGCAATATATCACCAAACTGACAACTGAGTGCTTCATAATTGGAGTGGGTTTTGTTGGAGGAGGGGGAGGGTAGACTTGAAAGAGAAGATTTAACATCAGGGATTAGTAAAATTAAAAATATTAATGGGAAATAGTATTGGCTTGGAAGTGAAGACAATTGAGTTCTAGACTCTCTGTTTGTGACCTTGGTTGTGTGACCTTGGAAACCATTTTTTATCCCTGAGTCTTGATTCATGATGAGAATGGACTAGATAACTCTAAAATCCCTTTCAGCTCTAATAATACATGATTTTCTTCTGTTATCTGACTATTATTTAGATTTTAACTCTTGGTACTGCTGATTTTCTGAGTTTGAACTTGGTTTTGGCACTTTGATTCTTCATGGCCTTGTTTGTTTTCATCTTAACTCCAAGTCTCAGTCTTGGT
Source organism: Potorous gilbertii (assembly GCA_028658325.1). Taxonomy (NCBI): domain Eukaryota; kingdom Metazoa; phylum Chordata; class Mammalia; order Diprotodontia; family Potoroidae; genus Potorous; species Potorous gilbertii. The sequence goes on from CM053769.1 coordinate 683,926,249, forward strand.
TTCTTTAACTTCAGATATCACTCACTGCCAATTGGTGACATCTGCCAGTCTCCAGGCAGTGGCATGGGTTAGGTAAGCCTATGTCATCACTTATGGTCATTTGCTCCCTCCCTTTTTTTGATTCCCATCACTTTGATCTCAGTTGCTAATGCTGTGGCCCATGGTTTTATGTAATCATTGGAGTCTCACCTGTATCCCTGTGCTATTGTGGGAGCTGTTTATGCCAAGAATTGGCCAGTTACTAAAATGAGCTGAGACAGGCAAGGCTCCCTCTCATCTGCTGTCTGCTCAGACTATTACTGATTACCTGAACTGAAATGGAAACTTTCCTTCTACAGCCTTCTACCAGGTGATGAGCCAAAAGCATCCTTGCTCTGGCCAAGCTGTGCTTAGCTTGTCTCTGCTGGAAGTTGCTCTTTGCCAGCCTTACAATAAGCTGGTACTAAAAGATGCAGGAGGCAGACATAGCAAGGCAGAATTAATGGAGTGTTTTGTGCCAAGATACAAGAATAACACTTGGGCAGTAAACATTTTGGCTTGAAGGGTCACAGTTATTCCACCCTGGGACCATTGCTAAATTAGCAAGTGATTTGTCAGTCATGTCTAGAGCAGTGATCCTAAAATGCAGTGATTATGACCATTAAGCCAAAATGTTTACTTCTCCCTTCCTATCTGCCAGGTCAAGGACCCATCTTCCTGTAAAATACCTGGATATGGATTTTCATAACCAAATGTAATGAGTGCATCTTCTATTGAGTAAGCAATATGCATTTTTAAAATTGTCTAAACACCTCTCTACATGCCAACTCTGGTGATAATTACCAAATGTCTATATCGAGAGAAACAGGCACTTCAGAAATATCAAATTGTGCTATTATTTATTATACACATGTGCTAGTTTTCACTAAATATAGACATTTGGTAATTATCACTGGAACTATTTGTTACAATTTAAAAGTAGATACCAGTGAAATAGAAATGTAATTTATTTGTTAAGTTATAAAGGCCGAAAAATACTCATTATCTTTTTGCAGAATACAGCTCTGAGTTTCCTATTCATATTTCATGTAATAATTTTGGATTAGCCATCTGGTTTGTTGAGGGTTGGAAATCTGTTTAACACCAACGCAGAATTTTGTTAAAAAATAAATCATAAAGAAATCACAAATGGTTTTCAGGTATTTCACAATGCGGATAATTAATAACTTTTAGGGGAAGTCATGCAGATCTGTACTTTTCTCTTTCACACCTTTGTTTTTTTTTTTTCAGCAGGCACCGGTAGCTTGCTTTGGCACCCCACTTTGACATGTCTTCATAAGGCTTATCTGGGTCTACAGAGATCATTAGTTTTACCCAAAGTTTATTTAGCCTAGCAGTTGTACAGTCTCACCCATATTTTTCCACTGCCACCCAACCTTTCCCCAGTCCAGTTGGTTAAGTAGGTTGAATCCCAGTGCTAAGGAGGCCCTGGACTCTCCTTCCATTCCCACAAGAGTTTAGTATTGCTCTGCTCTGGGGCTACCGGCCATCCTCCTAAACTCTGCCAAATATCTTGCAGATGCATGCCAAATACCAAGAGGGGACCTGGGAAAAGGAAAACAGGATGATGTAGTGGAGAGAATTTTGGATGGGGCTCCAACTCTGTCCTTTCCCATGTGACTCTGAGAAAGTCACAACCTGTCTCCTCCTTTGTAAAATGAGGTTTATAAGGATGTATAGTCTTATGCTACCTTCCTCACAAGATTGTGGTGAGGATCAGATCTGTTGAAAAGTTTAAGCATAGTTACAGCCAGCCTGGTTTCCAGTTCAACTGTATTCTCTTATTTAAGTAACATTTATCAAATGGTTCACATGTGCCGGCATCATGAGAGACACAAAGATGAATAAAACATGGTCTCTGCCTGGGCAATACCTGAAAATTTAAGAAGGGTAATGTCATGCAGTGGAAAGAGCATGTCTAGACTTTTTTGATGGATGTGGAGTCATGTGGTATGAATTCAAATCCATTTACAACCTGTGTGACTTGCTTAACCTTTCTAGGAGTGCATTTCCTCACCTGTAAAATAAGGAAGTTGGTCTAAATGACCTTTGAGGATCTTTCCAGCCCTGTGGTCCTAGAAATGTGATTTGGCATGTACAGGTATTTTTGTTGCTTAGTCATTTCAGTCATGTCCAACTCGTCGTGGCCCTATTTGGGGCTTTCGTGGCAGAGATATTGGAGTGGTTTGCCATTTCCTTCTCCAACTCATTTTACAGATGAGGAAACTGAGGCAAACAGGGAAAAGGCCTAGGATCACACAGCTAGTAATGTCTGAGGCTGGAATTGAACTCCTGTCTTTCTGACTCTAGGTCAGGTGCTCTACCCATTGCATCACCTAGATGCCCAAGTAGGAATACCTATACAGGTATATTCACCTTGCACATGTGTGTTGGGAGAATAGAAAAAGAAAATAACTAGTATATATATATATATATACGTGTATATATATATACACATATATATATATACGTGTATATATATATATATATATATATACGTGTATATATATATATATATATATAGTGGTGCTCAAAGGAACTGGAATCTGAATATCTAAGTCTGAATCCTAGCTTTGTTACCTAATAGCCCTTTGACTTTGGGAAATGACTTTTCCTTTCTTAGCCTCAGTTCCCTAATTTATAAAATGAGGGTATTGGATGAAATAATATAAAAAATGTCTTATATCTCTACATCATATGATAATGCATTTAAAAATGCTTTATCAATTATAAATAATTCTTTATAAATTGTAAAGAATTATGTAACCATATGGTATTGTTACTAATTTTTTTTTTATTAAAGAGAATGGGAGAGGCATGAGTATTAGATAGTTACACCATCTCCCACTGGCTGTGTGACTCTGGGATAGTCACTTAAACTCTAAGGCAACTCTATAAGATGATTGGCTGCCTAGGAGTGAAGATATGCTTTAGTAGAAAAAAAAAATTTCCTCACTCAAGAGTTCCTTATGCCAGGGAAATGGCAGGTACAGTTCTTACTATACTAAAAAAAGCAAGGCTGGGAGAGCTGAGACATCAAATGATTGGGAGAAAGCATGGACATTATTCCGCTAAAAATGGCAACCAGGGAGATATCAATAACCACTGACCCTTCTCATTTTCTCCCTCATCTTTGGGAATAATTTATGCAGGTAGAGAGGGTGTCCTTAATGAAAATGTAGGAGAGAGGCAGGTTTTTAAAAATGATATGTTACAGGTAAATCTTTATAGACGCACACTAAAGGTGGAAAGAATATACAATCTCACCGTCATTACTGTTTGTGTTTGACTAAGAAAAGCAAAAAGAGGCCTTAAAGTGCCTTCTCCAGCAACGTGCTTCCTCTGCATATATGCTAAAATTACAGAAAGTTCCTAGACAGGAAAGAGAGAATTTGTTTGATACTGCTCCGATAATTAAGATCAAGTACGGTTTAAAACAAGGAGACATATGCTTGCCAAAGGTGCTGTCACTGATGAAAAATGTCTAGTGCAGAATTCAAATGCTATAGAAGTTCCTTATTCAGGGATTCCTAACTCAGCCCATGAATGTTTCCTTAACAAAAGAAATTGAAAACCATTTTGTGATCTTACATATTTTATTTTGTGAATTTAAAAACAGTATTTTGAGCAGGGGATCCATGACATAAAAAACTTCCAGAATCCATGCTATGCTAGGTGTTCTGGTTTTAGAGGCTATTGAATGTTGCTGTATCAAGATTCATAGAGTGTCCTGAGATTCGTAAACACTCAAAAGTTTGACATAGCTATCTACAAAAAAATAGAAGTGAGAGAAGACATGTATCATCTTGTACATGTGTGCACATGCACATGTGACTCCTATGGAGACAGATATGAACTGGAGATGAGAGCATTCCAGAATGTTAAATAAAGTTGGTCAAAATTTTAACTATCATAGAGTCAAATAGAGATAATTGATCCACAGGGCATCTTGAAATTTTCCACTGGAGACTCAGTAGTTTTTAAATGGTGGGTCATGAGTCCCTATGGAATCTTGACCCACAGTTTAAGAAGTGCTAATTTAGACCACAATTCTAATTTTATAGATGAGGAAACCGAGGACCGGAGCTTTGAAACAACTTGTCCTTAGTCTTAATCTTGGAGAAAACCTGGGAAGTCCTATCATCCTGAATTCTTCCCTGGATGCAGCTCTCTCTGTCTAGCTAGCCCTGTGTTCTAGTTTGTCACACCCAGATGTTTCTTTCTGTCGTGGAGAAAACTGTAATGTCAGGGACTGTCAGCTGGAACACCCAACTTATCCCAATGATGGGCATAGGATTCTTCGTGTTTTTATATCCAATGCCTCACACATAATAAATGACTTAATAAATACGTGTTGATATAAATAGAACTAAACAGGAGGCAATAGGAGTACATATCCTGTTGCCAGCATACACCTATCTTCGAAGCTATCTGAATACATTGAAGTTCTTCTGGCAGTCCTTAAACTTTTGGTAAAAAGGTGGTGGACAGACATGAACACAGCACTTGTATTGGGAAAGGGAAATCCATTCAGCAAAATAATGTTATTTGATGAAGTTCTAGTTCAAAAGTCCACCTGCAATAAATGCAGAGATGTTCCTTCTTCCGACTGCAAATTACATGAACTGGAGAGTAAATACTTTATAGGATGTTTCTGATTTTAAGATCAGAATAAAACTCTGGTAAGACTAGGATTTTGGTGCCTTAGGAAAAGCAATGGTGATGGTTAGTCTTTCCATCTGAGTGGAAACTGGGTGGTTCCGTGGATAGAATGCTGGTCTTTGAGTGAGGAAGAGCTGAGCGAGTCTTACCACCAATGGTTATGTGGTCCTGGGCAAGTCATTAACTGCCCTCAGCTTTAGTTTCCTCCTGTTTAAAATGGGAACAATAGTAGCACCTACATCCCACCTACATCATTGAAATGAAATAAATATGCAGAGAATTTTATAAATATTAAGGGCAGTTAGGTGGCAGACTACTGGACCTAGCATCAGGAACCCTGGAGCTCAAATTCAGCCTCAGACATTTACTAGCTATGTGACTCTAGGTAACTTATTTAACCTTTCTTAGCCTCAGTTTCCTTATCTGTAAAATGGAGATGATAATAGAACCTGTCTCCCAGGGTAGCTGTAAGGGGAAAAAATGATGAAATAATATTCATATAGTATTTTGCAAACCTTTAAAGTGCTATATAAATACTATTGTTATTTTTAATACTATTGAAACCTTGAAATAGTGCTTGTTTTCATTGTAGATCTGAGCAACATAGGATCATTTTATACTACAGTTTCTTTTTATTTGACTTTCTCAGTACTACAAGAGCACAACTTCCATAGAAATGTAGAAGGGAATTGATTTTTTTAAAAAAGAAAATGTAAATTAAAGAAATTTTAAGGAAAAGTAATTGCAGATACGGAAACCAAAGAATATTTTGAGAACTTTTGGTTGTCCTTCATGTTAAGCTGCCAAATCCAGGACATTCTGGGACATTATTTATTTTATCCAGATCCGGGAGACCAGCCCATGTGTTCCAGGTTCTAGCTCAAGCTTCTGTAATTAATATCACTAGAGAGGGGCGGGGCATAAATGTAGAATGTAAATGAATCAAAAGCAAATAAATATGTATGTGTTCAAAGTAAGCATTCCAACAGCGTGCTAAGCATAGGTAGGGAGGTGTTTCAGACAACACTGAACAATTAGCACTAATTTAGTCTCTCACTACTGGCAAGGAAAGCCTTGCATGCCTGGTATAGTTTTAAGGGATACAGACACCAGCGAAAACCACTGTCTATGGCCAATGACTATCAATTAGGACAGGGAAATCTGGCCATTTTAACCTTTCTTCTCTCAGTGAAATGGAATCTCTTCCTATATACGTTTCTCCTTCAGTATCTATTCTTGAGACACTAAAAAATTCATAGTCATGAGAATAAATGTGAATGCTCATGCTCAGGATTAAAGGAAATCATGAGAGGCCAAATAAATATGTCTAGAGAGAATTTTAATATGTGTATATATAACGCATTTTATTACATAGATAATATAGACATATATATATATATATATATATATATATATATATATATATATATATATAACATAAATAGGCTAAAAACAAAAAATAATATCTGTTTCTTCTTTTGTTACTGAGTAGTGCCTGATTCTCTGTGACCTCATTTTGGGGTTTTCTTGGCAAAGATACTGGAGCAGTTTTCCGTTTCCTTCTCCAGCTCATTTTACAGATAAGGAAACTGAGGTAAATATAGTTAAGTGACTTCACTAGGGTCTAGTTTTGAACTCAGGTCTTCCTGACTCCAAGCCCAGTGCTGTATCCACTGTGCCACGTAGCTGCTCAATTTCTTCTGTCACCTTTTTTATCCTTTGCATTTCTTGGTGATGTTAACAATGGAAAAGATAGTTTAGTTAAAAAAGAAAATTATTCCAAGATGACAGCAGGAAATAGGCAATGAGTTCAGAACATATAGAGCACCTCTCCTCTTTGTCCCTGTTTGCTATTTTCCATGGGAATCTGTGTCCATCGAGGTAACTTGGGGTACTTGCTCCAGTCAGATGATTGTGTTCTTGTAGCTAAGAAAGAAAGGGGACAGCAGAAGGGAGTTACTGTGTGAGAAAGGGCAGGGCATGGGTTGTTGAGAGGACCAGTGGGGATGTTGTGGTTTTAATGATTTCTGAAAATGAAACAAAACAAACTTTGCAATGCCGGACTAAAAGGCATTAACTTAAATGCAATGTTTTCTGTTTCCTCCATCTTCACTTTTCTTAGACCAATTTTGCTCCCCTCTACTTTGCCACTACCCTCTGTGCTAAATTATAATGCTATGCTCACCTTGGGCACTCTATAAGCTCATAATGATGCAAGAAGGAATAAAAGGCATCCCTTAAGGTGTACATTTTTGTGTGTGACTCTGTTACCGAGCCTAGGGAGAACTCTGCAAAGGCATATACAGAGGTAGTTCTGTATCTTTTTTTTTTTTTTTGCCTCCCAAATGTCCAGGTGTGCAAGGGAACCTCCAGGGATAAGATTCAAGCGGTATGAGCCCATCAACTAAGAAATCCTTCTTTCTCCACTTAGCAGGTTAAATACAAGGACAGTCAGCTGCTGTAGGTCTAGTAGGGTAAAATCTTTAGAAGTTTCTGCATGCCAAACTGTATTTTTAAAGCCTGTTCCATTTATAGACTATAAACTTTATACTCCAGGCTGTTAGACATTGCCCTTTCTTGAGAGCTGTCCTTTCTAATACTGGTGTTAGAACGGAAGTCTCAAAGCTTTGCAGCTAGATTTTTTCCCCCTCTTATTTGCAAGATGTAGGGTTAGTTTTTAATGACATGCTACGCTTTCTACTGCAGGCTATCACTAATTTCAAAGGCTGAACAAGATTAGAAATATCATTTGGTGTTTTTCTGTTACTAAACCATCATTTTTCCCCCACTTCCTTGTATTGGGTATTGATACTTGCAATAGTCAAACATACCATCCCTTTCTTACAAGAGATTGAAGGCACGAACCTGATAGAGCCTCCCCGGGAGGTATTAGCAAACATCTTTAGGTTAACTTTACAGATGGTGATGCTGAAGGGAGGTTTTGAAAGGAAGTCACTAGCCTCAGAGCTAATGATTACTAACCCGCACCACCAACCCCCTTCCCCTTAGGAAGCTGGAAGTTTGAAACTGGACTCAGATACTCTATGACAAGTCCCTTATATCATTTTCTTATACGATTGATTAAAAAAAAAGATTCTTTCCTGATCAGAAAAACCGTCTCCTTTCCCTAGTCTTGTATATTAAAGCTAATGTCAAAAACAAATCCAACAATGTTCTCAGAACCATAGCCAAACTGAATGCTTACCTTTGATGAATATTGATAAAATATTTTAATCAAACACAAACACATGAAGCTATATCTGTTTTAGACAGAAAAGGTCAATACTTGGATCCATCCCCTTTAGCTACAACATTTTTCAAGACAGCCTCAGGGGTGGCCAAGTGGAGGAGACTAAAATATCAGAATGTTCTTTATCCTCTATTGCACCTTTAAACTGAGTGCCATTAATGCCCAAAATTAGGACCCTCAAGAGGCAAAGTGCAGTAGATAGGGTTTTTGCTCCCAAGGTACTGCATGCTTATGTTGTGAGATATTTGCAGAGCGGTTTATTTTGGGCTGGGTTAAATTAGCATCTTTGTTTACAAGAATACCATCTCACTGATCAAGTGAAAGTACATGCCTAATAACAAGCATTTCTTAGGCTTTTATGTTGCCCTTAATTAGACTCTTCAAAGTTAATTAGGGGAACAAATGGTACTTTTTGTTCTTTTAAGTCTCCTTTAACAGATTTCTCACACATAAAATGTTCCCACATTTATAGGTATTGTGGCTCCTACTTTTAAACCTTCTGGTTAATGCTCATTGGTAAACTCCTCATTCATTCACATACAGGGGAAACCACTCTTACCTAAAATTTTTTTGAACGTCTTTTGATCTCCTTTTCCAGTTCTGAAACTTAATGTGGTATTTTTAGGTTTGAATTTCCAATTAAAAGAAAAGAGAGTCAAACAAAAGAAAGACCCAAGACACAAATTTGTTCAAGAAAACATTTTGCAGAAGTTCCTGAGGAACTGGAGAAGGGAAAATAAAACTATTCCTTGGGACAGACACATACAAAGACAATGTTTTTTTTAACCCCACATGTAGAAAAGAAGTGTAGAAAGCTGAAGCTTTTTTTCCTTAAGAGTTTGTTCATCGGAATGGTATTAATGAATGACCTGATTAAGTTCATTATTTTGCTTTGTTTATTTTTTTCTTTTCTTTTGATGAAAGTCCTCTGGAGGTCTGAGAACTGGCAATCAGAGGGCAAAGCTAATCCTCAGGGGTATGTTTTTTTTTCCTTAGCTATGAGGTACTTCTGTCTACTTTGTGCCACTGATGGTAATATAGGACTATTAGAATTGAAATGAATAGAAATAATCTTTGCATTAGAGCAGGAGTCTGTCACTCTGCTGGCAACCCTGCCGAGAGCCACACATCAAAGCCACCACACTGTGCTAATGGTGTCACTTAAACCACCGCCTTTCCAGGGTCCCATATGCAGGCACGATGCAGGGGGTGTGTGTGAGTGCGGGTGAGAGGGGAGTTGACAATGTGCTAGAAGAAACCGTAGGAGATAAACGGAATGTGATTTATCACCTCTAATCCTTGCAATGGAAAACATTTAAGAATAACATGTAATTGAGGTCTTTCAGGAAATATGTTTTTATTGAAAACCCAACCAATTAGAAAACTGAAAATGGAGGGGAAACATGCAAAAATAAAATTTATTTTAGCCACAAGGAAATCTTTAGTGTGTTTATGTGATTGAAAATAGGAAAGAGCACTTTAAAACAATCCCCTTCAAACTATTGAGTTTTGATTATATGCCTGAAAGAATGTAAAAAAAAATGCATTCATTATTTTTTGTATACAGCAATCACAATCACAGATATGTACATAACTCAAGTTGCTGTTACAAAAATATTTCTATTAAACTAAAAGCAATCAGCGATAATGTATCCATATTTCACTCATTGCTGTCTTCCTTACCGAGGTAATCGTGTTTTTGTTATCTTTGAATTTTTTGTTTGTGTACTTAGTAATCACTGAAAGGTACCAGATTGACAGGTTGGGAGGGTGAATACTATGTAAGCAGGATAAGCAAAGACAAGCAAAGCTTTTCCCAGAGGTAGCAGACAGCTAAAATGCCTCTCTAAACATGTGGCGGACTATCTCTCTAGAATGGGGGCAGGGGCGTGGTCCCACCCCCAGGAGCCTTGGGCAGGCTGCCAATGAATGTGCTGATTTTAACTATTGGTCAACATGTGTGGTTTTCCCATCCCCATCCCCTTAGACTACTGCCTTTCAAAGCCGTGTATGTTGGGGAAGTGAGAAGATGAGGTAGATTGGGGTAAAAAGGGAGCCAGGAATTGAAAAAAAATTAGCTTAGTTTGCTTTTTTTGTGACAAATTTATATTATCTGTATATATTCAAAGTGAGACTTGAACAAGTATAGGAAAAAAATATTTTAGGAAAAATTAAAGCCACTGAAGAGAAACATAGAAACAGATACCATGCTTTCAAAAAACGACGTAAGATTTCCTTTACTTGAAGGTTTATATTTATATTAAGGTCTTAATTTTCCAGGGGTTGCTTGGGTCCAGTTTCACCAAATCCAGATCTCAGCTGAGAACCAAGAAGGAAGTAAAAGAGCTGTGTCAAAAAAGTCACAACGTCCAGTACCTTTTTTTTTTTTCCCATTTTACTCAGCGGAGAAAATGACACCTCCACACTCAGATTCTATTGACTCTACTTTTAGACACACTTCTACCAAGCACCATTATTATCTGTATTCAAAATCCATTTAAAGGTGGAGGAAGGAATTGAAAGGTTGTTTCAAGAGGCAGGAGCCCAAACAGATGAAAGGTGAGTGGACAGACTGATAGCAAAAGAGAAGACAGTAAATCCATAAAACAAACGAACAACACCAAACACCTGCCTCTAATTCAGCCAGACAAATAAATTGTTTTTGTAATAATTAGCTCCTGGGGGTTGCCTCCCCTTCTCCCCTGACCCAGTAGACAGTGGGGAGGAAGTTGGAACAGTGGGAAGTGGCTGGAAGGGAATTTCATCTATTAATCATTTCCTATTTATCCTGTATATGGATTACTTCTAATGTATTTGTTTGCATGTTGTCTCCCCCATTAGATTGTAAGCTCTGAGGTCAGGGACCACCTTTTGCCTTTTTTTGTATTGCCAGCACTTAGTATAGTGCCTGGCACATAGTAAGCATCTAATAAATATTTATTTATTAATTGAACGATTCAAAGTCCAGTCTTAAGCAAGTCCCAATGGGCAGGCATAGGCGTGGTCTGTGATGATTTTTAACTTCCTTCCTCTACACCTCTATGTTTTGGAGGGAGAATGAGTAGAACACAGACTGCTGGTCAGCACAGCAACAGTTGATGATTACAAGGGAGGTATCTGGAAGGGTCCTATATTTCTATTTGGATGGAGCTTGAGGACCGATACAAACTACAGGACAAGCCTGATTTCTTTTAACCATTCCTGTGGATATGGTCACTTGCTTTTCAACTTAAAGTCTTAGAAGAGTTTCCTATGTTACTAAGAGGTTAAGTGAACTGTCTTTTTTAATCTAACAGTAGTGATTTCATCTGAACGACCTTGTAACATTTCACACCTGTAGCCTTTCCTTCAACTTATTTAAAGTACTTTTCTCAAGAACAGAAATCTATTTTCTTTTCCTCCTATCTCTCGCCACATGCCGTTGAGAAAAGGAGGAAAGAAAAACAAATTCATTGTAACAAATATACATTGCCAAGCAAAACAAATTCCCTCATTGGTTGTATATATGCAACTCTCTCTCTCTCTCTCTCTCTCTCTCTCTCTCTCTCTCTGTATACATAGGACGTATACACACAATAAGGTTATATATATATACAGTACATATTTATATGTACTGTATGTAGGTTTATTTGTATTTATGTGTGTCTCATTCTATACCCTTAATCTATTGCCCTTTTCTCAGGAGTTGCATAGTACATTTCATCACTGGTCTTCTGGAATTAGAGATGGTCACTATATTGTGTTCTTAGAGCTTTCAAAGTTGACTTTACAAATATTGATATTCTAACGCATTGTTGGAGTTGTAAACTGGTCTAGTCGTTTTGGAGAACAATTTCAAATGATTCCCAAAGAACTATAAAAGTGCATACTCTTTGACCCAGCAATACTTAGTACTATATCTTTATCACAAAGAGATCAAAGAAGAAGGGAAAGGATTTATATATACAAAAATATTTGTGGCAGCTCTTTTTGTGGTGGCAAAGAATTGGAAATTGGGTGGATATTCATCAATTAGGGAATGGCTGAACAAGTTGTATATATGGTTGTGATGGGATACTATTGTACTATAAGAAATGATGAACAATTTTCAGAAAAAGTTTGGGAAGATGAAAAATGAAATGAACAGAACCAGGAGAACAATGTCCACATTACTGTAATGGTGATCATTTGTGAAAGACTTAGCTACTCTGATTAATACATCGAACCATGAGGATTCCAAAGGCTTATGATGAAAAATGCTATCCACCTGCAGAGACAGAACAGATGAACTTTGAGTTCAGATTGAACCACATTTTTTAACTTTATTTTTCTTGCTTTTTCTCGTTTTTTTCTTTCAACTTGGTCAATATGGAAATGTTTTGCATGACTGTACATGTAAAATTGATATCAAATTGCTTGCTTTCTCAATGGGTGTGGGAGGAATGTGAGGGAGGCAGAGAATTTGGAACTCGGAATTTTAAAATATGAGTATTATAAGTAAATAAATGAACAAATGTACAAAAGAATGAATAAATAGGCAATAGCAAAAACCAAGGGTTCTTGTTGCATAAACTGCTCTCCTGGTTCTGCCCATTTCATTTTTCATCAGTTTATAAATATCCTCAAAATTTTTTTTGTTATAATATTGATGTTATAAACAGTTCTCTGCTTCTGCTTACTTCCTCCTGTATTAGTTCATACATATCTTTCCATTGTCTCTTTGAAATTATCTATTTCCTCATTTCTTACAGTATAATAGTATTCCTTAACCTTCCTATATCATAACTTATTCAATTCTTCCTCGACTGATGGGCATCCTTTTAGTTTTCAGTTCTTTTTACCACTTAAAAAAAGAGCTATTATAAAAATTTAATTTATGAGACTTCTTTATCTGTTATTTTTGGACTATATAGACCTAGCAATTGTATTGCTGAGTCAAAGGGCATGCAAAGTGGAGGAACTCAAACTGCTTTCTAGAATAGTTGTACCCACTCATAGATCTGCCAACATGGCATAAACTTGCCTGTTTTTCCACAGTCCCTCCAACCTTTATAATTTTCCCTTTTTGTCTTTTTTTGGCCAATCCAATTGGGGAGTCATTCTTACTTTTATAAATTTACATTAATTCCTTATATATTTTGGAAATAAGATCTTTATCAAAGAAACTTGCAGAGTTTTTCCCCCCTAGTTATTTGTTTTTTATCTTAGACTTATTGGATTCCTCCAAAATTTTAAAAAATTTTATGTAATTATAATTATTCATTTTATCTTCTATGATACTCTTTTTTCCTTTGTTTGGTAATGAACCAAACAAAACTTCTATCCTTGGATCTGATAGGTAATTTTTCTTTCTTTCTCTAATTTGTTTATGATGTGACCTTTTATATTCTATATCATTTACCCATTTGGAGCTTATTTTTTATAAGGTGCTATGTGATGGTCTAAACTTGCTTTCTTCAATACTGATGTCCAATTTCCCAGTTTTTTAAATCTTCAAATACTCAGTTCTTATCCTAGTAGCTGGGATCTGTGTTTATGGTATATTAGTATATTAGATATGTTTTCTTCTCTATGCTATATACTTTTACTGTTTGACCTATTTTTCTTCTACCAGTAACAAATTGTTTTGAGAGTTTGTAATTTTCTTGTGATACAGTCTGAGATCTCAGCACTGGTTGATCTTCTTTGTTCCCACTTCTTTTAATTATTTCCCTTGAGCTTTTTGACCTTTTTTTTGGAATCCCATTTTTGTTTTTCCTATTCTATAAAATATTAAGTGACTTGTCCACAGTGACTTAATCAGTATGAGACGGAGGCATGTCTTGAACCCAACTAGATCGTATTTATTCTTAAGCAGTTCTCTGTTATATAAAACTATTTCCTCATAATCAAATCATGAGATTAAACACAATCAAATACAATACTTAATATAAGAATGTTTGGAATGATGGGTGTTCTTTTAGGAGGAGGAATATAACAAAAATTCTCATTAATGTGAGGAATTTATTCAGAAAACCTCCAAAAATGTCCAAAGCATGTCCCATTTTCTTATACCTTTCCTATATCTGTCCACAAGATAGAGCAATGATAATTTGATTTTCATAATGATGGTCACACAAATCATAGGTTTAGAGTTGGAAGGGACCCCAGAGATCAATAATCCAATCCCTTCTTTTTTTCTTATGAGAAAATACCAGGAAACTTGAAAGACTTATTCAGGATTAAGTGTCTGAGACAGAATTTGAACCCATAACTTCCAGACTTCAGTTCTAGCAATCTCTTTTGCTTGCTCCATGCTGCTTCTCATCCTTGGTACTGAAACATTTAATTGTACAGAACAATGAATTAACACATTAAAAAAATTAATCTGCCTTGATATTTTTTGGTTTTTTACAGTGTTTAAATTTCTCCTGTATTCCTCTGCCTTTCCCTTCCTAGCAAACCACATCATATAACAAAGAGAGATTTATATATTTAAAAAGATTTTTAGTGAGGTTTGAAATAATGAGTACTTATTCTCTTCTAATCACCTTCTCTTTTCCCTCTTTATTCTTCCCCATCTGTGTCTTGATCTTTTCTTTCTCCTTCCTCTCTCATTTTCTATTTGTCTTCCTTTTCCTCCTCCTCTTCCTCCTCCTTTTTCTGTTTTTGGTTAGAACAAACATATCTTCGAATACTTTATGAGAATGCTAGATGTCCAAGTTAAAGAACTGAATATATTGTCTATTAATTTTACTATTGAAACAAAGAATTCTTTTTTAAAAATGAAAAATAAACCCTTTGAAACTTGAAATCCAAATCTTGGACCTTCAGTTTTACTATGAAAGTGGAAGTACTGTGAATAACAATATATTATTAAATATTTTATTTCTACCTGGTTTGAGCTTTATGAGGATAATTTGCATTTATGATGACTTGTCACTAATTAAATGGCAGGTAAGAAGTGTATTTTATGACTTCATATTTTCAAGTTGGTTATTTGTCCATAGCTATAAACTTTGAGCTGTACCTGAAAATGTGACCACTATGAAGTACTGACTTTGACATAGTTGTTTATACGGTACCAACTAGGGTGGGGGTGGGGAACCTGCTCCCTCGAGGCCACATGCCTCCCTCTATGCCCTCAAGTGCAGCTCTTAGACTGAACCTATATTTGGTAGAACAAATCCTTGGGACTAGGGTGTGCTGAACCACCCCTAACTTGTTTGAAAGAGCTGATTGTCAAATTTTCACTATTAATATTTATGCCTCAGAAACACAGAAATGCTACAAATCAGGATTTAATTTAATATTTTGGTTATTGTCTGCACTTATAAGAGTGGTGGAGAAAATGTTAATAATTCAGATTAAACATAAAGTGTGTCATGTACTTTTTTTGGGGAGAAGTCAGTTATTAAACATTTATCAACTTACCACTGGTACCAACTATCCAACAATCCCCCAAACCTCCCTATCTGTAAGACTGTGCCTGAAATTCCAAGATTACAGTTTCATTTTATATGTTAACACTTTCATCTCCATGAATATGTAACTGTTTCTAGGAGACAGTTCTTAACTTGGAGTACAGAGGTCCATGAACTTGAATAGGAAAAGATTTTGATAGCATTTCAATATAGTTGATTTCCTTCATAATCCTATATTTTTAATTTATACACTTAAAAACATTATTTTGAGGAGTCCATAGGCTTTACTAGATAGTCAAAAGGTCCTATGATGGCCAAAAGGTTAAGAATTCCTGCTCTAAGATGTCATGGTGTAGTGGAAAGATCACTAAATTTGGAGTATTTTGAAACTTGGTTAGAATCCCTTCCCAATTTCTAGTACTTTCTTGATCATTTGAGGTCATTTGAGTCTCTGGACCTCAGTTTCCTCATCTATAAAGGACAGGGTTGGATTACATAGTTTCTAAGGTCCTTCTTAGATCTAGATCCATTAATCACATCTTATTTTAAGTGACTTTCAGAACATTTTCTAGGATGTAATTTTGATAGGGTACAGGGCAAATTCTCAACTCTCTGCAACATGCATCAGGGGATAAAAGTATGCAAAAGAGGAATACTGTCATCAGTAAATACAACTTTATTCTCTTTCACAGTTGGATTGAGATCTGGTTCCATTAGTTTGGTCGATCTCTCTGAGATGATGGCTGGTGATCTCAGGGGTTGGAGCGCCATATTTACATGGTTCAAGTTTGATTCGCAATGTAGGCCATCTAGCTTTATTTTATTCCATTAATGCTGATTATGTTTTTGACCCTGGTAATGGGTGCTGTTGGTTAGAATGACTATTGGAATGAACCTCAGCCTCTCCTTTGTCCACCCAGCCTCCCAAATTCATTCTAGGCTTTTCTATTTAGTATTTTTGTTGTTTGTTGTGGTTCAGTTATGTCTGATGCTTCATGACACCTTTTGGGATATTCATGGCAAAGCTCATTGGATAGATGAGGAAACTGAGGCAACAAAGGGTTAAGTAACTTACCCCGGGTCACGCAGCTAAGTATCTGAGGCCAGATTTGAGCTTAGGAAGATGAGTCTTTTTTTTTTAATTTTTATTTTATTTATTTATAAATGTTCTACAATCACTTCCTTAAAATTAAGATTTTATCCCCCCACCCCTTCCCCCCCCACCCCCCCTCCCTCCCCATGACAGCATACAATTCTGTATAGGTTCAACATATACTTTCCTATTGAGCATATTTTCCCTATAGTGATGCTATGTAGTTGCACTGACATAAGTGGAAGAAATCATATAACAAATGAAAACATAATACACTAAAACCCACACACACACAAATATATAATCATACAAGTCATTCCCCAATTGATAAATGGTCAAAGGATATGAACAGGCAATTTTCAGGGGAAGAAAT
>CM053769.1:683943547-684030506 GCA_028658325.1 Potorous gilbertii
ATGTACAAAAATATTTATAGCAGCACTCTTTGTGGTAGCAAAGAACTGGAAATCAAGGAGATGCCCATCAATTGGGGAATGGCTTAATAAATTATGGTATATGAATGTAATGGAGTACTATTGCGCCATAAGGAAGATGAGTCTTCTTGACCCCAGGTCTGGCACTCTGTTCCCTGTGCCACCTAGTTTCCCCCATTCATTAATTTATCAAACAGTTGTTGAGTGCCTTCAATAAGCAAGGCTCTTACAAGGTGAAGATGACACGAGTCCTGCTTTTTAGAACACTTAAATCTAGTCATAAGGAAAGTAGAGAAATATCTACAAGACCTGGTAGGATAGAAAAGCTATAAAAAGCCCAAAAGTATTCCGATGAGAATGATTAAAGTTGATTACTCTATCTCTCTCCAATCCATCCCCCATTTGTCCTTTTTTTAGAGGATGAAGAAATAAAAAGTGATTACATGTTAGTATCCTGGGCCAGAAAGGGAACAAGGCAAAGAAAGGCGGAGACTTCTATATATCCCTATTTCACTTCTCTCCTCCCTCTTTCTGTCAGTAGACTTCCCAGGGATGTACACATTGATAATGAAGTTGATGTTTGAATTACCAGAGCTAGCTTAGTGTTTGGGAAGTTCTAAACAAAAGTATGGGAGAGAAGATGTATTGGACTGACTGCTAAACTGAAGGTCTAAAGAGCCACTGTGCTGACCTCCTTGTTGTATGCCTCTGAAAACTGGACAGTCTACCAGCGCCATGCCAGGAAACTGAATCACTTCCATTTGAATTGTCTTAGGAAGATTCTGAAGATCACTTGACAGGATAAGGTACCATTCACTGAGGTCTTTTCTCAAACTAAACTGTGAAGCATTCAAACTCTACTGCACAAAATATAACTCTGATGGACCAGCCACATTGTTCAAATACCAAATGTATGATTGCCTAAGAGACTATTTTGTGGAGAAACAAGACAAGTGCTCACATGGAGAGCAGAAGAAGTAATACAAGGACACTCTCAAAGTTTCTCTGAACTTTGGACTTGATTGCATGACATGGGAGACACTGGCACAGAACTGCCCAGCTTGGCATGCCCTCATCAAAGAAGGCACTTTGCAATATGAGCAAACCAGAATTGAAGTAGCTCAAGAATCCACCCCAAAGGTTCATGTGAAATATTTGTGCCCATCCTGTGGTAGAACGTTCCAAGCTTGTGTTGTTCTGATAAATGACAGTGGGGCACACTGTAACTTGACTAACGTAGTCACACCATTTTAGTCCTCTTAAAGAATGAAGCCAACCTCATGATGGTAAAATGAATTAACAAGAAGCAAATATTAGCAGATTTCACTCTTTGTGTGTCTATAGCAAAGATTTCCAGTCATGTCTGACTCTGTGACCTCCATTTGGGATTTTCTTCTTAAAGATACTGGAGTGGTTTGCTGTTTCCTTTTCCAGCTCGTTTTCTAGATGAGGAAATTTACAGAATTAAGGCAAACTGGGCAAAGTGACTTGTCCCAGGTCACACAGTTAGTAAGTGTCTGAGGTCAGTTTTTCCTAACTCTGGTCCTGGCACTGTATCCCTTGGGACACCTAGTTACCCCTCAGGATCTCACCAGGATCGTGTATGTGCTTTCCTTTATTTGTCTCCTAACAGATGAAGAAACTGGAGCATAGCCCCCTTTCTGCCTATTGAATGAGTGATAAAAATGGCACAAAAAATCTAAATCTTGGTTCATGATCCTTGGAACAGCCCCCGGGAAAAAACTCGGCTTCACATGTTTAACATTAATAGGGGTTTTGTTTCTACGAGTATGGAAAAAAATGATATTTATTGTATTTTTCCTTTCCCACTTTCACCTCAACTTTTACTAGATAGTTCAGATTTCTTTAGCCTTAGCATTTCAGAGTTTGTGTCTCTTTTATGACCCTCAAACATCCTTTTAGATTTCTCATTTCTTTTGAGTTCTTAAATTTTGATTCCTGTTTACTCCCCTTCTCTCTCTCTCTCTCTTCTCTCTTCCTCCATTCCTCCCTCCACTTCTTGTTTTTTTCATTGTATTTCTTCTCTAGACATTTTTTATCTCTGTATTGTTCATTTTTCAATTTCAGTTCTTTTTCCTCTATTTGTTGCTCAACATAATTTGAGAAATGACAAGTAGTTATTGACTGTTGATTTATCTTCACACTCTGAATCTATCAGTGGCATCAAGGTGTATCATCTGAACTTATTAACTCACCTTTAATAATCTTCTATGAGTTTATCACCCATGAATTTATTCCAAACCTCTCTGCCATTTATTTACCTTTTAGGTTGGAGAAGGTCACCTGCATGTCAAAAATTCTCTAGTGTTTAAAGAAGGGGCCTTAAAGATCATGTTAGTCTGTCTCTTCACTTTACAGATGAGGAAAGTAAGGCCCAGAGGAAGAAATACAATTTTATTGGAAGTCAAGAAACATAGATCCTACTCTCATCTCAGCCACAAAATAGCTGTGTGACCTTGGGCAAAGTCTCTGCCAGGAAGTGAATACCGTTCTCCATCATCTTATGCAAATTTACATCTCAAACATGATACCATTAATTTGTTTGGCCCAGTTTTCCATATGCTGAGCTAGATTAAAACTATACTTTTGGGTCCTGGTGTCTGCTTTGGTTATGAAGATGAGTTATAGTTCATAGGCATGACTGAGTTTTAGGATCCTGCGTTAGGTTTTCACTTAGATACAAAATCACTTGAATGGTACCAGGAGTGTTGGGTACAGATGTGAAGGGCTGGAATGGCCTTGGAAAATGTGGCTACAGTTGTTCAGTTGTTTTCCAGTTGTGTCCAACTCTTTGTGACTCCATTTGAGGTTTTCTTGGTAAATATGTTGGACTGGTTTGCCATTTCCTTCTCCAGCTCATTTTACAGGGGAGGAAACTGACGCAAACAAGGTTAAGTGACTTGTGCAGGGTCACATAATTAGTAGTGTCTGAGGCTGGATTTGAACTCAGGTATCCTTGACTCCAGGCCCAGTGCTCCATCTCCTCCCCCATATGTGTGTGTGTTCATCCTTCGTTACCAAAGAAGACCATGCCATCAGAGAAATAATGATATGACTTGCACTTGACTTTGTTTTGAGTGAGGGAGGGCTGTGCAGGTCACCAGACTCACTTCTCCTCCAGAGCCCTCTGAATCTGATGGGGCTCGGACTCTGGGAACTTCCTTGAGCTCCATGACCAGATATTCATCAGGATGACTGGAGATGACTCAGGATGAGGCAATTGGGTTAAGTGACTTGCGCAAGGTCACACAGCTAGTGAATGTCAAGTGTCTGAGGTGAGATTTGAACTCAGGTCCTCCTGACTCCTGCACTGGTGCTCTATTCACTGCACCACCTAGCTGTCCCACCCCACATGTGGATAGTACCAACTGAACAGGCTGTCATATGATGATGGAGTGAAACTTAAACTGTTTTTTTGCAAACTAATTATCTGGCTTAATATCAGCAAAATCATCCCTTTAGTGAATATAGTTGTGGAGCAGTGGAATGATAGGTGAAATTGAGATGGAAAGGTCTAACTTTAAATCATACCTCTGTCAATTAGTCATGGAACTCTGGGCAAGGCACTTAAACTCATCAAGATTCAGTTTCCTCATCTGTAAAATGAGAGAGTTGAACTAGGAAATAAAGTATTCTTAACTTCCAGACCATGAACTTGTTTTTAAATAAATTTTGATAACTGCATTTCAACATAATAAGTTTCCTTTGCAGTCTCATGTATTATATTTCAAACACTTGAAAACATTTTTCTGAGAAGGACTCCATAGGCTTCCCACATTTCCAAAGAGGTTCATGACACAAAAAAGGTTAAAAACACCCGGACTATATGATTTCTAAGGTCTCTTTCATCTTTTAAGTACTTAAGTAACTATTTTTTTTGTTTGTTTGTAATTTAGATAGTGTGAAATAGCTTGACTGGAAGTACTAGGCAGATTCCTTACATAATAGAACATGCTTGCACTCTGAGAACTGATAAATACAGAAAAACATGGGAGAATTTATATGAGCTGATGCAAAATAAAATAACTAAGGAAAATATACACACGACAACAGTCTGAGTGAAAACTCTAACAGCAAAAAACCAATCAAAACTGAATGCGATGAAATTATAACGACCAAGTTTGGCCCCAAAGAATGCACTTTCCTTATTTATGTATTTTTTAGCAAGGTGAAGCAGTAGGAGTGTAGAACATTACAAATAAGTGTTAGACTTTCTTCTGATGTGTTGGTCAGTTTTGCTGAACTGTTTTAATTTATTTATTGATTTATTTTAATTCTTTGTTGGAAAGGATAACTCTGAAAGTGGGAGAGGAGAGGCATACGTTGGGGGATGTAGGTGATAGAAAAATTAAAGATTTTAATGCAAATTATTTTTTAAATTATTTGGAAAAAAGAAATAGCTCGAGTTAAATAGTAGAGCGCAGCCTGACGATGATGACGAGAAGCTTAGGGAGTCAATGTCCAGAGGGACTTTAAATTATTATAGTTGCTTAGAGAGGTTGGTGAACGCCATTGATGAAAGCTGATCTCCTGGTTCTGTGTATACTTTGTGAAGCAATGGCTAGTAAACAGAAAATTGACTATAGTTCTGGTTTTTCTGTTTTTTTTCCCTAAGAAGTTGAATCTAAAGTATTTTGTAACTTTGGATTCAGCCTTTTTACTATCAAATTAAAGCTAAAAAGGCTGCCAGGAAGGAGGGGAAGCCAGATTGGAGGGGGAGGAGGCGAGAGGTAGAAGAAGGGGAAGCAGAGAGTTGGGGGAGGAGAAGGCTGAAAGATCCAGGAAACCTGAAAAGAGGCAACAAAAACCAATTAAAGTTAATGAACTAAAGCTAAGCTTTTTTATTTTAGCTTCCCTTCTTCCTCTCAGTACATTGGCTTTAACTTGGAATTATTTTTCTTAGAGTAACGCTTTCGAAAAGTAAATTATTTTCCTTCTTTTTCTCTTTTTTTCTCTCCCTTTCTGAATACAAATAATATAGCTGTTGATTCAACACAGGACAAGAGGGTACGTATTGTCACTTGCCTTTGGCCATGGTCCTATTGCCCACCAAAGCCTGGCAAAATCTCAGAATGTCAGAAACCTTGTCAGGTTCTGTTTTTGCGGAAGCAAAGAGAAAGTCAACCCTACTGAGTAGCTATCTGGAGACAGGAGGCGGAGGTCCAATTGTAGTATCTAATATTAGAAATAGAGACGCCTCCAATGGTTTTTGGCAGACCGAGCTTAGAAAGAGTGGCTTTGGCTCTCCCACTCAAATGTCTTAAATAGTTTATATATCTGTTTGATTAATTTGGCTGGTGAAATGACTGCAGTTAATGTATTAGGTAAAAAAGTTTAGGGAAAAATTCTTATCTTAATTATATTAATTCTCTAGAGCAACTTGTTCCATGTAAGCAGACTGTGTTTAAATGACTCTATGATTATAATGTAATAATATCTTATATTTATTTAATGCTTTTCATTCTCTTGGATTCTGAAGAAACTTACTTCACTAACATTTTCCACCTATTCAATGTTTTCCCATGTGTCACATTCATTTTCTAAAATTCCAGTCAAAGCCTCATAAAGCAGTATTACCTGCTCTATTCCCCTACACAGAACATTTAAAAATTTTTAGTCCTGTATATTCAAAGTTCTCTCTATAAATACATTTACTACCTTTTCCTTTGTATTTCACATTAGTACACTCAGTACCGAAAATTTACCTTCACCCGAGGCTTGTAATCACTAAACCAAAGGATCTCTAATGCTCCCTTTTCCCCAATTTTAATTTATTAATGTTCCCCATTTAATTTTCTTCATTCCTTTGTAGGGTTCTTTAATCATCTCTTAGTTTTCTTCTCCCATTTTCATAAAATCTTAGGAATGGAGTGGACTGTTTAGATTGTCTAATTCAATCTCTCCACCCAATGGGAAAAATCTCTTCTAAAGCCCTCCCTACAGATGGTCTTTTGGCTTCTGCCTGACCACTTCTAGTGAGAGTAGTTTAGCACGGTTCTAATAATGGAATTTTGTTCTGCAAGCTAGAATCTTGTGATACTGAGCCCAAATTTACCACCCTGAAACCTCCACCCATTGGTTCTAATTTCATCCTCTAGAGCAGTATAGAATGTCCAATACCTCATCACTATGAAAGCCTTTCAGCTATTAGAAGGAAGCTTTCCTATTCTCATTAATTGTTCTTATCTCATGCCAGGCTTCCCCAAATCTTTCTGCTAATCTTTGTATGGATTTGTTTTTTAGATTCTCTCTACCTTTCCACCCTCAAACCTCATCAGTCACTTTTCCCTGGATTCACCCACCATATAACATGATGTTCAGAATGGAACACGCATGGTCTTACTTATTGATGCAGATTACAATGGCAATCTTAATCATCTCTATCTGGATGCAATATTTCTATTAATGCAGGTTTTATTGGTGCTTTAACTGCCACATTACATTGTTGCTTCCACTTGAAGTTTTAAGTCAACTAAAGTTTCTTTCCATGTCTTTGCTATATTCTTGAGTCATTCCCACTCTCAGTCTCTTTGTCTCTGTTGCCCTTTCTAAATCTGAAAAGTCTGCCTTCCATGTTTTTATCTAACACATGCATAAAAATATGGAACAAATCAAACCAAACACACAGTCCTGTGGCAGATTACTTCTTCCCTCTTTTTTATGTTCTTCCTTCCTAAGTTAGTTTCTTGTCTATTTTTCACTGTCTCTTTCAAATGACATGATTTTCCTGAAGCTGTCCTCTAGAGATCTTATTTCGACTCAGAGAAGCTTTGTTCATTGGTTTAGTCTGCTGAAAGAGCTAACTAGTTAGCAACCAGTGGATCCGTTAGAAAAGGTAAGGTCAGTAAAAGATAGTGAAATTGGAACTGGTAATACAGGGGTAAGACCTCTGGATTTAGAGGCAAAACGCCTGCTTTTGAATTCTTGTTCTTCTACTTACTACCTGTGTGATTTTTGGCAATTCATCTGACTTCTCTGGGCCTTCATTTCCTTATTTGAAAAATAAGGAATTGAACTAGATGAATCCCCAAGGTTCAAGGTAGCTTTAAATCTTATGAATCTATGAAGATACCATGGTTATTACATTCTTTTACATACCTAAAATGTCATAAATACAAATAGAGTCGTTCATTTCTGTTGACACATAGCAGATCTACAAATTCTCATATCAATTCAGTAGCACTGATTATGTATACTGTGTTTCAGGCATGGTACTAATTGCTACAAAGTTGAACCAAAGACACTGATCCTGCCCTCAAAGAGCTAATATCAGATTCAAAGTAATGGGAAACATGGCCAGATGAATGAACTCTCCTTTTGTGTCAGTTAAATATGCCAAACTATTTTTTCATAGGAATATTATTTTATCTAACAACATCTGCAACAGTCTGGAACATATTTTTCTCAGCACTTGCCTCTTGGTTTACTATAGCCATCAAATATTCTCACATGGATTCCATGACATCTTATGATTACTGAACAGTAGCATGCCTATCGTCTTGAGTGATGTCAATCTGAATTGAAAATGTGTTAGTTTTATTAGTGCCACTAAGATCTTATTTCAAGACCTTGAGGATATTCCGGAAGAATAGATTGGGTCAAGAAAGAAACCATTTTAGAATCAATTATTAGAAAAGCTAAACTATTAGTAAACAAATGAGTCAAGATTCAGTTCAAGTAATTAAATACTATGCCGTTGAGTATTTCTCAAGTTCTTGCCTTCTCTGGAAGTACTGAGAGTATTAAATAGAATATTTAAAAAATAGTTTAAAAAAATCAACAAGGAAACTCCCCACCAAACCCACAACTCACACCTCTGAAACAATTTTAAAAGGCAGAATGGTGTCTGTCAACAATTAACTCTCCAGGTATAGAGATTTTTAAGAACTTTAAGCCTTTATCTCAGAGTATTTGTATTCTGAAATACTTAAGAGAGGATCAAGTTCCTTAGCTTCCCTTTCACAGCTATATTCATTAATTGCCTTATTTATCAGTAAATCCCCATTAATTAGGATTTTACTAATTTAAATTACTCCATTTGGACTTCACAGGAGTTTCGTTTTTGTGCAAACTACTTAGAAATGCAATTTGCAAAGCAAATTCAATGTAAGCAAATTTAGAGGACTTTTAGAAGTATAGACATTTTTAAGGATTCATATGTTTTTATTTATATGCTGACAATTAGTGCTAAATAGGTATGTCTATGCATTGATTATGTATTATTTCAGATCCAGTAGGATCAAATATCTTGTAATTGATTAATGCAAGTTACTATAGGTATTTACAATTAAGAAAAGTACATTTTCCTTTAAAAAATTAAAAAATCCAACTTTTCAGATTTGGAAAGGGTGAAGTCTTGTAGAGAGTACCGAGTTGGGTATAAGATGACCTAAGTCCTAATACTAGTTTCATAATTTACTAGCCTCACCACTTTCCTTCAATTTAAACTTAACAAGTGTCAGTTTCTGTATTTATAAAGTAATAATAATAGGTTCTTATCTGCCTATCATGCAGTTGTAGTGAGAATCAAATGATGTCACACACGTGAACGTGCTTGTAAGCTGCAAAGAACTAGGTATGAATTTATAGTGGATATGTTAATATTTTTGGACAGGAATACAGAAGTTCTTTTTAAAAATATACTTTATTTAAATAATAACAAACACCATCAACAACACATATTTATATAAAGCTTTACAAGTTTAATTAGTCAGTCAATAAACATTTATTTAGGGACAGGTAGGTGGCACAGTGGATAGAGCACTGGCCTTGGAATCAAGAGGATGAGTTCAAATCTAGCCTTAGATCCTTACTAGCTATGTGACCCTGGGCAAGTCACTGAACTCTGATTGCCTCAAAAAATGCCCACATTTGTTTAGTGCTTATTATGTGCAAAGGAGATACAAAGAAAGGCAAAAGATAGTTCTTTCCTCAAGAAGCTCTGATTCAAAGGGAGAAGACCATAGGTCAGTCACTATGTATGTATGTACATACAATTTAGATGAAGGATAAATAGAAAATAATCAGTAGAGGAAAGGAATAAGGGTTAAGATGAATTGGGAAAGGCTTCCTCTGGAGGAATGAAGCCAGGGAGTTAAAGCCCTTCATAATCTGCTCATCAGTCCAGAGGTGCTAGTCTTTTTGCTGCTTCTCACACAAGACCCTCAATCTCCCACCTCCAGGTATTTTCACTGGCTGTCGCCATACCTGGAGTGCTCAGCCTCCTCATCTCCATTTCCTATGAACAGGCATGAGCATTGATATTGATGACAATTTGATCATGTAGGTAGCAGGGAACCCCTGGAGTTTATTGAGGTCTGGGTGGAAGGGGGTATGGTCAGATTTGTACTTAAGGAGTATCACTTTGATGGCCGAATGGAGGATGCATTGGAGTGGGAAGACATTTGTGGCAGGCAAAGGAATCAACAGGCTGTTGCAATAGATAAACCAGGTGTGAGTTGATGAAGACCTGCCCCAAGGTGGTGACATCGGAGACTGGAAGGGAAGCATACCAGAGATGTTGCAAAGGTATAATTGATAGTGAGAGAAAGAGAAAGGGAGAGAGAGAGGGAGGGAGGAAGGAAAAGAGAGAGAGATTGAGAGAGAGAAAGAGAGAGATAGAGGAAGGAAAAAAAGGAAGAGATTGAGGGAGAGAGAGGGAGGGGGAGAGAGGGAGGGGGGGAGAGAGAGACACACACAGAGACAGAGACACAGACACAGAGACACATAGACACACAGAGAGACAGAGAGAGAGAGTGAGTCAAGGAGGTCATCTAGATTGTGAGACAGAGGGACTGGGAGGACGTGGTGCCCTTGGTAGTGATGGTGAAGTTTGAAAGGTGGAAAAGTATGGGGCGGGGGATGAGTTCACTCTCAAGCAACTCTCTTTGATTTGAACTATAGGGAACATCATGTGGCTCCCTTCCCCCTCCTCCCCAAGTTTTTGGTTTCCTTTTTTACTTTATCTTCCCCCATTAGATTTTAAGCTCCTTGAAAGGAGACACTGTTTTTCCTTTTTTTAAAAAATTTGTATACTCATTGCTTAGTACAGTACCTGGTACATGGTAGGTGCTTAACAAATGCTTATTGAATCGAATTGAAAACAGGAATTGTAGAAAGAGTAACTTTTTTTTAAGATAATGAATTCATTGTTTTCTTAAAAGTGAGGATTGTTGATTGTATGATATCTAAGGTATCTTCAACCTCTAATATTAATACTGTTTTCTTAAGTGGTACAACCAGAATTATGTTAGTTTTCCTATATACCACTCTGCTTCTTTGTGAAATCAGAACTATAGCTCCTTGAATTCATAACACATCTAGAATTAGGGGGTGCTAAATTCTGTCTATTTTCCATTTTGGATATGTTGAGTTCAAGATATGAACAGTTGGATATATCTGTTAGGTAGTTGGAGATGGGAGATTGAAAGTCAGCATAGAAGTTAGTGATGGACAATTAGATTTTGGAATTATACATAGGAGCTGATTATTAAGATTATCAAGTGAAATAGTATAAAGGGAGAGAAGAGAAGAGAAGAGGCCTAAGAAAGAACCCTGGGGCCATCCAAAGTTAGTGAGCATGATCTGAATGAAGATCCAGCAAAGGAGACTGAAGAGCGCTCAGATACGTAGAAGGAGAATTTGAGACAGTAGTATTCCAAAAAAGCTAGCCAGCAGAATATTAAAGAGAAGGGGTGATCATCAGTTTCAAAGAGTTCAGAAAGGTCAAGAAGAAAGAGGACTGAGATGTACATGAGAGGACAGGAAGTGGAAGCAGTATTGTAGAAGACCTTCTTAAGGAATTTAGCCACAAAAGACACGAGGGATATAGATTAATGGTAAGAATGGAAAGGGAGTTTTGAGGATAGGGTTGACATGGGCATATTTGTAGGCAGTAGAAAAGTAGACAATAGACAGACAGAGACAAAATAAGTGAGAAAATAAGGATAATTGAGGGGGTCATCTATTGGAGAAGACGAGATGGAAGGGGGTCATTTGTGCAGTCTTGGCAAGGAGCAAAGTCACCTCTTCTTGTGAGACGGAGGGGAAGGAGATCATTGCAGAAGTCATCTGTGTGCTGTGAGACGAGGAAGGAGAAAGGAGCTCTCTGAAAATTTATTTACTTTTTTACTTATTTACTTTTTTATTTATTATTATTTTTTATTTTTATTTATTATTACTTATTTATTTACTTTTCCTAGGAAAATATGACTAGGTTCTTAGGTGACAGGGCTGGGAGAGGGGGAGTCAAGTCTCAAGAGGGCTTTCCTTGCAATAACCCTTTAAGGTAGATTATCTAAATGGTACTATCCTA
Source organism: Potorous gilbertii (assembly GCA_028658325.1). Classification (NCBI taxonomy): domain Eukaryota; kingdom Metazoa; phylum Chordata; class Mammalia; order Diprotodontia; family Potoroidae; genus Potorous; species Potorous gilbertii. The sequence continues at coordinate 683,954,901 of CM053769.1, forward strand.
TATTTACAAATGAAGACACAGGCTTGGAAATGCAATGAGTTTCTTGTAGTCATACAGTAGTCAGTAGCAGTAGTGTGGTATAGTGGAGAAAGCAGTGATCTTTTAGGCAGATTGGAGACCTCGACTAATGGTGAGTATTATTTAAGTGATTTGGGAAAAATCACTTTGCCTCTCAGGGTCTCTGTTTTCTGATACATTAAATGAGAGAATTGTTGATTGGATGACATCTAAGCTCTCTTCAAGCTCTAACTTTCATATCATTATTTTAAGTGGTAGAGCACATATTATGTTATTTTTCTTGATTATATCCTACTGCTTCTTGGTAAAATCAAAAGTATACCTCCTGGTATCCAGAATTTGGGTCTGTAAAAATTCTATCTCTGTCCTCCCAAAATACAAGTATTGAGCTCATGTGCATGTCCCCCATTACTCATTGGAGCAATGCATTCATCCTAAGAATTTAAAAACAATTGTATTTTCATTTCCAACAATATTAAAATACAAATAAAATCTGTCTCAGGAAGGCAATATTCCATAATATGCTGTAGCTATTTTTTTTATAAAAAGTTAAATGACTATAAAAGGTCATTTCTACTTTTTTATTGAGACGTTTTTCAGTTGAGCGGTTTCCATGGCTGTGATAATCTGGATTGATAATGCTTTGAGTTTATACTCACTGCTATTTGATTTTTGTAGAGTTTTCACAAATTGACTTTCACTAAGAGAATTTCTTGTGGGGTTTTCATTTTCTATTTTAAAAAGGAAAATTTCCACTTTCTATTCTTTCCTTAAAATATTGTCCAAATAGAAGTTCTTTAAACTTGAATATTGTAGCAAGTTTCAGTACACATTTGGTTTCAATTCTTACCCCTGTGCAGGGGGCATGGGCATTATTTGATGTTTATAATTTAATTGATTTGTGAGTTATATGAACTTCCAAATGCTTCACTTCTTTTCCCACAGGGAAGGCTATATATATATTCTTTCAGTCTTGATAAATCTCTGGACCAATTCTGGTAAATCTTTACAAAAATGAATTAACTATTGGGATGAAACTAAGTTAATAAAAGAAAATGGAGACAATCAAAAATTAGAAATGTAGTCATACAGTAGTCAGTAGCAGTAGTGTAGAATCATGGAGAAAGCAATGATCTTTTAGGCAGTTAGGAGACCCCGACTGTATGATGATGGTGTATGTGCGTGTTGCAGGCATGTGTATATAATTTAATAACATACAAATATTCACAATCACAGAATGTGAATATGTAAATTTATAGTCCCAGGTATACCACACAAAACTAATGCATGTGTTATATTTACCAAATTGCTTTATTTATATTACATACATCTCATATATGCATATATTACATATACATGGATTATCTACATACATGTTAAATGTGTATGTGTATGGTTAGAACCTGTGATTTCTTTGGTATGAGGAACTTCTGATGTGAAAACTCCCTCTACCAACACAGATCACAATTCATCTCCAAAATCTGCCTAGTGTGCTGAGGGGATGGGACTTACTGATGTTCACACATCTGGTATGTGTCAATCAGGACTTAAACTAAACCTAGGTCTTCCTGAGTCCAAAGTTGGTCTTTTATCTTGTTTACCAGTTGCATCAATTGTATTATATATACATACATACACATACATATGTATATATATATATATATATATCTACACACATATAACTTTTGTAATATATAAAATATGATATACATATAATATGTTAGTGGAATGGTAAAATATGAAGGAAAGAAGTTATTAGCATTCCAAAGGATCTATTAGTTAACCTTGAGAAGGAGCAACTTATGATTTACACATTTTTATTTAGTTTATGACTGTTCTCTAAAAGCAAAACTCCTATGTTAACTGTCTAGTTATAAAACAAATCCCAATATTAAATTTTGAAGTTGGAAAATTATTGTGGGTAGGTTTTTAAAAATTAAATATGTCATTTCAGCAATAATAGATTCTTGCTTAAATCTAAAAGGTTCCACATATTAGACACATATTCCAAATGGAATGTTGTTCAATTCCAATACAATCAATGTCCATTGGCTAAATGAAAACATTTTTATGGTTCCATAGACAAATACACTCAAGGTGTCCTCCAACTTTATTATGAATCATAAAAAAGAACTAGAGAAAAGCAATGATCTGCAAGATTAAAAAAATTTTGCAGAACATGTAATTGCATTTTGAAGGATTCTATGGCCTCTTGACCTTCCATATAGCTCAGGCACTTCACACAACAATTTGCAAAAGATACCCAGAATGAGGAAAGCATGTTCTTGAAGCATTCTGGGGAAGAATTTAAGAATTTGACCTGATGCATTGAATCATGTTTCTCAGCCAAGAGGGCCAGTATATTGCAATCTGAGCAATGAAAAGGTGTCAGGATATTTTTCAACGAAATATGGTTTGGCTGAATTAGAATATGGTAAATCTATTCTGGGAAATTCCCTTTTGTAGGATTAAAAATTCATTTTGGATGAATTCATCAGAAACAAGGTAGAAAGCAAGGTAACCTGTTTTATAAAGTAACCTGTTTTATTTTTAGCATATGTTTTATAAATGCTTATTGTGCTGTATTGAGGTTCTATGCAAAGTGACTGATAAAATATATAGCCCTTTAACCTTGTGCCTCCTGACTAGAAACATTTTTTTCTTTTTCTTTTTATCCTATTCTGTCCAGTTTGGAAGTACAGAGGCTTCTCACAAGCTTTGATTCCCCCACTGATTGGCATGGGAACTTTGACCAGCTTTATTTCTCTCGAGAGGCCATTTGTCCTTTCCTAGGTAACCTGGCAGCCCTCTCCTCCATATTAATAATGAGCTTAGTGTGGACACCCAAGCAACAGAGCCAAATGAAACTCAAAACTCCTGAACTCGAAAGATCCTCCAGCCTCACCCATTCCAGTAGCTGAAATTATGGCCATGTGTCTCACCATCCCTGGCTGTCCAGTACTTCTAGAGCTAAATTACTGTTTAAATTGCTGTGTGATGAAAACCATTTTTTGAAGGTAGAACATTTTCACCCTGTTCTGATATAGCAGAAAAACAAAATGTTATAGCAAATTGGATATCTTAATATACACACAACTTAGTCTGACTTTAATCTCCTCTTTGTCACTGAGACTTAACCACACTAAAGCTCTATAGTGGAACATTGCAACTTAGGAGAAACAGCCATATTTTGACTGCCAAACAGAATTAAATGGAAGGTACAAACAGAAGAATCCCTGCAGAGGTACAGAGGAGGAGAATCTGGCCTGTGGCTTGGGTTAGAAAGCAAAAAATGAAACAGAAAAACAAATATCATCTGCTGTGTGGTAGAGAAGAAAGACGTGATTATAGATCGGTAGCTCAAGAATGTTTTTATTGTTTGCTTATAGTCATTTGGGAAATTCTGTCCAAAAGGCTCAATCTGTTCTTGAATATTTGTCAGAGCCAGGTAAACATTGATGGATTTGCAATTAACAAAGCTCTAGCATTCAATAGATCTTTTCCCATGGACATTTAAAAATAAAAATTGAAGGGGGACACATATTTCTTTACATTTTTTTCTTTACAAATCATGCCTTTTATAAGTTGACTTTAGCATATATCCAAAGACTACAAAATGATAATTTAATGCCAAAGATTCAAGATTTTTTTAACAGAATATCTATTTGAGGGCCAGTTTATATCACTGACTCACGTAGCATCAGTTAGGATGTCCTCAAGGAGACATTAAATCAGACCAGCAGATGTGTGTCTCTGCTTTTATGAGTGTCTGTTGGGTGAGATGGTTAAACACCTACTATGGTCTGCCCCAAAGGATGTTACCAATGGGGTCTGAAAGACAAGTGGAATTATTTGATCGACTATCTACCATAAGGTGACAAACTCTGGTGGGGATTTAGTTTGATGTCTTAGAATCCTACTTTGGAGCCCTATTATGCTGGCATTAATGGAAGCCCTGAAGAAACAAAAGAAGTTCAGAAGTTGGTATTCAAAGGATCCTAAGGTCAGTAGACTCACAGCGAGCCTTCAACATTCTCAAAACAACTCTTTTACATCAAGTATAAATGCACTCCATCATGTCCATTCTGAACTGACTTACTAATTTCCATTTATGTCTATTTTTCTAACTATACTAATTTGGGTTGATATATACACCTCTGTTCTCCAGCACACTTAAATTAAATCCCCTAATTACAAATTTTCAAATTAGGCCTGTCCTACTCGTGATTTTAAATGTCAGGTGCTCAGGGAGACATTGGTCTGATGGGCCCGTTAGTAATCACTCACTCGCTCAATCAATCAATGCAATTTTAACTTATTTTTATTTTGTCAGTTTAATTCAGAAAATTAGAACTTTGCCCCTTCTTTGGAAGCTTTCCCCCTGCTCCAAGAGGGCCCCTATCGATTTGGGCTTTGTTCACCTCCCTCCGATGACATTTGAGGAGAACCTCGGAAGCGGCAATTAGGTTATCATCCCCCAATTGTTAGAAGAATGGATTAGGTGCTCGTCAATTACTGTTCTCTTGATAGTAATTGGCAGAGGGTGGGGCTCATGTTGGGAGGTTTCCTCAGATCCTGCCAGTCATTGTCAGGAGTTTTAAAATAGAGACACTTTTCAACATCTCAGAAGCTTCAGAAAGAGTGGTACACCCCTCTTTTGTTTTCTCACTTCCCTTCCCTCATCATGTCGGTTACCACAATGGAGAAATGAAAAGACTGAGCTGCTAAAGGATCTTCCCGAGGTGTGAACAAGTCCCCTGCCCCACATCAATTCTTCTCTCACTTTGTGATTGGGTTGGGACACAAAGCCGCAATATAGGGAACTGCCTCTCTTTTAGCTATTACAGTCCCCTCTCCAGGGAGCGCTTCATTTCTGCAGAGACCTTGCTTGAGTGTCTTACTGCTTGGGACCCTGAAACCTCATCACTCAGGGGAAAGGAACTTGGCCCTACTGTCGATGGAAACCCAGCACCCGACGGGCTTAAGAGGGGACCATTCTTAATTTCCAATGAGATTAGATCAGCTGGATTTTACAGAAGCAAAATAAAATTTGGAATAAGCACCTGCATTTTGGAGGCTTTCTCATTATTACCTGGAAAGGGACCTGGGGATGCTGGATCTAATCTTATTAATTTTCTCCTCATTTGGTTTTCCTCAAACTAGGCTATGCAAACCCAAATGTATGTGTATGTAGTATGTATGTATACACACGCATATGTATATATATATATATATATATATATATATATATATATACATATGCGTGTATATGTATGAATGAATGTATATATGTATACATATGCCCACACACATATATGCACACACAAGAAATATTTTTGTGTATACATGGATATTATATGTATATAGGATGTCTCTTCCTATGGAGGGAGAGACACAAAGAGAGAGAAGTGAGGGAAAGGGAGAAAAAAGGGAAAGGAAGGTCTAGAGGATGTAGAGCTAGACCACTGACAACTATTCTGCAACTTCTGGAGCTGCTTGGGATCCTATGTGGATAAGTGACTTGCTTAAGGTCACACAGTATGTATCACAGGTAAGATCTGGACCCAGGTTTTCTGACTGTGAAGACTACTTTCCATTCATTATGCTATGCTCTCTTTCATGTAAACATGCCTATGAATAACATAATATTGAACTAATGTACCATAGGACACTACAATGGGAAGGAACCATAGAGATGATCTAGCCCCAGACTTCTTTTTACAAATGAGGAAACTAAAGCCTGCCATTGGTAAAGATTTTCATGAGATGACAAAGATATTATCAGAGCAAGAATTTCAGTATAGACTTTTTGATGTCTCAGAGGCAACTGGTGGTTCAGTGGATGGAGTTCTAGGCCTTGAGTTTAAATCAGTCCTCAGACACTTGCTGGCCATATGACCCTAAGCAAGTCACTTAACTGCTACATGCCTCAGTTTCCTCAACTGTAAAATGGCTAATAATGACACTTAGCTCTGTTAGTACTGCTGTGAAAAATCAAATGAGATAATACTTGTTAAAAAAAAATACAACACAGTGTCTGGAACATAATACATGTTGTTTTTATATGTATATTCTCTTTGTTTTGATGCAAAATCTAGTACTTTTTCCATTATGCTATACTTGACAAGGAGCATTTGAAAATATCAACTTTTATTTGATTCGAATTTTAAATAAGGCTTCATATACATTTGAGTTATGATTATTTCTTTCTATTGCAAGAAAGAGTTACCCATAGGTCAAAACAACAGCTAATTCAGCGGTCATTTATGGTTTCTTAGAATGTAAACTTTAAAGTACTATGTAAATGCTAGCTATTGTTATAGTCATTGCTATTTGCTTTATTCAGTCATGTACACCACACACACACATACACATACATCAATATAAATCACACATGATCAGGCACACATCTGTCTCGCCCCTTGCCTGTCTCTGACAATTTCTCAGTTTTGTTAGTATCTCAGAGCCTGGTGGTTGGGAGTTAGGGGAAGGCCTCAGCTTGCTATGGACAATCCACAAATAAAATCCACTTGCAGATAATTGAGAATGGATGGTTTCTATTTCTTTGTCTAGAAATGACTTGGTACATAGTTGTGTATATATACAAGATCCAAGGTAAGAATCTGAGTCACTTTGAAATCTTTGCTAAGATCGATTTCATAAAATATTCATGAAGACACATTTACTGCTGAGTTACTGATTTGGCTAAATTGAGTTGGAGCAGGTGTATTCCTATGATGTGAGAATAAGGTGCAAAATCAATAGTGAAAATGCAATAGAACCCTGACATTTTGGGCCAAGACAGCTTGGGCTCCCAAGCAAAATTGATAAGACATGGCATTCTGGGCTATACCCTTACTGCTTCATTACCTGGAGTGTGGCTTATATTTTCCTTTCTAGGAAATAGATGTGCTACAGATTGCTAGAGTCCTTTACATTTGTGAGATGTTCATACAAAGGCTGGATCATAACGAGTTATTCTTCTCCTTTTTATATAACTTGTAGATAAGTTTATTTAGGGGATGGTTTAGATTAGATGGACTCTGACAATGTGTCTTCTAAGCTTCTAGCCTGTGTCCTAAAATATGGGTGTGGTTTGTTTGTTTGTTGTTTTTCCTTCATTCTTAAAGAGGACAAATGACTTTCTGAGGGGGATGTCTTGATTTGCGTGTGAACTGGATTTAAGTGAGGCAGAGCTTCCTTTTTGAGATGTGAACAGAAATGGGAACCTCAGGAGAAACTAGTTTGAGAAGCAAAATGGTGGGCTGGGCTTGTTGAGGTGTTGTAAATACCAGACACAGAAGCTGCAAAGAGTCAAATGCCAAACTAAAGGACCAGATGTATACGGACCCTACTAATCCACTCTTAAGACCCACTCCATCCTTTAAGAAGTGTTGCTGGTGGAAGTGATGGAGATCTCTCATAGTTTTTAAAACAAATCAATTTGAGCTTTCTATTTTTCGTAGAACTTTGGGGATAGATATTGCTTGAATAATTTGTTTGAATAGGTAGAGGATGAAAAACTTTTAATTCTCATCTGATTAGTACTGATTAAAAACGAAATTTTGTACATCTATTTGAAAGTATAAGATTTGCTGAAATGAGCTCCCTTCAATCTTCTTGGTAGCTAATTTGATGAATTTTTGTGACACTTTCTAAGGAAAGTAATGGGAGAGTCAGAAGATCTGAATTCAAATTTCAATATGGTAATTTGTTGCTAATGTTACCTCAAATAGGTTGCTTAACCCTGATGAGTCTTGGTTTCTTCATCTGTAAAAGAAGCAGTTGAGTCCCTTAGTTATATCCCCATCCTTACAGAAGCAGTATGGTATAGAAGACTGGATTTTTTGTGCCTCTGATACACACACCTTGTATGGCCCTGGGCTAGTCACTTTCCTCCCAGTGCCCCAGGCAAGTCTCTAAATTTTAGGGTATTATCTGAATAGGCGAAGGAAGCTTCTACCCTGGAAGTTCCTCAAACAGAAGAAAAATCACGTTACATCCTCTCCCTTACCATCTCCCCCCACCCCCCAAATCTATTTTAGTTCTTAATTCTATGAATGATTCTATGAATGCTCTTCCAAATGGGAAATGAGTAAACCAGCCATGACAGTCACTCAATAAGCATTTGTTGAATGAAAGAAAGATGGATTGATGGTTAGATAGATCTATGAGGAGACTTTATTACTGTCATCAGGAATGGTCTATATCCCTTGTTTCTACTTTCTCAACACCTATTTCCTTTTAGGCCTTGGTAATCCAGTACCTTGACCCTCTTTTATTTCTTCTCCCCCTTCCTAACTTCTCTCAAAGATTATAAATTGGCAAATCCACTGCTCTTTGACAGGTTTGGATCACAGATCTTGGAGCTGGAGGGAGTCTCAGAGGATATTTCATCCAAACCTCTAATTTTACAGAGGTGGAAACTGAGGCCAATGGAGGAAAAAGGACTTGTCCATTGACACCGAGGTATTTGTCATCAGAGAGTGTATTGCCCAGGCAATATTCACAGCACAAACTATGAATATGCTGATGTAGTTCTGAACTGCACAATATAACCAACTTTCCATAAAGAAGGAAGAAGAAAAACATTTATTCGGATACCAGAAAGCCAAATCTCAACACCAAAAAGTCAAATCTATCATAGAAACTATGAAGTCAATACACATTAGCATTGTAGGAGACATTCTCAAGCCTTCCCCCCTGCCAGGGCCTTCCCACAAGCAAATACTCACAAGACTACCTGTGCCTGCCTGTGTTCTTTCTCTCCACCCTAACTTCTCTTACCCAACTTCCTTCCAGCTCTGCTCCATCCTTCCTGTTCCACCCATTCAGCAAGCTCCTCCTACCACATGTAACTTAGGCTTCCATGTGATTTAAGTAGGTCACATGGGCCTATTAAGGAATGGGAAAGTTCTTCCCATTTAAATTACCATTACAGAAAGATGAGATAAGAACCCAGGTCCTCTGATTGCTCTTTCCATTGTACCATCTGTTTTAACTCTTCCATCTCTGGAGCCTTATTGTCTAATGATTGCCTGTCATGGGCCAATATTTCAACCAAGCCCGAACTATGCTTCATTTCACTCCCTATTCCTAGGTCTTCTGTGCAGACTCACTAGCTAAATCGCAAACCACATCTGAAATCTACAGACTTCTGTATTTTCATCTTTAGAATTTCTCTCCTAGGGCTCTGTTCTCCTGAAAAGAGGCTACCTTTACAGAACATAAACTGCTTGAGAGTATTTAACCCTTCATTTCTATCCTTTTAGTTCTAGTTCATAGAACAATTGCTGGAACATGGTAGGTGTTTGATAAATGCTTTTTGATCCATTGATGAGTCAGCAGAGAGCAGTACAAAGACATCACCAGAAGATCACAGGAGCCTGTCAGCTTCACTTTGGATCTAGGAATCCCTCTGTACTGAACCTCTGGATGTTAAAACCCAAAGTGTCTACTTGAACCCTGTTTTTTATTTGTTCCCTCTCATCTGAACTGAATCCTGGCTTGCCTATTTGGAAGCCACTGACTTGTGGTCTCTCTTAACCATGTGGAAAACCCAAATCAACAAACCCAGTATGCTTACTTGGAACCCATCTGGCATCTGTTTCCTCCTTCTAAAATGGTTTTCTTGGCCTTGGACTTTGGTTTCAATTTTGGACCCTCAAAGACTTGCACACTATTTCCAACAGCACTTGGTCTCCTGGCTTTGACCCTTTGCTGCCACAAATCCTGTTATATGCCAGACCCTTTAGGTTTAGCTGGATTCCAGATCCCTTTTGTCATTACCCCTAGACCTTGCTTAAATATGAACTGTTTTGACTTGTTGATGAACTGCTTCACATGTGTGTACTTTATTTCTAAAACTAGAAGCTTCCTGAAGGGCAGGCTTCATTGTCTTCTACTCTGCATTTCCGTTAGTTCTTACAGCTGTGTGTGTAGTAGTCCAAAATACATGCCTATTGAATGAATGAATAGCTTGACAACTTGACAAGGATTTGGGGAACTAAGTGACATGGAGGAATTAGAGAACTGGACACGGTATGGGTAAACCTGAGCTTCAATTCTATATCAGACAATGACCCTAAGCCTCAGATTCCTCAGGAACACGGGAGTCATAACAGCACATATTTCATAAGATTATAGTAAGTATCACATGAGATAATGTGTATAAAGTACTTTGCAAATCTTAAAGAGCTTTATAAATGTTAGCTATTATTTAGGAATTCTTTTCATTCTTTTTTTAATGAGACCTGTCTGAATATCTCAAAAGCACAAACAAAACAAAGCCCTCTGCTAAAATCTTTTAAAATATTTTTGATATTGCTATCATCCATGAGAAAACTGTAATAGAAAAGGAAACTTGTTGCTTCTGCTCAAGTGAAAAATAAGTGAAGGCAAGAGACAGAGGCCAAGGCAACTGAAACATTCATGCCGCAGGAAAACAAACAGAACACAAATAGAAAACAAATCCCTGAGCTTCTTTTGGAACCAAGGTGCTTAACCCAGAGACTTAAAGGGTCAGAAAGCAGCTGAGAACTCAAGGACAACCATGACCACATCAATTCCCCTGGGCAGGAAATCCATTCTCATCTTGTCCTTTGAAGTGACATTATATTTCCAACTCACCCTACAGAGTGATTCTGTCCAATCTAGACAACAGCAGCAGGTTGTGGATTAAATAGCTCCCTCTGCAGAATAGCTGAGTCCTGTATCATGTAGGAGCCCCCATCTGTTGCACTGGGGTCTACTCTCCATTGTTGAAGAAATAACCATAAAATTAGAGGATCTCTCAAAAGAAGCAGTATCATGTAAGTTTTTTGAATGTAAGCTTTTTTGAAGAGATCCCGTCTTGTTTAGGGCCTAACACAGGGCCTTACAGATAGAGCTTCATAAGATCATAGACTTAGAATGGGAAAGAACCTTCTTAGAGAACAATTAGTCTAACCTGCTTCATTTTACAGATGAGGAAATTGAGGTCAAAGAGACAGGAAGTCAAAGAGTCTGGATTTGAACCCAAGTCCTCTTTACTCCAAATCTAGCTCTCTTTCCATTACTCACTTAATAAATGTTTGTTGAACTAGCAAGTTGAATTGAGTCATGCTTACCTTATGCTCACAGGCAAGACTTACAGCCATCCTATTTTTAAAGTTATTCCAGAAGGGGGGAAATTCACAAATCTGCTCTCATTTCCCTGCCTTCTGTTTGCTGAATTCCTAGTCAAATTCTTAATTTCAGATTTAAACCACTAGAATACACTAAGTTCTGAATTAATCTGTCAACAACAACCTAACTTTCTATTCACCACTGTCCTATTTACATTTCCAGTTCCATTTTCCCCTCATTAGGTAATGTGCTCCATGTTTGTTTTCATGACCAACGAAATAAAGAAGCTCCTATTCAATGACATTTCCTGATGGCGGTTTGACCACAAACAACCCCACAATTTAGTTCAAATGTAGTCAGTGTTAGGAGAGCTTCTACTAGTGTTTCAAAGACTGTGTAAGGTTATGTGGAACCTTGTGTTTCCTCTCTTGAAGTCAGAAGGCAGAAGAAGCATCTCCTCTCTTACAAGCTCTCAGTAATGCTGCCTGCATGGAGAATGGAGTAATTGGTCTCCACTAATGAGGAGTGTCATATTCAAATTAACTTGAGTCCCAGGTTACCTGCACACAAGGGATTCTGGCTGGAATGTTAATGAGTAGCGACCATTGTAGAGAGTAGTGGTTATAAATTTTATACATATATACTTTGCTGAAATATTCAAAGCCTAGAATGGAAATAGATTTCGACTTAATGGGAAGTCATTTATAATCTACCTCAAAGCTAGTATCTTGCCTCCTGATTGTTTTCTGTTTATTGTGTATGTAGCTGGTTTACTGTTTTCTTCTCCTGTGGATTAAGGCAAGCAGGTTAAATGACTTGTCCAAGGTCACACAGCTAGCTAGTGTTTGAGGCTGGATTTGAATTCAGGTCTTCCTGACTCCAGGCCCAGTACTTTATCCACTCAGGCATCTAGCTGCCTCCTGTCTGGTACTTAGTAGGCATGTAATAAATAGTTATTGACTGATTGATTTTACTATTTCATTTGCAAGTCATGTATCTCAATAATCAAAATAGTTGTCATGTATGTGTTCAAAGGGACATTCTGTAGAACAGTGAAAGAGTGGGGAAATCCTACTTCTGAGTGAGCTACTTGAGAGCAGGAATTGGCTTTTACCTCTTTTTATACTCTAGTGCTTAGCACAGTATCTCATAATAGGCACTTAATAAATATTTACTGACTGACCCACTGACATGACCTTAACAAATTACAGGACTTTTATAGACCTCTGTTTTCTCATCAATCAAATAAGGGGGTTGGATAAAATTATCTCTGATAGCCATTGTAGCTTTGACACTATTATTTTGTTATCTCTTACTTAGAAAAAGGCAATGTTTTTTGAATACATTGGAAATGTCATCACACTTTTAATGTTCTGATTAACCCTGTAGGATATTACTTGTTAACATGGAAGTCATTCGTACTCCATACTATGTTTCACCAATTAGAAAAAGAGTAAGCGTGTGTGTGTGTGTGTGTATGTTATGTTTACTTTTAAAACAAGAGTTCTTAACCTGGGGTTCACAGAGCCTTTTGGAGTTTGTGGAGAGATGTCAAAGGGTCCATGAACTTAGAAGGTAAAAAAATTACTTCTTTATGTCAACACAATCGTTTTCTTCTGTAACCCTGCATATTTCATTTTATGTATTTAAAAAGTTCATTTTGAGAAGGGAACTAGAGGCTTCATCAGTCTGTCAAAAGTGTACATGACACAAAAATGTGTTAACCCTAGGTCTAGACAGTGATAATGTGGTTGATGTAGACCTAAGGGGGGCAATCAGTCCTCTACCTCAATTGCTCTATCCCACTAGAGCATGCATAGAGCTGAACTAAGCCACTTCCAAATGGATACCTTCATAGCCTTTGGCTCAACAATGAAGACTGGGAATGTATGGATAGTATAGTAATTCTTTGATCCCTATGGTGGTGTCAGGGTTGGGGAAGAGAGAATAACAAAGAGGATTGCCACTCAGCAAAGAAGAGTTATTAGCTTAAGAGGCTTTAAAAGGATAGAGATCTTCCATTTGATTTCTTCTTCATCTCCCTGGAACATATCACATGGACATTTTTCTCTAGGACTTGCCAAGAGGGCGTGATGGAGAGGGATTTCTCTCCCTAGTGTCACATTTGTAGATGCTTGCAAATGTGAAGAAATGAATAGCTACCCTATACCTGGCTTGTGTTTTACTTTTAGAATGAGCCAAACTTACGTTGTTAACATGATTTTCCCAGGGACTCTACATTTGGAGCCTAAAGATCCAGACATACTAAGAAACACCTTGATTCCTCTCCATTAGATATAGGATCTCCTGGGACTGAATCTTATCCAGAAACATGATCTCAGAGCTGGGGGCCTCTTAGATGCAGAGGGCAAATATCACTGTCAATATGGGACCAGCACTGGATCCGATGCTATATGAGAGTGAGGAGAACGAGAGTGAGAGTGAGATAGAGACAGAGACAGAGAGGGAGGGAGAAAGAAGGAGAGAGAAAGAAACAGGAGAGAGAGACAGAGACAGAGACAGAGAGGGAGGGAGAAAGAAGGAGAGAGAAAGAAACAGGAGAGAGAGAAACAGAAGAGAGAGAGACAGAGAAAGAGATGGAGGGAGTGAGAAGGAGAGAAAGAGAAACAAGATAGAGAGAAAGAGAGAGAGAGAGAGAGAGAGAGAGAGAGAGAGAGAGAGAGAGAGAGAGAGAGAGAGGGAGAGAGAGAGAGTCAGAGACAGAGAGGGAGGGAGAAAGAAGGAGAGAGAAAGAAACAGGAGCGAGAGAAACAGGAGAGAGAGAAACAGGAGAGAGAGACAGAGACAGAGACAGAGATGGAGGGAGTGAGGAGAGAAAGAGAAACTAGACAGAGAGACAGACAGACAGAGAGACAGAGACAGAGACAGAGGAGGGAGAAAGAAGGAGAGAGAAAGAAACAGGAGAGAGAGAGAGAGACAGAGACAGAGACAGAGACAGAGATGGAGGGAGTGAGGAGAGAAAGAGAAACAAGACAGAGAGACAGAGAGAAAGAGAGAGAGAGAGAGAGGGAGGGAGAGAGAGAGAGAAGACAGAGAGAGGGAGAGACAGACAGAAACAGAGATAGAGACAGACAGAGACAGGAAGGGAAGGAGGGAGGAAGACAGAGACAGACAGAGGGACAGATGGAAGGAGAGAGAGAGAGAGAGTTGTGTAATATGGGAAAAAAACTGTTTACTAGAAAATATAACTTTTACTGGAGTGAGAATACTTCAACCAGGAGAATGTATTTAAAAAAAAAGGATTACTCATCTGAAACAGCATATGAAGTGGGTGAAGACAGAGAAATAGAGATCTCTCCATTGTTCCTGTTGAAGAAAGGTATTTATAGTTTCCCTACTTTCTGAATCATTGCTGTGCTATAAATTTGGGGGGCATTAGTCATCATTACAAAGGAGACACAGAGAGGAATAGTGAGTGGTTAGAGCAATGGATAAGAGTAGGAGACTGGCATTCTACTTTTGGCTCTCTCATTGATTGGGCAAATTCCCTAACTTCTGTGTGCTTTGATCATCCCCTCTATAAAAATGGATATAATACAGTCTTAAAAATATGCACTGATCCATGTGCCCAAGACCTAAAAATATAAGAATAGTCAAAATGGAAATGAGGTAGTGGGACTGAAAGAAATTTAATATATTCACCTCCTCTTTGTACCATGTAAAAATATTGTTTTTAGTTTATTACGGAAGCCTTTGTTTCAGGGAAAACTGTGTTTTTTCTTCAGGCAAGTTCCTTTGTTCTAGGCTATCAAGAGCTGCAGGAAGAGAGGTTAGCAAGGAAAGGGTGGAGGTATTATTGGTGTATCTGGGGTGCACCAATGCAAATTATGTGCCCCCACCCCTGGGATTTTGGCAGACCTGACAATTCTTGACAATGATTTACAGAGTAGCATAAAGGTCCATTTCCTATCCTTTTTCACAGCCAAGGAAACTGATTCAAGTACAAATTTCTCAGTAATTCTCTCTGAAGTGCAGACAGTCTTCCTTGCTACTTTTCTTTCTCATAGGGGATTCTGATTAATAATGTATATCTCTAAAATATTTCAAGAACCCTAGAAATGAGCAAAATGAATAAAAATGATGCTCATATTCCAGAATCCTAATATTTGAATTCCAATATGAATATTACCTCTCATGAATACTCATTACACAATATGAACACTATCTCCTCTTCCCCCTCCCCCTTTACCTGCTTCCTCCATGGCAATTTTTAATCAATTGTCTTTCTGGGGAGCCAATGTTAATGTGACTCATTTTTCCCAACCTCCAATCTGCTCATCCATCTAGTTCAGGTTGATGCCTGACTAGCTTGCTGGATTTCTAACTGGTTTCATGGGAGGACCCCAACAATGTAGGATCCTAGGACCACAAACTTGGAGCCAGAAGGGACCTCATAGCTCATCCAGTCCAACCTCCTTATTTTTATAGGTAAGGAAACTGAGGCCCAGAGAGGTTAAGTGACTTACCTAGGTTCACCCAAGCAATAAATGGTAGAGAAAGGATCTGAACTCAGTTTGTCTGACTCCAAATCCAACATTCTTTCCACTATAGCATGTTTTGTTTTTATAGCATCCTAAGATATAGAGCAAGGGAGACCCAAGTAAAACTCTGTTGTATTAGTTTAGGCATGAGATGCTAAATGTCTCAACAAGGGCTGTGCAGAAAGAAGAAAGAGGAAATCATAGTTGAGATGAAGAACCAAAGGACTCTTTTCCTTCTTTACAAGAGACATTACGATGCAAAGTGACATCATGGATGAAGCTCAGACCTAGACTCAAGTTCTGATTCTGAGACACAATGACTATTTTACCTTGGGTAAATCACATATCTCCATGACCCAGGGAACTTGAGAAGTTTAAGAGTAGTGGCTAACCTGAATTAGTAGATGGAGTTACTTTGCTGGGAATTTCCTACAATAGTGAAATAACTGGTTTGGCATACTAAAAGAGAAGGGGAAAGAGAAAGATTCACATTTTTTTACATTCTGCTCTCTCCCTTTTCATTTAAATGTAATGGGAACTGACACACTTGCAGTAGTACCCTGGTGGCATCTCCCCACATAGAGATGCTGAAGACCTTGCTTCTAAGAGAGTTGTGACCTTGAAGAGACATTACATTGGAATGCTTAGAGATTCTGTAAATGGTTCTGGTCTGCTAACCACATGTTTAGGGAGAAGAAACTTTTTAGACTGGTTATATAGCCGTAACTGGGGGTTCCTCTAAAAGGCACTATCATTCACTGGCCTCTTCTACTTGTGGTTTGGCTCTTTCACTGATTACATCTGGTGAGAGATAATTTTGTATGCTGAGAGGCTTTAGGACCTCCATATTGAGGCTAACT
Source organism: Potorous gilbertii (assembly GCA_028658325.1). Taxonomy (NCBI): domain Eukaryota; kingdom Metazoa; phylum Chordata; class Mammalia; order Diprotodontia; family Potoroidae; genus Potorous; species Potorous gilbertii. The sequence continues at coordinate 683,971,387 of CM053769.1, forward strand.
TTTGACTCCATAAAATGGGCCTTGGTCACTGGCCCATATTTGTTCTTGTATATTCTAAATATAGTTATTGGAGCCTGAACTTGTGAGTTTTGGAATCTAAGGAGAACACGTCTTGGAGCATCCCAGCATTCTAGCAGATGAGCATTCAGGGGTTGCAACTAATTCTGTGTCAATGCCTCACTGAACAAGAGGTGGCCTTTGAGATAGACTTTTAGGACTCATTCTAGTGGTAGCTGAAATGAGGGCTAATCCAGCATCGATTCTATATTCAGATATGAGAACAGTGGGGCCAATGTTATGTGGAAACAGTGCTAAATCTATTCCCATAAACTTAGATGGTTCAAGGGAAAGTCTGGCCTGAAGTATTGGAGAGAAATGTTCTTGCTTATATCCTTGAAGAAGATATCTCTTTGAAAAAGTTAATTGAGGTTAAATGCCTAAAAGTGGATTTAGAGTGCCATTCACCGGCACCTATTAGTGAGTGCAATACAACCAATGGAATCTCAAGCGGATGCCATTAAAGACACACCCAAGCCCCTAGACACTCTTAGAACTTTGTGAGGGAGATATAGTCAGACTCATTCTTTGAAGGAGGATGGAGCTCATTCACTGCATTAGCAACAACAAAAATGTCTAAATAAATAATATTTTCTCCCTCCATATCCTACCGTAATGCCTCTTGTAGGCATGGAGATCCCTGGGATCTTAAAGATTATGTCAGCGGAATCTCAAGTTCTTGAAGTTTCTACCATACTGAAAAAGTCCTGGTATAGAATACATTGACTTTCTAAGTGCTAGCTTATCGCAGCAGCAGCAGCAGCAGCAGCAGCAGTCATACTAGTAGTAGTGGTAGTAATAGTGGTGGTGGTGGTGGTAGCAGTAGTAATAGTGGCAGACGTAGTTGTGATGGTGGTAGTGGCATTAGTAACTAATAGTTACATAATTCTTTCAAGTTTGCAAAGTGCTTTAGGTATCACTGTTAGTACTCTCTAAATATGACATCTCTTTCTAGTGACTAATAAGTAGATATACTATATGAATCATAAATATTGACATTCTTGCTATCAATGACAGCAGACAATCAAAAGGAAATTGGATCTAAAAGGAAAATGGTGGCTCAGGCTATCTCTTTGGAGAAATAAATTAATAAGTCCACAATGTTGATTTCATTGTATTTCCAAAGACAGAAAGAAAAAATCTATTTAATAGGATACTTGGCCTTCTTACATTGTAATATTCTTAAGAAGCATAAACAAAAGCACAACTTGATGATACCTCCAACTCATACCAATATATATAGCAAAAAATGAGAAGAGAAAGGGAAATCTTGCAAATATCCCAGTAAAGACTTTCAAAATTAATTCAATAAACAATTTTATATTTGGTAAATTCAATTAAAGGTTTGGCATGGGAGATTATCAATTTATAATTAGAAAATACGATGGAATCAAAAAGAAAAAGTCTAATGCCCATATACCATGGATATGTACCAAGGTGAATACTCTTTTAAAGGAAAAAAGAAACCTTTTAAGATACAGGGCATGGCAAACATTGAAAAGAACTACAAAAAAGAGAAATTAATCATATTCTGAAAGGAAATGACTGATTGCATACATGGGAGTTATTTCTAGATCAAATCTCCGTGTACAATCAAATCATTGGTTTGCTAGAGAAGAAAGATACAAATAAGGACTAGATTTCAATAAAAAGTAAAAAAAAGAAAGAAGATATATGTGCAGTTGTTTCCATCTTACCTCTTTAACTTAATGACATCAACAAATAGGAAATGGATAGATACCATTTCTTCTGTAAATTTAACTGATTTAAAGAAATAACTATAGTGAATAGGCTAAAAGATCTACAAATTGTGTCTGTCAGCCAGCAAACATTTCAATGGACAAATATGGAGGCCCTTCAGGAGGGCTTTCATGTTAACATGAAAACTTCTCTTTCCAGGCTAACCATGTCAATCTCCTTATAAATGATACATTTATGATGATCTTTAGTCCCCTCCTTAGTCCTATACTTCTTTTTAGATGATATCTAGATTGTCAATGTACTTTAAAATTTTGATGTCCTAAATTGAACAAAATATATCAGGTGTGGTCTGGCTAGAAAACAAATAGTGTTCTGGATGTGAGTCCACCATGAAAGATTTGTGATTTTCTCGGTATTTCATAATAAAAGAATAACCTGCAGCTCACTCAAGTTAAGAGACTTACTGTGGTTATACAGCTAGTAAACGACAGGTGAGATTTCAGCCTAGACCTCCCTAATCTTTTACTTGTGGAGCTAATTTTCTCAGTCTAAGAGACTTTTTTATAAAGATTAAATTTAACAGCAATTAAATTCCTCAACAAAAGGACTTCACCTCACACTTGCCTGGGAAGATTGAGACCATCTGTTATGTGAGCTCTTCCTTCTTTCCAATTTTATACCTCAAATCCTTTCAAGCAAATCAACTGTTCTCTACCATTTAGCTCTAGTGTTGGAGAAAGGTGACCCTTCTCCCTGGATGGGACCAAGCCCTCTGCTGGTGCTCTTGATTCCATCACATTTACTCGAAGATTTTGCTTTTTTAATCAGCCAGTCTTTCTCTAATTGTCATACAGTGCTTCCTTTTCTGCTCTTATGAGCATTCTGTCTTCCCTCTCTTTTCCCATGTAACCCCCCAAGTTTTTGTCATATATCTCCTCTTTTCATAGCCAACCTCCTAGAAAAACCATCTTCCATTATTGCCTCTCCATCCTTACCTTCTAGTTATTTCTCAAGTATACTTTCAAATTTCTTTGTAGAAGAGGTAGACCAATTCATAGCTCCTGAAACTGTCACTGAAATTCCGCAGCCTCTCCAACTTAGTCTAGATCTGTCATTTGTCATCTCTGCCAAATTGTTGGGTGAAAAGTGAAATTAGAATTTACACTTTTCTTAGTAATTTGGAGAAATCTTATAAGGTTACTAATAGTTTGCAATTCTTTTGAAAACTACTAATTCATATCTTTTGATTACTTGTTCACTGGAGAGCATTTCTGATTGTGTTAACTAGCATCAAACAATGTTGATGATTAGTACTTTTTCATGTAACTTCAGATAAGGAAGTACAATTTACATATTATTCCTAATTGTCTTTTCATAATTGTACTTGGGGACCTTTTATTTTACTTCAAATGAATTGTGTGGCTAATTTTTTTTAGCTCTATAAAGTACCTCTTTGTTATTTTATTTTGTAAGCAAAATCTTAAAATTAATTTTGTTTCTATTGTCATCATTATATTTGCATGGTCAAGCTATGAAAAATGAATATTCCTCCCATTAGTTGTTATTTATCCTTTCTTGCAGAGTATCTGTGCAATTATTTACACACACACACACACACACACACACACACACACATATATATATATATATATATATATATTTGAGCATGTACATATATGAACCTCTTCCTTATTTTCAGTATTTACTCTTTTGTGCTTATTTTGGTTGATTTTCTACTTTTAAAAATCACTTAGTTCATTTTACAATATGCTGTTAATATATGTTTTCACAGAAAAAATTTTTCTTCTGAGGACAACTTGAGTCATATCCCAGAAATTTTTGGTATACTGTTTATTTGTTACAAATCTCTTTCACACAGTAATTAATTGGTCCTATAATTTGTTCTTGACCCACTAATTATTCAGGATGCCATTACTGAATTGCCATTTAGTTCTATATCTTTTGCTTATGTTCCTTCCTTTTTTTCCTGATGGTCTATACACAGGATTTAATATTGTGGCTTTTAAAAACTTTTTTTCATCACTTAATATTTTCTTGGAAATTGTACTTATTTCTCTTGTCTGTATTTCTCGAATCTGAGGTTTTTGCAAGCTGAATATTCTGATCACTTCTGCTTATCTTTCTAAGAATGTCACAAATGCCTCTCTTTGGCTAAGGTTTAGATTTTTTCATTGATCTTTAGGTTCAGGTTTGCCAGTCATGATATTTGGTTGGAAGGGTGAACTCTGCTCTTTTGAATGTCATACTACCTATTATTACATTCTCTTCTTTTATTTCTTGTGAATATGGAATAATCCTGTCCTTAGACTTGATATACCTTCATTCCTATTGAAGGTATTTATTCTGACTCTTTATGAAACATACTGTTTATTATTGAACTTGTAAAAACTTACTGCTATATGACTTAGAGTTTGAATTTCTTTTCCTGACAGCAGTTAAATTTAGGCTGAAAGTGCAGTTTCTATTTTTGTTTCCTTTACTTTTTGAAAGATGAAATTGACATTAAACCAAGTCAAAATCTTTTATCTGCTAATGAGAGAGACAGCAGACAGAGACAGAAAGACAGAGAGAGACAGAGACAGAGAGAGACACAGAGAGATAGACAGAGACAGAGATATTTGGGAGATTGAAGTCTGTTACCACTGTTAAACCTGCATGTAGGGCATATGATTTCTTTTCTAAATACATTTATTTCGCTTTCTATTCAGATGGCTGTATGCTCCCATGACAAATACACTTTGATTCCTAACTCATTTAATTACCTCTTCTTACCAGCTCTGCACCATGCTTCCTCTTCTGGTCCTTGTCTTTCCTCACACATGAATATCTTGCTCATATATGATATTACTCTGTTCCATGCACTTGAACTCACTTTTGCATTGTCCTGTTCCTTTTCAACAAAGCTTATCCTACCATTGCCATGTATTGGCAGTGATGGGTCCCATTTAACTAAGTATTCATAATAAGTAATAAGATCACATGTGTCTTCCTGACTTAAAATTTTGAGTTTTCCTTGCCTGTCAATTGTATATTGTGAAGTTCTGAACAGAAATATGAGGTGATGGGTTTTATTCTTGGCTCCTTTCTTGGATTTGTTTCTTCTTTGAACTGCTAGGCATTTATCCTACTGTTCCTAATCTTATGGTACAGTTGATATTCCCTGCGGCATATAGCATAACCAACATATAGTACACAGGATATTTTCCCCCTCAACTTCTTTTCAGTTTAAAATTCTCTTGTTTTGTAAATTATAGGCAAATATATTTTTATCAATGAAGCAAGCACTATTTAAACACTTGTTAGGTCCTGAGTACTTTCCTAGGTGTTAGTGATTTAAAAACAAGAGTGAAGGATTCCCTGATGCCAAGGAATTTACAATAAAGCCAAGTGAGTCAACATGAACATTTATTTTAAAAAGCTATACAAAAAAGATTTGAGATAATTTTAGAAGAAAGTCATTAGCAGCTGGGCATATCAGGGAAAGCATTATGCAAAAGGTAGTTCTTCAACTGAGGCTTGAAGGAACCTAGAAATTCTAGGGGATAATAGGAGCATGTATCCAGTGCATTCTGGACATGTGATGCTGCCAGTACAAAGACCTGGATGTGGGAGATGAGGTGTACTGCCATACATGAAGAAGAGTAAGAAAGCGAGCTTTGCTAAACTGTGACATATGTGAAAGGGCATGTAATAAGACTGGAAAAGTAGGTTTGAGCCGAATTTCAAAGGCTTTAAATAACTAATAAAGGTGTTTATATTTGGTCCTAGGGACAGAGAGCTACTAGCTTTATTGAATAAGGGAATGATCTGCCCTTTAGGAAAAGCATTTCCATCAGTTATATGGAGGATGGATTAGAGCTTGAAGAGAATGAGGTAAGGAGATGAAATAGAATGTTATTGCAGTAGTACAGATCTGATAAAGGTTGGGTGCTCTAGTGGAGAAACGTGGACATATGCAAGAAGTGTTGTAGAAGTAGAAATGACAAGATTTGGCAACTAATTAGATATTGGGATAAGTGAGAGTGAAGAGTTGACTATGGCTAGTACATTATGAACCTAAGTGACAGGAAAGATGGTGGTGTCCTCAACCAAACTATAAAAAATTTGGAAGAGGAGTAGATTTTTAGAGATAATATGAGCTCTATTTTTGACATATTGAACTTGGGGTGCCTATAGTACATCACTTTAAATATCCAATAGTCAGCTAGTGATTCTTGTTTGATACCAGCCTTCATTAGGTACTCTCATTCCTTGGCCAAGAGAATACATTTGGGGAATGGGAATGGAGAGGAACTGAACCTGTGATTTAATTGGTATCAAGAATGCCTAATGAATAAATTCCATTTATTACTACTGGTCAGTACTTCCTTTGAAACTTATGTCTTAGAGGTTTGCTTGGGGGCACCAAGAGGTTTTTGACTTGCCTACATCTAATATGGTTTGTAGGCAGGACCTTGTTTTCTGACCCCAAAGCTGAGTTTCTACTCACTACACCACTCCTCTGGTACTTTCGTATTTTAAGCCATTGCCTAATACTCAAATGACATTATCAGAGATCATCTTCTTAACCAGAAATCGCCTTCAAAAATAAATTTCTCTCATGAGAAATTCTATCAATATTATTATTTCAGTTGTATTTGACTCTGTGACTCCAACTGGGCTTTTATTGGCAAAGATACTGGACTGGTTTGCCATTTCCTTCTCTAGCTCATTTTACAGATGAGGAAACAGAGACAAACAGGGTTAAATGCCTTGCCCAGGGTCACATAGCTGAGGCCAGATTTGAATTCAGGAAGATGAACCTTTCCCACTCTAGGCCTGACACTTTATCCACTGTGCCACTGTAATGCCAATGTGTTATCCACAGCAGCCCTGTGGATAGGCATGTGTATTTCTAGGCTAAATTCGCAAAATACTCTCTTTCTCAAAGATGAAGCTAAGATAACAGAAAGTCAATTCCACCATGGAAATAAGGAAGTTTGTACATATTACTAGCAAAGTGAGCATGGCCATCTCCAAGCCTTTCCTCCATTAGACCTCCCCACAAATAAGCTCCCTTAGGCAAAATGCCCCCTCTCACTCATGCTAGCTGCTCTGCTCTGCTCTGCCTGCTTTCTCTCTCAGCTCCACTGGCTCAGCAAGCTCCTCCCTCCATGGGCTTCATATGACTCAGTTTATGGGCTGAGGCAAAGCTCAAAGCAGGTCACACGGGCCAATTAAGGGTCAGGGAAGATCATCAAATTCCCTTACCATTATAGCCACCTCACTGCCTCATCTTCTATCATAATGAAAATGCCATCTGTCCCTGAGATCTTCAGTTATTTGTCTGGGACTTCATTTTCTCTTATAATTCCTTCTAAATTCCTTGTAGCAGGAGCATTTGGTCCTATATGAATCAACAGAAGTGAGTAGTTGACAAGTCTTGGGAGACTTACGATCTCACCCTTTCCCAGGAAGCAATAGATCTCTTTGTTATTAATGTCAATTAATAAATAGCTACCTCATCATTGCTCATCTTGTATTCACCACCAACTGTTCATTATTTTTTCTCTGACCCTTACTGATTGATCTAATATTAATTGGGGTTTCTCCTGTTCATTTCGTGTATCATAAACAGGTTCTTCCTTCTCAGAGGGTCTAATTTAAGCTAGCCATCTCTACACTTAATTTAGTGGACCATTAACTTCCATTGGCATACTTGTGGTATCTCCCTGACTCTCCTGTAAGCTCTTTGAGGGGAGGGACCATGAATTATTTTTCTTTATGTTTCAACTACTCCAACACATTACACATAGTAGTTACTTAATAGTTTTTTCTATTAATATGTAGATTTCTTAATATCCACAAGGCTAATTGTCATAGGAGCAATATCCCAACCCATTCCTTCATGGGATTTAAGCTCGCTTTTCCTTAATAGATTTTGAGATCACCCTTGAAGTTTGATTAGCTCTGGGGAGTAAAAACAACCTAGTCATTGGCATCACTTCCTGGTTACCCAGGAATACCCAGCAGATATCACTTACCTGGTTCCAGGTATAGAACAGCCTTGGGCAACTCTCAGTGTATTCTAATGTTAGATGGTAGAAGATGATAGGCAGTTCTGGCAAGTAAGCTTAGCGCAGCCACTTCAACTTGAGCTGTCTTCATGTATGTCTTTATTGAATAGTCTTCTCCTGTTATGACAAAATAAATTGTTAATGATAATGGTTGAATAAACACACAGGTACCTCTTTTTGTTCCAATTCTGACCGTAAACTACCAAAGAACTGGCCTGAGTCAGCCCCAGCCTACAACAGCAGGTCTTAGCTAAACTTTGAGTCTTCCCCAATGCTTAGAACAGTGCCCTGAGAACAATAAGTGTTTAACACATGTTGAATTGAATTAAATTAAAGCAGTCCTTTGAATAATAATGTATGCACACATAAAACATCTCTAAGGCCTTTTTCAGCTTCGAACTTACAATCTTGTGGTTTCTAATGTATCTCACAGATGCTTAGAATTAGAAGGGACTTTAGAGAGAGACTACCCATTTTGAACCCCACTTAAAGAATGAGTGATTTTTCCCCATGCCTCTGGACCTGTGATTTTGACAGTGTAGAGGACTTGCACCTCCTCTTCTGTCTGTCTTCCCCCTCCTCTTCCTTCTCCTCTTCCAAGGAAGGTAAATTTAGATGGCCACAAGATGCCCAGTTAACTTGGATTTTGCTGGCTAGATTCCCTTCCCTTCCCCAACTCTTCAACCTACTACCCCCTAGGTTTACAGTGATTATCAATAGTAACTACTGCTCTTTCCCACTCACCCTTACTGGCTACTTCTTAAACAGGCCTATTTAATGAATGTTGCCTCACCCTATGAGAGGACCTGCAACGACCTTGGGCTAAAGGGCTCAAGGTCTCCCGGTGCATCCTGTTGAATATCTGGTCACTGGATTCAGATGGCTCTGGAGGAGAAGTGAGGCTGGTGTTCTGCACAGCCCTCCCTCTCTTAAAACAAAGTCAAGTGCAAGTCATGTCATCATTTCTCTGATGCCATGGTCTTCTTTGGCAATGAAGGACGAGCACAACTGAATCTATAATAGATACCATTTAATTTTAGATCAGGGGAAAGTTTTCAATAGAATTCACAGGAAAGAAAAAGTCATTCATTTTAATAGCTGAACTTTATTTAATTCAACCTCTACCTTCCACCTCCATCCTATTTGTATAGAGACAGTTTAAAGGTGAGATAATTTCTGTTCTCTATTATTATTGTATTTACATCTACATATTTCTAAAAACTTAATTATCTCTCCAAGATTTTATCCATCCTAGCATCCATCTATAGCTAGACAAAGAACCTTCTGCAGGTAGGAACTATGTTTTTCTTTGAAGAATCATAGTTTTAGAGGTCTAGAACTGAAAATAATTCAAAAGTCAGCTGTTTCAACCCAGTCATTTTATAGATGAGTATACCAGGGGCCAGTGGTAATCTGACTTATTCAGTGTCTAAGCTGAAATTCTAACCCATGTTTATGGGTAGGTTCCGAAATCTTTATAAGGTACCCAGTTTTAATTTCCCATATTATAGTATTAATTGAACAGAATTAATAATAGTCTCTTGATTGATGCATTTAATTAATACCCTTTCCTCCTTAAGCATGGGAACTTTGAACATGTATGGTTATTTTTGGCTATAATCATGGAGCCTAGCTTTCTCTATCAGATGCAGAAGATTCAAGAATCACTTTCCCTCAGTTCTCCTTCTGGATTTTTTATAAAAGAAGTAGATTCTTCATCTTTTTTTTTCTTTTAGCAAATGCTTTGGCTGTCATGATAGTCATACTTTCAACTGTGGAAAAGCTCTCTAGAATTTAATTCTGGCCCACTCTTTTCTATATAACACTTCATCTCAGGACACGTAGAATAAACTGATTTCACATTCTGGCTCTTACTGGCTATTTGACAATGAGCCAGACACAACCTTGCTGTCCCCAGCAGCTCTAGAAGACATCAAGTTAAAGAACACTTGACAATCTATATCAGTGGAGGGAGTTTTCATACTTCAAGTCTCCTATGCCACCAAAATTACAGGCCCAAATACATGGGGAAAAAAAATTATGCTTCATGCAGGGATTGCAGTGGCCTATACTCTCTCTAAAATCCCCTATAATTCTAAGTTTCTATGAAATCCCATATCAGAGATCATAAGATCATAAGTTTAGAGCTGAAGAAGACCTTAAATGTATTTTAAGCTAATCTCCTCACTTTATTTTTTTAGACTAGGTTTCTCCATCTCACCCAGACTGTGAGTAATAGTGGTCATTTAGAGGTCTGGTCACAGGCCTATCAGCACAGAGCTTTAACTAGCTTCAGCCCCCTTCAGGCAGCTTTCTGAGCTCTCTACTTCTGGGGGCTCATTATACTGATGCCAGACCTATTGTGGGCATCTGATCAGCTAACTCATTACAGCAAAAACTCTTGAGTTCAGGCAATTCGTCAATCTCATTCTCCCCAGTGATAGAAATATACGTATCAAATCCTCTTATTTTAAAGTTGGGGAAACAAAGGCCTAGTGAAAAGTGGAGTGTTGTCTTCCTGGTGAAAGGAAGATTACTTAGGTAGTAAATAGCCAAGCTGAGATTCTAATCCAGGTTCTTTGAATCCAGGTTTATTTTAGGATGCCACTTTTCATCTCTTCCTGTCTTATGGATTTCCCAGCCTTTTTATTCCCCACTGTCCCAACTTCTGCCAAACTTTATATTCATTAAACACGGAAAGTAGAATAAAACCTTATTTAGCTGTCCTATAGCAGAAAATTTGACTAGAGGACAGAGAAACTACCTATTCTCTAAAACAGAAGTGTTAAACTCAATGCCCACTGCTTACTGAAGCCAGGAAGACTCCCAAGTGAGGTTTAAATCAGATTAAAATATAAATGGGAAATGTTTAACAAAATAAATAAAAATATAATGCAACATAGATAATGTTAATTATGTATTTTAAAGTCAATATGTGGCTCCTTAGGGTTTGAGTTTGCTGGTTTAGCAAACACAATATTTTTTCATCTTCATGCCTAATAAAGTGGGAATTACTCTCTAATGTGGTTCAAAGAGAGAAGTAGACTTCATGCTTACAGCTGCAAAACATATTTTGTAATGGCCGAACTTAACCTCTGGTTCATAAATCAATATCCATGGTAAATTTAAATCCACCAAACATGCATTAAGGGCTTACTGTGTGCAAAGCGCTGTGGTAGGGCCTCAGAGAGATGGAATGTTTAAGTAAGACCTATGCCCTGCTCTCATAGAGCTTATACCTTGGGAGATCAGAGATGAGCACAGAAAACAATAATTCACGATAAACATTAGAGAAGTGCAAAACAGAGTGCTTTGTTGGATATAGCTCTAAAGCTCCTAGCACATAGTAGGTGCTTCACTAAATAAATATTGTTAAATCAATGAATGAAATTATCACTTAATTTCATTCATTTTACTGGGAGTTATATGAATAAAAGCACAGATTGTGGTATATTTAAAAAGTAATAACAAAAAAAACCCCATCCTATTTTTCCTAATTCATCAAATGCCATTTTTTTGTATGTGAATGGTTATATCTCATTAATGGCCTCTTGGGTGTAAGTCTAAAATTAATATTTATGCATTAGTTACAATATCTGCTCTCATGGAATAAAATCATATAGGGAAAGAACTAATACAGTATTAAAATGAAATGTTTTATAGCATACAAGTACACCAAAAATATTTCCTCAAAAATGTGTTGAAAGGATGTAACAATCCAGCATGTGATTTTAATTAATGTCCAAGTAACTAAAAATGTATTTAGTTCATAAAGAAAACATATTGACATCTAATTATGGATCATAGAATTTGCTTCAGTGAAACTGTAGTACATCTGTTCAGTGAAAACATAATCAGGGAGAATACTAAGGAGCACAATATATAATGAAAATTTGAAATAATATACAAATAAGACCTTTAAAAATCACAGTGTGAAGCCAAATAAAAGTTAGAATTTTGTCAAAAAGGTAGAGAAGTTTTGCGATTTCTGTTAACAGAGGTTATTTATTCTCTTTAGAATTTTAAGATAAAAATTCCAATTCAGATTCAGCTGCCAGAGGCTTGTTGTCAGTTTTTCCCACACCACAATACATATCTGTATATTTCCATAAAGTAATTCAAAGTTTAAAAGTAGAAGAAAAAATATCTAGCTTTATCTGTCATATACTTTAAAAAATTTTCAGGTTAATGGTTATTTCTCATGACTTAAACAAAAATACTTTCTTATTAGTATTTTCCTCTGATGCATAATAGCAATGACCTAAGTAGAACCGTTAATAGCACCAATATATTGCCATAATGATGCTGATAATTCTGGATCATGCTAATTTAGGCGTTTAGAAGAGGCACAAAACTGAAGGAAAGGCTTAGGGAGCTTCGTCTTATTTATCCTGGTTTTAAAAAATTCATGGATTTTGACAAGTTAGTTCCAGAAGGGTGGAAATAGAAGAGTGATACATGCTAAGTTTATGCTCAGTAGCATAATGGTTCTGAGAATTCTTCCATTTCTAACTTCCAGTTAAATCCATGACCAGCATCTTCAAATAGACCGTCTCGAGATATATCAGGTACTCTAATTTCCTGGAGAGGAAAAAATGGTACAGTGGATAGATGGTCAGCCTTGGAGTCAGAAAGACATGGCAAGTTACATGACATTTTGGTGGCTCTGAAAACTCTTGTGGATTAGAATTTACTAATAGGTTGTTCTGCATGGGGGGAGTGAGGGCTTGCAGTCAGGATATTTCCTAAACCAGTCAAATCATGGTCCAGATCAAGATGAATAAACAACAAAAGAGTTCTTCTAAATATGGAGTGGGATTCATCTACTTTTTAGAAGTGGTTTGTATCTTTTAATTTGCAGACTCCTAAACTTAATTTAGAATTTTTTTGTTACATTTCAAGTTCTGAACTGTCTGTCTCGTTCCTTTCCTTCCCACCCCATTCTAGAGAAGGCCAGCATTTGACATAGATTTTTAAATATATGTAAAACCATACTACACATACTTCTATTTTTCAGTTCTTTCTCTGGAAGTGGAAAGTATCTTCCTTCATAGGTCCTTTGCAATTGATTTGAGTATTTATGATACTCAGAATAACTTGGTTGTTCACAATAATTTCTTGAACGTTACTACTGTTATTGTATACAATATTCTCTTGATTCTATTCATTTTACTTTTCATTATTTCATGCAAGTCTTTCCATGTTTTCCTAAAATCAACTATCTCAGCAAATCACTTAACTCTGTTTGCCTCAGTTTCCTCATCTGTAAAAGGAAGGAAATGGAGAAGGAAATGGAAACCACTCCAGTACCTTTACCAAAAAAACCCCAAATGGGTCATGAAGAGTCAAATACAACTGAAAACAACTGAACAGCTTCAAAAAACTTGGAATAAATAAGGAGAATTGGACACACACATACATACATACACAGACACAAAACACAGAAACGCTTGTTTGAAAAAAATTCTGTCCCTTACACTGTAATAAATAATGAATCATTTGGATTAATATACTCATTTCAAAATGCAATTTAGAAAATTAATAATTTGAAAATTAACAATGTAATTAACATGCTAAAAGACTATTACAAATAAAATCTACGCTAAAGAGATTTTAGGTTATCAATTACTGATTGATGGCAAATTCAGTGGTCTTTTCACAATGCTTATCTTGTCTTTATTGAAATGGTACCACTGTAGACACTCTCTTCTTCCTGAGTTTTCATCGAGATTTAAACCTATCAGTCATTTACCCTTTTATTGTGAATGATTTTAATTAGACTGCTTTCCTCTTTGTCACTTCCTCATTGTTTGAGTTGTCCAAGAGTGGACCTTGGAAAGTAGTGGGCCTTCAAGTGGATTAGATGGTCACTTGTCAGGGCTGTTGTAGGAGGTATGAGTCGGAATAGATTATCTCTTAGGTCCTTCACTCAATGATTATGTAATTCTATACTTTGAGGGAATAAGTGTTTTGACTAGGGGTCAGAAATTATGAGAGGGATATAACTGGGAAACATGGGCCACTTCATATAAGGGTAAGTCTGGGTGACCTTGGGTTCTCAGAAGGAAGTAGGAGGTATATCCAATTTCATTAACAATGCATAGGTGATAAAATATGCTTCCCTTCTCTCAGTAGAGAGGCTGGGGACTATAGGAGCAGAATTTCCCAAATATTGTCAGACATGATCACTTATTTTGCTTAATTTATTTCCCCCTCCCACACCCACCATCTAGATAACTGTTTACTTTGTATTCATTTTGGATATAGTTTTTTCTGTTGTCTCCCTCCAATGGAATAAAAGTTTCTTGGAGGCAAGTATTGCTTTACTTTGCTTGGCACATAGTTAAAGCCTCCCCTAGTGCTTTAAAATTATTGATTATAATGAAAAATCTTGGACAGTTGTGTGGCACACTGAATAGAGCACTGAGCCTGGAGTCAGGGAGACCTGAGCTCATATTTGACCTGACACTTACTGCCTGTGTCAGTAAACTAACTCTGTTAGTTAAGTCACTTAACTAACTCTGTTTGCCTCAGTTTCCTCATCTATAAAATAATTTGGAGAAGGAAATTGCAAACCAGTCCAGTACCCTTGCCAAGAAAACCTCAAATGGCATCATGAAGATTAGACATAACTGAGAAACATTTACAATGAAAAATCCCATGGTCAGGGATGAGGGAAGGGAACCATATATTTATAAATAATTATGGTATTAAAAAAGCATAAAGATTTTTTTTAATAATAAGGAAGAAAGCATGAGAGTCCTTGGCTCTGGTAAGAAAGGGTTGTCAAGTGTGGGAGAGACATGACCTCTTTTCATTACCCTGAAAAAAAACCCCAAAACATCTCCCTTCATGGTACCTTTTACAACATGCTGTGGACTTCTGGCATTGGGTATAAATCAATTAGTTGGACTGAAAGTTCTACTCAGATTGCATTTTGGAAACATTTTATTGTAGTACATTCAGCTTCAGCCAAAGACAAATCATATCTGTCATTACAGTGTTTCCATCCCTCATTTCTAATTGTTTGAAAGATCTTTTGCATCTCTTGAGTCAAGTTTCAGGGAGGAAATAGAATCTGGAAGGGACCTAAACACATCAAGTCCACTTTCTGAATTTCGGGAAAGATTACACCTTAATCATCCCACACACATGTGAATTTGGCTTCTTGCTAAAGGTTTCCAGATGGTGATTTTCTTTCTTTCTTTCTCTTTATTTTTTAAGACGAAGCCTATCTCAGTGTCCAACGTCTCTGTTTTCTGTGTAGAAATTTATCCCTGGATCTAATCTAAACCCACAGTACTGAATTTTGAATTCATTTCCTCTTGTTTTGGCTTGAATGAATATAGACAACAGATGTCTACCATCCTCTGTATGTAGGTGATGACTATTACTGTTGGAACTCATGAGCCATCTATATTTGAATTCACATGGACTAGAGTTCGGGTCATGGAGGTTTTTCAGTGATGTTACCTCAATAACTAAACTACTTGCCTCAGGTCCCCCTTCCTCTCCTAGTTAAGCTGGGTTTCTATTAGTTTTCCATGCTAATAAGCATGGTGTAAGACAACATGATGTAGTAGACAAAGGGTCTGTCCAGGCATTTAGGTTAGACAGAGACTTAATTCCTGTTTCTGACTAGGTGACTCTAGGTATGTCGCTTATTCTCTAAGTGATATAGACAACTCTCTAAAACTGCAATTTACATACTAGTTCTTAATCTGTTTTGGAAAAGGAAGTTTCTACATGGGGAGATGGCCATCCTGATAAAATTACAGTTACAGACCAAAGCAGCAATAACAGCAAAAACTGTCATTAACAGACCAGGAAAGAAACATATATTGAAATAGTAAAATGTATGATAGTAACTGAATTATGAAGTAAAACAAGCAGAAAACCAGTTCAAGACCTATTTCCAAATGAGTATAAGGTTATCCCTTCTCCTTCCTCATAACCTCCCTCAGAAAAAGATGGAACCCAAACTCCATCCAAAATGTACAAATGGGGGAAACATGAAAGAGTTCCTAATGTAGTAAGACTAAAAGTTTGGGAAGGTGACAGCTTCCCATTTTCCTTTGCTACATCTTCATCCAGGTCATGCCTACTAATTGTGGTTCTTCCACCCCAGGCTCTGTCCTCAATTTCAGTTCCACGTCATCAACTGCCATTTGAACATACATGTGCCAATGTTACATCCAATTCAATATGTCTAAAAGAAAACTCTTCCCATTTATCTTCAGTTGTAGAAATTGAGACAAAAACTATGCCTAGGTTTTATTTTAGAGATTTTCTTAGAGAAAAACTCTGGGGTGGAGGCAACAAACCAAGAGGAGAAAATGGACTCTCTTACGATTAAGTCCCCAGGATATGATATGGTCAATATATGCCAAGTGTCTTTGGGGAGCTCTGGATTGAATGACACATCCAAAGTTTATTCATTGTATACATTTTTTAAAATCTCTAATTAGGGAACTTATATTATCAACAAGATGAGGGAGAAATTATTAAAGGAATTTTTTTTGTGGAGGGGGATGCATCCCTTCTTCAACGTCGATTAGTATGTTGTAGGCTGTCATCTACATTGCTTAAACACAAGACTATCACTGGTCCTATTTCCAAAAACTTTGTTCATCTTAATGAATCTCTTCTGAACCCTCTTCATGTTACCATCTTTAGATTGTAGTTTCAAAAACTGAACATGCTTGTTGGGTGGTACATTCCTAACTTCAGCTTAAATACCACTTTCCCAAGAAACTTTGAGTAAGTAATGGCCCTCTCCTTCAGACCTCACATGATACAATCTTTGTTTTGTAATATTGGACATAATAGTGATCTATACTGATGTCTTATTGACCTCCCCTTGTTACCCCTCCATACTATAAAACACTTTAAAGGCAGAAATTATGCCTCATCTAAAACTTGTATATCTTCCATTTCCACTGTGTTCTGCACTCAGGAGGTGCATACTAAAATATTTGTTGTTGCTGTGTTGGTTTAAAGATCTGATTGAGTTGAACACAATGGAAGGATTTGAGTCTGCTTTATGCAATGCAGCATCATCTTCTCCCCCACAGCTGTCCTATGTTGCTACAATTTATGTTCCACTTTGACTCCCTAGATCTTAAGATTGTAGTTTTAGGGTTGGGATAGATCATATAATTTAATTTCTTCATTTCACAAAGGAAGAAACAACTACCCAGAGCAGGGAAGTGAGTAGTCCAAGAATCCATGGGAAAGTGGCCAAGTCAGGACCAGGCTTTCTCCTAGAGACATAACTCATTGTTTGCCACCCTCTCCAAGTTGGGCTTTTCCTTCCATTAGGACATATAGGGCTGAAAGGAGGAATCATTCTATTCTTGACCCACATCACAAATTTCAGGCTGTTCTTCTGCTGTTATCACTCAGCAGCTTCCCTCCATTGGTTTACATCACCCTTTTCAAATGCTCATTGCGTTCATCTGGGGCCCTGCAGGTCAATCTCTCTCTATTCTTAATAAGTTCAAGACCTGGGTTAGACCAGACCTTGCTATATTTGACTTCAAAATAGCCTTGTCAAACACCTAAGCCTCTAACTTAATGAATATCCTAAATTCTCATGACTTTCCTCATCACCATATCTCAGCTATCCACAAGGGTAGTCACACCTTGGGTACTGCTCACTGGCCCACACTGTTTGACCAATACAGACTCTGAAATTCTCCTTTGTTTATGATCTCCTGACATTTTTCTGTCTTTTTCAGGGACTTACTCTTCCTAAACAGGCTGTTTCCTCTATGGAACGTTGAGTATCTTGATCTCTCCTGTTTTCACCTTTCTTTCACTGTCTAAATCAGGGCTTCTTAAACTGTGCAATATGCCCCTCTCCATTCCCAGGAGGCAGCAAGGTGGTACAGTGTATAGAGCATGTAGTCTGGAGTCAGGAAGACCTGACGAAGTCAGCCTCAGACACTAACGAGCTGTGTGAGCTTGGGCCTGTCACTTCATCTATGTTTTAATCCTTCATCCGTAAAACAGGAATAATAATAGACCCTAGCTCCCTGGGTTGTTTGGAGGATGAAATGAGATTCTAATTGTAAAACATTTAGTCCAGTGCCTAACCCATGTGTAAATGCTAGTCATCATCATCATCATCTACATCATCCATATTGAAAGATTTCAAGGGGTCTGTTTCAAGAGAATTTGGATGAGAAAAATTCTATTTTTATATTCACAGATCTCTAAATGAAATCAAGCATTTCTTTCAAGTATTTAAAAGCATTATTCTGGTAATAAGGACTCCACAGACTTTACCAATGGCCAGCAAGGTTTGGGACACACAAAAGAGTAAAATATCCCTGCAAGAAGGCACTCTTTCACCCCTGAATCCTTTGATCTCCTTTCCTCCCTTTGTTCCTTTTCCTTCTCTTGTTTTGTACTCATTCTCAACCCTATTTCATCCCCACTTTCTATCATCTCTGCCCTACTTTCTAGCCGGTAAATGATGCTGGAAGAAGTCATTAAACAAGGCTGACTGGGCGGAGTACAGACTCGCATTATCTTGTCTCCATCCCCTAACTGCTCCAGTGAAATACTTTTATTTTTCTCTTATTTACACCCCCGTATTTTCCAACATTCTCTTTCAAGTCCCCGACTTCTTTCTTCTCTGTAGATAACTTTGCCTCCTACTTTACGGAGAAAACTAAGGCTATCCATTAATTTTCTGTATCTAACCACTAGATAACTTTGATATTTCTTTCTCTCTTTACCTTCCTCAAGTCTCAAAGAATGACATATCTTGTCATGTTATATGTCACCTTCATACTTGAACCCTCAGGACTATCATCCGCATTAATCCCACCTTTCCTCCCTATTTTATTTTTCAATCTTTTCCTGTCTATTACATTTTCTTCTACTCACAGCTATTCTCAACACACCCCTTTCTTTAAAAATGATGGTTTGCCATCTCAAGGTTTTATCCTATATCTCATTTCCTTTTAATTTTTAAATTCCTGGAAAAAGTAAAGGATATACTGCCTTTACCACTACCTCCACTTGTTCTGCCCAAACCATTGTGCTGTGATATCCTTATTCTATTGAAATTTCTGTCTAAATCCGATGGACTTTTCTCAATTCTCTTTTTTGACTTTTATTTTAGGTGCTATTGATTACCCCCCACCCTCCGCTTCCAGAAACTCTCTTCATGTTTGGGTTCCATGATATTGATTTCCATTGGTTCTTCTACTTGTTGATACCCTCCATATTTTCTTATCTATATGTAGCCTCTTTTCCCTTCTTCAGCTGCCTCCTTTCTTGGTTCTGTCCAGGTTCCCTCTCTTTTTTCTGTACACTCTTTTCCTCAGGGATCTTATTTGTCGCCACGGATTCAACGATCACTTCCATTCATGTAACTTCCAAATCGACTTACCTTTCTCCTGGCTCTGGTTCTGCATTATCTATGCCTCCTTGAGAGATCCATCCACATGTCCCACCTTATTCTCAAAGTCAATATGTCTAAAACTAGACCCAAAACTTTCTCCTCAAAACTTTACCATCTTCCCAAACATGCAGTTTTGAAACTCTGGAGGCACATATTTGGACCCTTTTCTCGCTCTTACCCCCATACAAAATTAGTTACCATGTCATGTCAATGTTACCTCCCTAGGAGCTCTTGTGTCTATCTGCCTTTTTTCCCTCTACCATTGCAATACCTCTACCTCAGGCCTTCAGACCATTCCAATAGAATATAATTATGAGGCAAAAGGGATAGAATGATGGACTTGAAGTCATAAAAAACCTGAGTTTGAATCCCCCCTAGGTCACTAACTAGTTCATGACCTTGGGCAATCACTCAGTCTTTTTGAACCTTAGAGTTTTCATTGGGCAAGTGGAGATATTAATAGCCCCTAATCTCACAGGGTTCTGAAGTTCAAATGAGACAAGGGGAAAACACTTTGCAGAAAAAATGTTATAGAAATGGTAGATGGTATTATCACTTGTGTTGATGCTGTTGTAGCAGCTTCCTACAGTAAATGCTCTCTTGCTGTTTCTTTCCTCTCAGTTCTTTCTTTGCACAACTGCTAAAATCATCTTCATTTGGACCATGTCATCCCCCAGCTCAGGCTGGCCTTTAGTCATTCCCTCTTGTTTTGAATACAAAATACAAACATGACCTGACACTTTTCGATCTAGTTCCAGTAGATCTTTATCATTGCCTTTCACATCCTCCAACATTCCAGCCAACTTAGACTGGATTAAACTTGCTCCAACTTTACGTGCCATCACTGTAGTTTTTCCCCCAGCTCTTAAAATTGATTCCTTCTTAAGGAGTTTATAATCTACTAAGAATGGGGGTAAGGGTAATGACATAGATAAACATGTATAGTTATAACAAAAAAGTAAGAGATAGTGGTGGTGGGGGGAAAGGCTAATGACATACATGAACAAAATAATTATAACACAGAGGAAGGGATAGTGGTGGTGAAGGAGAAATCCTGGCAAAAACGCTTTAGGAAAGTTTGAGGAGGGGCCACTAGGTGGCGCAGTAGATAGAGCACTGGACCTGGACTGAGGATAGGAGTTCAAATCTCACCTCAGACACACATTAGCTTTGTGACCCAGGTCAAGTCATGAAACCACTGTTTGTCTCAGCTTCCTTGACTATAAAATCAGGATTATAAAAAAGCTTACCTCCCAGGGTTGTTGTTAGCATTGAATGAATGAAAATTAAGAAGCATTTAGCATAATACCTAGCACATAGAACCTGCTACATAAATGTTATTTTATCAGCAGCATCATCATTTCTGGCTTTCAGAATGCTTTGCTTGCTTAAATGATCAATAATTTAATTATCTATGTATGTCTTCTTGACTGCCTACTACTAACTCCAACTGGAAAGGGCCTTCTCCCTCTTCAGACTTTCCTAGAGTATTCTGCTAGGGCTGTACTTCATCTCAACTACCCCTTACTGTCTGTCATACTTATCTCTGCCTGCACGTACATGTGGTTATATACACATATATTTAAATATGCACATGTATATATACATGTACGTATGTACTGCATATATATGTATACATACACACATATGTCACCCTCACCCCCATACTCAGTAGCTCCTTAAAGCAAGAGACTGTATGCTACTTATAGAAAAAAATAACATTACCAATACTTAATACAGTATCCTACATAAATAGACACTTAATGTCTTTTGGACTTAATTTGAAAGCAGATCTTCTGACTTAAAATCCAGTATTCTTTTTATCGCTATGCACTACCTTTTCCTCTCATCTTGTACATAGCAACCAGTTTCTTATCTTCTTTTTGTCACTTGTTTTGCAAAACACTTTATCAATATTACCTTATTTTATCTTCCCAGCAATCCTGGAATTGTTACCCCTATTTTGCAGTTGAGAAGACTGAGGCAGATGGCAGCTAAGTGACTTGCTCAGGGTCACACAGCTCATATCTCAGTGAGGATTTGAAATTAGGTCTTTCTGACTCCAGGTCTAGCTCTCAATTCCCTGTTCCACCTGGCTGCCTATTAGGTAAAAAATAACATATTGAATATCCAAATTTTGCCTCACTGTAATCCATTTTAATTCAAAAAGCATTAATTAAATAACTACTATGTGCCATACAAACATTATGTTTGGCACTGATGATATCAAAATGAAATGATCCTTGCCTTCAGGGAACTGGAGGTCTGCTGGGTTGACAAATAAATACATACCTTTTTATATCTAAGAAAAATTAAAGTATTCACAAGGTAATTTTGGAGTATGTGGGGGGGATGCTAACACCTGAAAGGATTGGTTACTCAGTGAAAAGACATTTATTAACCACCATTTGTCAGGTGCCAGCTAAACACTGGGAATATGAAAAAATTATGAAAAGGAAAGACAGCTCCTCCATCAAGGGTCAAGAATTGATGATAAAAGACAACACATAAGAGGAAGCTGAAATGAGGTTGAGGTGGGAAGGTGCTTATCTGGGAGGCAGGATGATAAAGTCCAGAGCTTTGGAAACAGGTGGGAAACAGGCTGTCCTGGGCACCCTTATTAAATGGAGGATCTGGGGGGATCCCTCCATCTCTAACATCTCCATTCAGAGGGAGGGGTTCCAGGAGCAGGGGATACTGGTGAAGTATGAGTTCCAGGGCTGAAGTAATCTTGCAGGATGATGGGTTTCCTGGGGCATGATGACAAAGTCCAGAGAGTGCAGCCCATTGGGAAATGATTAGGAAAGTCCTTATGGGGGACTCTGCCTGATTTTAACTCTGATGAACAAGCTGCTTCTCCCAGGACAAGCTCATCACTTCTAATCTCATCATCATGCTGTGAACTCCTTGGATACTGCATATCTGCCTATTCTCCTCTCTGATTGGGGGATTGGAGGGTGGAGTACTAACCTGCACTTGTATCCCTCTTTACTTTGCATCTGCAGCCTAGCTTGTAGACAAGATGCCCCTACATCAGATACTCCCTTTGGTGTGTCTGTCCTCCTCCACCCTTTTCTATCTTCCTTTTGTGTATTATCTCCTCCTGCTAAAGTATGAGTTCCTTGAAAGCAGGAACTATCTTTCTTTTTTTCTGATTTGTATTCCCTGCACTTAGCACTGTGCCTGACACCTACTAGGCACTTACTAAATGTTTATTGTGTGGAATTAAATTGAAAATACATTGTAATTCAGCTTTGAAAGGAGCAAGGGCTCACAAGACTTAGAGATGAGGAAGGAGACTATTTCAGGCATGGCATGAAGCCTTTTCAAAGGTATATAGATAGTAAAAGGAAGGGCGTGTCTGTAGAACAGCAAATAGGCCAGTTTGGTCAGACTGAAGAATATATGAGAGTGTATCATGTGAAATTAGTCAGGAGAGATACGTCAGAGCCCAATTTTGAAAGACTTTAAAAGCCAAACAGAGTTTTCAATATTCTGCAAATATGGGTCTTACCAAGTTCCTCTCCAATGAAGGAGTCTTTATGAGTCCCTAATGCCTTTAGAATAAAACATATGTGGAGGATGGATTGGAGAGGGGAAAGAAGGTCAATTGTGTGTGTTCACCCTTTGTTGCCAAAGAAGACCACGCCATCAGAGAAATAATGACATGACTTGCACTTGACTTTGCTTTGAGTGAGGGAAGGCTGTGCAGGTCACCAGCCTCAGAGCCTCCTCCAGAGCCAGCTGAATCCAGAAGGCCAATTAGGAAGATATTATAATTGTCCAGGTTAGAGGTAAGTGAGGGTTTGACCTAGGGTGATTTTTCTATTTAAAAAAGATTATATTCATGGATTGTTTTGTGTCATCCTCAGATCATACCCTCTTTTCCGTCTAGGTTACTGATGAAAATGGAAGTGACAATGATTTTCTTTCACATTTGGTAGGGAAGCTTAAGAAGAGGAGGGAAGAGCCCTGCTGAGTGCTCCAGCTTGTCTCAGTATACGTAGTTGTGAGGCACTAAAGAACACATGGTCTGGGGACAGAAGGGTGGGAACTGGGGAGTTTATTGTGATGGCGATTCTTCTATAATGACCTCATTATAGCCTTTTCTCTTCATTTCTAGACACAAAATCTATGCATGAAAGGAACATACATCAAATGCTGAGCAGCTGGAAATCCTATGATATAGTGGCTTGTCGATTTTCTGGGGAAATGGGCCATTAGGGCAGCCCTCTTAAGAATACCAAGGAGGATCAGAAAAGAGAGCTCATCCACATCCAGGGGCCTCAAGCCATTCAGATACTTACATGCTCATCTGACACTGTGTGAGATAGGAGGGACAAATACACCCTTTTGTGAGTGGATTTATATTTTCTTTGGTTTTGATGAGCGTGTTGAATAGGATAGAGTAAAAAGCCCCACCTGAGACAATGAGAAAAGCATTGGATTTTGAGTCAGGGGGCTAGAGTTTAAATCTCACCTCTGCCACTTACTATGTGGGTAGCCTTGGGTAAATTGTTCAAACTCTCTGAGACTCAGTTTCCCCATTGTAACATGAGGGGGTAGGGAGGAGGTTATTCTAGATCACCTCTAAGGGTTCTTCCAGCATTAAATCTGTGATTGTCTAAGAGAGATGACACCTGCCAGTTTTCATTCACTAGCTAGACAACTTGTGTTTTCTTAAGTTCTTGCCAGTAACGTGCTATTGACAAGGTAAAGTTCTAATAAAAGATATCATTCCACTTAACAAAAGTTAACTAGATATGTATTATCCCAGATTTGATAACAAATGTGCATCAGAAAAACTGAAAAATGTGATCAGAAAAACACAGAACTGGTGCTCTTGAAGGCAGAAAGACTCATCTTCCTCAGTTCAATTCTGGCCTCAGATACCAACTGGTTGTGAGGCCTTGGGTGATTCACTGAACCCTGTTTGCCTCAGTTTCCTCATCTATTAAAATGAGCTAGAAAAGGAAATGGCAACCTACTAAAGCATTTAAAAAATATGTAGACAACTAGTGTTTTATGGTCAGAAGGATATAGATTATTTGGGTAGCTCATCTTGGAACACTTTTTAATAGAAAGATTAAATGGAAATCTCTGTACACAAATGGAAGAGTCTTAAGGAACTTGCATTCTACTTGAGAAAAATAATGAGATTTAAGGGCTCTTCTAGTCCAGTGGATCAGGGGGTCCAACACTGGTAGGACAGAAAGGCATCCTTTTTTTGGCCTCAGCAAAACACTGTTTTTCTCTGTTGACCAACATCTTTAGAAAGAACTACTTGGTTTAATGGATATATATCTTGCCATCCTGCCATCAGTAATCTGAACAGCTTGAAATACTGTCTGTCATCTTACATTGCTTTCTTTCTGAAGCAAACACAATCACTGGGTTGTTTTTCATTGATTTAAAAACATTGACTTGCTGAAGCATGAGCTTGTGTGCAGTCATAATTCTTGTCTTTTCTTCCTCAGCAAAGTCTGTGATCATTCTCTGAGTTTTGAGCAGGTGTCATGTATCAGATCCAAGTGCTTAATCAATGCACTCGAAGGAATCTTTTCCTTAAGGCCTTGTGTTTACTCCATCTCATTTATCTTGGGCAAGATCTTCAAATGCTTTTTGAAGAAACTGGAAAAGAGCAGGTTAGCATTTCCCCTTGGCAAGAAAAGCTAGAAGAACATGAAACTCCCCTGTCCATTCTTTAGCCTTTCCCCTGCAGCTTAATCTGAAATTCCTTTGCCAGTATCTCTGGGTCACTTTATTCCTTGGCAATGTAAGAAGCAATGCCATTATTTATAGGATCCCAGACAACGCATGAAGTAACCAGCCAGAGATACCTCAATAAAGCCAGATTGACCTTGCTTCCCTGAATTCAAAATAGCAAGTTCATGACTACCATAGGAGTCCCATGGAATGGTGGAAAGAGAGGGGTATAAAAAACTTTAAAATCCTTTAAAAAAGTTCTTTGAGGTAAATAGTTTAATTTTATTTCATAGATGAAGAAGCAGAGACACAGAGAAGCCAAATTACTTGTTTAAGGTCACATAGCTAGCAAAAAACAAGCCTGGGACTTTAATCCAGGTTGTGTCTCAGTTCCAATGCTCTTTCCATTTGATCATGTTAAGCAAAGACAAGGTTATCTGAGTTCTGGACTTGGCTGTCAGCTGTACAACTTTGGAGGATTCAATTTTTTCTGTACTAGTTTCACAGAATCATTCTCCCATGAAGTAGAGGGTCACATGAGACAATTTCCAAGGTCTTTTTCCATCTTGTATCTTTTTGATTTTTGCAAACTCATTTTTCACTCAGTTGAAAAACATTTAAATATCTAGTAGATGCTAAGTGATATGCTAATGTCAGAAACACATAAAGAGGCAAAAGACAGTCCCTGCCCTCAAGAAATCTGAAATGTAATGATATTTTTGATAACTAATTACTAGTTAGTCATATGTTTGGGATCTCATAAACAGTGGTTTGCTGGTAAATATTTAACAACTGGCTCCCTGTCCTCTTCCCTCCGAAAAAGTATGCTCAACATACTTTTAAGTTTGATTTCCATTGGTAACATTTTCTTCCTACTTTCTTAAGTCTATTCAATCCACAAAATAATAATTCATCACCTTATTTGTAGCATTAATAAGGTAGAAATTCTCATACTGAACATTTAACAATGAGTATGAGTTGGTTCCAGCATGCCACTGCTATTGAAGGCTTATGGAGATGTAGAATGTAACCTACCATTCCATCTCTAAAAGAGGAAGATAAGGCTCCCCGTGACATTTTCTTAAATTAAATTAAGTATGACCAATAAGAGTTTTCCAGAAATGACCTAAAATTTTATATTATTAATCTTATTTGGTCTAGCTAAGCAGTACTAAATAAAAGTAATGTAATGTTGCTTACTAGCTCTTTTTGAATCAAGCCTGGAATCTGCCAGGCTCATTCAGAGCTTACTCTTTGATTAGATCTGGGATTTGGCATCCTGGACTTTTTGTTTTATTTTAATTTTTTGCCAAGTACAGAGCACCAGGAATCAGTTATACCCATATTTCCCAAAGACAAATTTTGGCCACTGAAATTCAGAATAAGATTTTCAAGCAATTCTAGGGGCCAAAAAGAGAAAGCAAAGACCATGGAGTCAAGAACAAGGGAAGAGAAAGCCTGTGCTGAGACTGAGGGTGGAAAGATCTAGGAAAAAGACTGAAGTCAACTTAAATGCATAAAGCAATTAAAATGTATTGGTATATGATTCATTTGGAATTCCTGGCTCTTTTCAGGATTAATTCTAGTAGGAAATAAGGTGATATTCTCACCCTTACTTCTTCTCACTATTATTTCTTAAACCCTGGAAAATTCTAATGTTTATTTTTAATACAGAGTTTTAAAGAGACTGAACTGAAACTTGCTGCTTCTGGGACGTTCCTGCCAATGGAGAAGATCCAAATTGGCTCTACCACGAAGAGACAGCTATGCCCACATAAGCATATTTTGGCTTTCTGCTTTTGTAGACTTTTTGCCAGGCAGACAATCAGTACAGAACTGAGAAAAGACAAATGAGGGCAAATAGTTATAGTGGATGTGGTCAATTGGTTTAAACTCTGGCCCAAAGGAAGGATATCTGGATACCATTTTGGGTCCTTGAGTGGTGTGCTGAATAGCTTTAAGTAAACCAGGAAAGCCTTTCTATAGGCTAGTGTCCCATTGAACAAATAGAGACAATACCTCTGACCCTCCTTACCAGTAGTTTGGAAACAACACCACTCATTCAGATTGTTCCCTTTTGACTGAATATTCCTCTTGGGATGAGTAAGATCTAGTCTGTCTGTGGAGAAGTACTTGCTTTATAATTACCATGGTAGGGAAGGGGATTGATTGGAACATTGATAGGTAAGTAGGGGAACTGGAGGAGGCAGGAAAAATACACTCTTCCATCACTGTATAACCCATAGAGAAATTCCCTGTAAGAGTTACTAACTTCTGCTCTACATGATCTAATGGACCAGGTTCTAATCCCAAGCTCTACCATTGGTGTCATCTTGGTAGAGTAATTTTACTTCTCAGGACCTCTCTTTCCTCATCTGTTTAAAAGAGAGGATGGAATTAGATGATCTCTAAGGTCTGTTTGCATCTCTTGGTGCTCATTCAATTAAAGGTCACATGCAAAATAACATACATAAAACAACGCAATTTAATTCAATAGACATTTATTAAGTGCATATTATGCTCCAGATAGAGTACTAAGTGCTAGGGATATTAAAAAAGACAAAAGGCAATCCCTGCCCACAAAGAATGTGAGAGACAATGGGGGAGACATAGGCAAACAAACATATACAATGTGAACTATGTAATTAATAGTGGGAAGGCACGAGAATGAAGAGGGGTCAGGGAAGGCTTCCTTCCTGTAGGAGGTGGGATTTTAGTTGAGATTTAAAAGACGCCAGTACCCAGTATTTATACAATGATGCCTGAATCTAGGTATCACAACATAACTTTCCAGTTGAGCCATAACTTTTGTAAAAAGAAAGCAAATCAGACTTGACGGCATTGACTGCCTCTCTAAGGAAGCCACACAGATGGGAAAGGAGCACCGGCAAATTGCTTTTGGCTGTACTTTTATAACAACATCATATATTTTAGGTTTCTCTTCCTTCATGTGTGGTACATGTTTCTGTCTTATTTAGAAATAGTAATTGAACAATGACTTCAGCCGTTGGGCTGCTGTCTAGAAAGGGGCTGCTTTGACATTTGCTTTGCCTCTTGAAAGACTCTCAGCTCTCATTTCATCTAGGCAGTGGAAAAGTCCACTTTTCCGATTGTGTGATAAGCAGGTTGGAATAGTTTACTGTCATGGCAACTGTTCTAATTAGTAGAGAAGTCGATCTGACACATGGAAGTTCACAGGAGAGGCAGTCTCCTGTTAACATCAGGAGTAGCCAAGCTGGATGGACCACATATACACGAGCTTTCAGATCTCTCATCTGAATGAGAGTTCCCTTAAACATTTACCAAGACGCAGAACCTTTAGCTATCAGGAAGCGAAGAAGAGCTGTGGGGCAGTCACAGTTAATTAGATGCTTTCTTTAGGAGTCATGTCATTGACTAGATCTGGAGATGGCTCTTTACCATGATGCTAAACTCTGTAACACCCAGAATTGGCTGATCCTCATGGCAAGGGCTGCATGTGCTGTTGTTAGGGCAGGGGTTTCTAGGGGATTCCTTCAACTTCTCTTTCCTATTCTAGGCTCCCCTCCTGACATTAGCAGAGAGTTGAGGCTTCTAGTGGTTCATTTCCTTTCTTGCCTTCTACCCTATTCTTTATTGGGATAGTCACCGAAGGAAATCTAAGCCCATAAAACACAGATGTGTATTTATTGAGGGCCCACAGATGCAGCTCAATATAGAACAGAGAAAACTACTTGTAAAGCATGTAAACTGCCCCAAAGTTAGGCCATCTAGTCCAACCTGTATATAAGCAAAAATAATAGGGCAGGAACCTCAGCCGAAGGAAAATTAAGCAGACAACATGGTGTAATGGATAGAGTGCTGGATTTGGAGTCAGGAAGACTTTTGAGTTCAAACCTAACCATTGGCAAGAGCTGTGTGAGCATAGCTAAGTCATTTATTTAGAATGGAGTGTCTGGAACCCTCTGCCATACTTCATTCTACATACCCAATATGTCAAAGGATTGGAAGAGCTCTGGACCTTACTCATCTATTAAGACACTCATAAAACAGTATACCCTGTTTTTAACTCTAGGTCCCAGTCAGTAGGGATGCTTTGAGGATGTTTGAATTCTCTATACAGAGCAAGAGGGATAAAATAGAAATGGGGTGGAAAAGAGGGAATGGATTGATTTCTCAGAAAGAAAAAAAATGGTCTTATATCCTTATCTTACAGTTTTTTTTCAACCAATAGAGGGAAAATCACATATTTTCACAAAAAGTAAGTTATTTTACTTGTAGATAATACAAGAAATACTAGTCTGATCATGTGATTAATTAAATCCATTGACAAATGGTGAATGATAAATTGTTTTGACAATGGATGCTTTTTTCTTTTAAAAGTTTATTATCACTTTAATATCTCTTTTCTTTTTACTCCTAGGACTTCTATTTATAAGTTAATTGGTTATGCAGAGGATTGGCTGATACTCTTGTCTCTTGAACAGTTGTGGACATACTAGGTGTATGTGTTTGGAAAAGAGTGGACTTTATCACCACCAATTGTATGAGAGGCTGGGGAACCTTAAAATACGTAGAATGTGAGAGCTGGAAGGGACCTCAGAGCTTATCCAGTTATGGGGTCACAGGTGTAGAGCTGAAAGGGATCTAGTCTAAGGTTCTCATCTAGGCTAATCCACTCACTTTATAGTTGAGGAAACAGAGGCTCTGAGACGTGCAGAATCAGAATTGAGTTTAACACCCAGAAGCTGCAAATATCAATCTAAGGTTTTTTTTTTTCACTTTATTGTATAAACTTCAGTGTCATCAGTGGTTTCCTCATGTTTCCAATTCCTACCAAGAAATTTTTGGGGAGCCATGATTGAACTGATAACTGGATACCCTTAGAGCAGACAAGTCTTCCTGGGGACAAGCTGGAACATACCAGTCAGCTAGGAGTTCCTCAGAGCAGAGGCATCTTTAGCCTTCTGAGGATTCTCTTGAGGAGGCTATAGACATTCTGGTTTCATTCAGTTCTATCTAAGTCTAGAATGAATCTAGGCAAGTTCAAAAAGCTCCAGAATCACTCTGGTTTCTGAAAGAGACTGAGAAAGGGCGATTTGGTTTTGGACTGTCGGCTGTATGATTCTCAGATTTCATTGTTTCAGTATTTCAAAAATGCTCATGTCATTGGTATAGGCACTCCTTCTACCAAATCAAGTTGTGACACTTCCAAACTGTGGTAGATGATTTCACTTCTATGGTTAAATTTTATAATTTTATATATACACACACTCATATGTATATATGCATACACACATGCACACATATACATACATATGTGTATGCATGCATATGTACATACATATATGCCTATATACATGCACATGCATACATACATACGTAGACACATACGATCTGGTGGCCAATCCTCTGTTGATGAGCCTCACAAAACTCAGCTAATCTGGTCCTGGGATGACAGATATAGAGAAAGGGCTCCATTAATGACATTAAATACTTTTCCTCAGGGCCCAGTGTCCTGACATTCTACTTTTTAAACACAGACACACAGACCAGTTGCTGTTTTTTAATTGAGTTAGAGCATCACAGATTGTAAGTGATAGCTGTAATGAATTTGTGTACTTTCGGAGTTAATGTGGTATTCTATTTTTGAGGTGGTAAGAAAAGGCTAAATATATATGAGAGCTTTTTCCTAAATTTTTTTAAACCAATCTTCCCTCCCCACCCATAACTTGGTCTGGGGGTTGGGAGTGGACAGAGAAGTACATATTTGGTAAAGTAATTATGTCATAACAGGGGTGTGAACTGGTGCATGGGGTAGACCTGCCATCTTGGACTTAGGAAGTCCTAACTGAAAGTTCTGCCTCTGTGACCCTGAGTAACTCAAACTGTCCAAGACTCAGAGATGCTCACGTGCATTGATAGAAGGGTTTTCTGACTGTGACTTTCTTATGCAAAAGAAAGGACAGGCCTAACCCTAAATGCCCCTTGGGTATAGCACCCCAAATCCTCTTTGTAATCAGATTTAGAGTAAGAATGACATTCCACAATGATAAAAGGACTTGACCCAGTTTCCTAATTGGTTTGGGGACATTCTCTGCTACAAAGTTCTCTTCTCTTCTTGAGAGAGTCAGAAAATTCCTGACTAGAAAGGAATGTATAATGGGCCAGACTACGCTAGGAGACCTTTAGAGAGAGCAGTTTAGAAGTCAAGTTTATTCAGTGTAGATTTGGTGGATTTTATTTAATAAGCACTCTACCTTATGCTGTTGGTTATTATTTTTCAATTTGTGTATTCCTTTTCCCTTGCAAATAAGTCCTAGAAACATCCCTTTGCATTCTGGAGTATGGCAAAGTGTGGAAAGAAAATAGGGGGAAAACGGCAGAGGTGATGTAGTTATGGAGGCTGTAGCAGAAGAAAGAGAGGATTAGCCTAGATGGGAGCATTAGGCTAGATCCCTTTCAGCTCTACACCTGTGACCCCAAAACTAGATAAGCTCAGAGGTCCCTTCCAGCTCTCACATTCTGCATATTTTGGGGTTCCCCAGCCTCTCATACAAATGCCAGTACTAAAGTCCACTCTTTTTCAAACCTAGCCTTGTCTCTTGAACACTTGTAGATGTACTAGGTGTGTAGGTTTAGCGGTATGAGGGATAGCATAAGGAAGATCTGTGAAACTTAGGGGTCAACCAGCCACAGGGACTGAGAAAGTTTGAGATGTTTTCCCTGGCATTCAGCAATCAAAAAAGATTTATAAATTATCCAGAGGCAGCCTAGGTAGTACAGTGGATAAAGTACTGGCCTGGAGTCAGGAAGACTAATTTTTCTGAGTTCAAATCTAGCTTTAGATACCTACTAGTTGTATGACTCTGGGCAAGTCACTTAACCCTGTTTACCTCAGTTTCTAGTGAACTGGAAAAAGAAATGTCAAATCGCTCCAGTATCATTGCCAAGAAAATGCCAAAGCGGGTCATAAAGAGTCAGGCACAACTGAAACAGAATAAATCAGTGAAAAGTGAAAGCCTTAGGATGAAAAGCAAAGATCGAGGGTGGGGAACCTGTGGCCTCGATATCAAATGTGGCCCTCTAGGTTCTCAAGGGCGGCCCTTTGACTGAATCCAAACTTCACAGAACAAATAAAAACCCCTTAATAAAAGGACTTATTTCTATGAAGTTTGGAATCAGTCAAAGGGCCACCCTTGAGGACCTAAGGGCCCAAGTTTCCCCACCACTAGGCAAGGTCCTTTGGGTAAGTTCCAAGGAGGAGATGGTGGTCAGGTAGCTTTCTTGATTTCTATCATTTGATTGGAAGTGGAAGAATCCTAATCATAGACCAGCACTATAAGAAGAGGAACAGTGTAGAGGAAAATGTAAAGTATACAAAGATTCCTTAGAGTGGCTTGCAGTAAATAGTGGCCTAAAAGAGTACTTATGAAAGTATGTAACTCATTTCCAGGAAGTAGCTTATACCTTGTGAAAAAAAAATCAGGCTTATTATATAACATGACAAAATAACATGGTACAGTTTTAATAGCTGCAGTTAATACATTAAACATATGTTTCCCTAAATAATGACTATTTTTTATGATTTTTTTCACTCCTAATTACAATGTTAAATCATTCACTTTTTAATTGGTTCTGTGGCATGTTTTTATTTTTTTCCAGGCTGAAGGATGGTTGAGTTGAAGTTCTAAATTTCTCTACTTTGCTTAACATCATTGATCTAAAGCTGCTGGGTATTGCTGTGGTTTATGATTGTATTATTTTTGGTGACTCCATTTCCATATGAAGATCACCTCACATTTTACAAGCCTGATGGGAAATAAGAAGCAGTCTGCTGTGGTTGATCAAGTGCTATACAGTTCAAGAAGACCTGGGTTCAGATTCTGCCTCACACATGCATTAGCTGTGTGACCCTGAGCAAGTCACTTAACCTTTTCTTCAATTTCCTTCTCTATCTAGGTGGTCTTTTTGGGATTCTCCTAGCTCTAAATCTATGATCCTGGGATAAAGATGTAGGTTTCAAAAGTCCTTCTGATACATCAACAATTTCCAGTGTTCCACATTGTGTGGATGATTGTCAATTCTTCATATTTTTAGGCAGTTTCTATCCAGGCTGCAAGGTGATACTTCAGAAGACAGGCATCCTGGAGGATGGCCGAGTGTATAATATTGGAGGACCCCAATTAGGGTTCGGTCATGTAGCCCTGTTTGCCTCAGTTTCCTCATCTGCAAAATGAGCTAGAGAAGAAAATGGCAAACTGTTCCAGTATCTTTGCCAAGAAAATCCCAATGGGTCACAGAGTCAAACAAGAGTGAAATGACAGAATAACAAATACTAGTTTAATTTAAGATGAATCTGTAATAAACTTTTATTTGCCACCTACTTACAGGGCACTTTCCTAGGTCATGGCATGCGCACAAGCACACATACACACACACACACACACACACACACACGCACATAGACACAAAAGGAAAATGATGGCTCTTCAATTAGTAGTAGCCTATTACTCCAGTTCTTTATCTTCGCAGGTAGTGATAGGGTTGGGAAAGGAGGGCCAGGGAAGAGGGAAGGCTCATAATGGCCTCAGGAATCAGTGGAAATGCTGTGTTGTTTCTTTTGTGAAGATTTTTGTGACTATCTTTACCACAGTTAAAATGTGATTATATAGGTAAAACCTTTGAAAATATAAACTACTACATGTTTGTGAATATTATTATTCATAAAAATGATTCTTATCACTAGCAGTAGGAGTAGCATTAGGTGGTGAAATAGAAAGAGTGCTAGAAATATAATTAGGGAGTCTCATTCCATCACATCCTACCACAGGACCATGGACAAGTCATTACCTCTCTTGTCCTCACTTTCCTCATATATAAAATGAGGGGAGTGGTAGACTTGATTTTGAATGTCAAACTCAAATAGAAAAGGGTCCATTTATCTATAAATAAGGATCCCTGTGGGCCAAATATTGATCTAGAAAACCACATATTAAGTTTACCTATGTTTCATTGCATTTTAATTTATTTTGTTAAATGTTTCCTGATTAAATTTCCATCTGGTTCAGGCACTCTTGGGAATGTCCACACCTCTGGATTAAATGACTTCCAAATGTCTCTTACGGATCTAAATCTATGATGCTGTAATCCTAGGGCAGCTAGGTGACACAGTCATTAGAGTCTCATCTTCTTGAGCTCAAATTGTGGGGGGGGGGTCACTTAACCCTATTTGCCTTAGTTTTCTCATCTGTAAAATGAACTATTGAAGGAAATTGAAGACCACTCCAGTATCTTTGCTGAGAAAAATCTCATATGGAGTCATGAAGAGTTGGACACAATGAAAAACTGAACAACATAATCCTATAAAGGTTTTCTAGAAGTTGGTTGCTGTCCTTGGGTCTCAAAGAGTACCAAAATGACATAACCATGATGAAATGAAGTTTCGGTGTGTCCAACTGTGGCCGATCAGACCAATACAAGCTTTAATACTCTACCACAGGTTGGACACAGACAGTCCATGTGAACATTTGGGGTGGATACGCCAAATTTGCGCATCCTATGTTTACTTTGTGCTGTCCCAATTCTGCTTTGCTCATAGAGCACAGCACCCTTTCTGATGTGGGCATGACATGCTGAGCAGTCCTGTGCCAGTGTCTTCCATGTTGCACAGTCAAATCCAAAGTTCTTGAGAGAGACCTTGAGAGGGTCCTTGGATCGCTTCTTCTCTAGAAGTAGTGACAATAGGGAAGGTTCAAGAGGTAGCAGTGAATAAGGCAGAGTGGCTGTGGGGTTAGGGTTGTTCTGGATACAGGTGACCTCTCTAAGATGTGTGTGTACGTGTGTGTACACATATAAAATCACAACAATATCAATAATATTAACATTTACAAAGCATTTTAAAGTTTTCAAAGCATTGTACAAATCATCTCATTTTATTTTCACACCTCTGGGAGGTAGGTACTATTTTCATCCCCATTTTGCAAATGAAGAAACTGAGGCAGACAGAGGTCAAGTGGCTTGCCCAGAATCACAGAGCAAGTAAGTATTTGAGGCAAGATTTGAACTTAATCTTCTTGACTCCAGGTCCAGAGTTCTATCCTCTGTGCCATCTAGCTCCCCAGGCTGTATACATTTGTGCAAGATTCCCTCTACAAAAACTGTCTGTAGGAAATGACTATTTCTTCAACTATAAAAATGAGGGGGTTCATTGAGGTGATCTTTCCACTTCTTTCAAGGTCTTAAAATACTAGGATTCTAGTATCATAAGAGGCTAAAAGTTCTAACAGCCTTCCATTATATTTATCTGCAAGAGCTTATAATGCTGCCAATTTAATTGGAATTTGAGTCATTTTCTTGATCTGTAACCAACCTGTACCCAGGACAATTGTATCTCAGGGCAACCAAACTGCCTATGTAAAAGATCACCCCTTTCTTAACCTTTCCCCAACAGCTCTTTGTATTTTTTCTTCTTGGTTTCTACAGCTTTCTCTGTGTAAAAATCCCAACCCTACAATAAAACATTAAAGAAACAAATGTACTACAGAGAAAATTGAATTCGTGAGTTTTTCCTCCAGTGATTCCTAGAAGAGTGTGAAAAGATTTGCAAAGAATCAGGAAATTATGCATCTCTTTTTAAAGCATATAGTGAACTGGTTATTTTAAGGTAAAAAAAAAATCATCCCACTGTCTGGTATATATGTATATGTGTGCATGTGTCCTTGCCCATGAAGAAGACCGTCCTGAAAATAATTCTGGTTCTGTCACATGATCTTTCGTCAGTATTTTCCTTGACCTTCCAGTGCCATGTAGATTGTTAATGCTATGATCTCCGAGTTTCGCTCCCTTATTTTCTGAAGCCAATATGGATTATATGAATAGATGAGGATGTCCAATCTCTTCTCATAATATCTGTGAAGTAACTTTATAAGCAATGAATGTAAGTATAATTGTGGATAACTTAGATGAAGTGGCAGGACCTCTGAAAGCACTAGAATGATTGACAGGAAGCTTAGATTTCATACTAAAAGCTTGCAACTTGAATAATTTTTGATGTTTCCTTTAAGTGCTTCAAAGGTACCTCACACTTGCATCTGCACCTGGGTGAGGGTTTAAACCAGATTTACCCTAATTTGACACTGGTGAGCAATTGTCAAAATCCCCATTTTTTTTGATTAGCAATCTGAAATGAATGCCCAAGTGAGGGTCCAGGGAATTTGTGGTGGCTTAGCTATGGCAATCTGAGGTTTCCTTTCTATTTTCTTTTGTTTGTTTGCTATGGATGAAAAATGACCATGTAGGGAAAGAAATTAGGAGTTTTTGTGAGAAATATAACTGTTCCATTGACTGGTGGTCAGGTGAAAAGATCAATAGGGCTGGAGCTGGTGGACTTGGGTTCAAATCCTAGTTCCACCACTTACTTATGTGACTGTTGATAAACCATTTGATCTCTTGGGGGCCTTAGTTTATTCATCTTTAAAATTAGGGTTTGGAGGAAATGATTTGTAAGATTCCTTGAAACTGTAAAGCTATGTGTATCCCTTAACTGAAGCGGTCTGGTTTTCCCCTGTAATTTTGGGTTTCTTTTAGATCTCAGAGAAAAAGGGAAAAGCAGAACTGGGATGGCTATCAGACATTTACTATAAACTGAATTGTCTGAGGTTGTTATAGGA
Source organism: Potorous gilbertii (assembly GCA_028658325.1). Classification (NCBI taxonomy): domain Eukaryota; kingdom Metazoa; phylum Chordata; class Mammalia; order Diprotodontia; family Potoroidae; genus Potorous; species Potorous gilbertii. The sequence goes on from CM053769.1 coordinate 684,007,995, forward strand.
AAAAAGGACTCACCGGTGCTTTGGAGCAAGATTCCAGAGACCCAGAAATGAGAAGACCCATCAAGAGAAGAAAGGGAGATTACCTGAGGATAATCTGAAAACCATACCATGACAGCATCAATTAGCCCAAGTTTGCTAGTAAGAAGGAATTCTTTTACCTAGTTTTCTAGCTAAGAGAAGGAGTTCAGTCCCCAAGTCCAAGAGAACTTGCTCACTATTTTAGAGAAGTCCCACAGGATGTCACCAATTTCTTTAACCAATCAGAACACACTTCATGCACAACATCACTCAAGATGACTTTCTAAGATATTTAATTTAATCAAAGACTTACTGCATGTAGCCTAAAACCTATGACTGATTGCTTCAATAGAGAAGTGTTCTCACCTGGTCAAAGTAGTGTGTGTGGGGGTACCACTTAGATATTTACTTTTGTGGGGTGGAATTAATTGCCTCTATCAGCTTCTATCCTCACATATTATTAATTTCACTTCTGACTCTGAGCCATCTCCTCCATAACCTCTCTGAGTCCCTTTCATGTCCTGGACAACCTTCTCTCCTCATTCTTACCCCTATTGTGGAACCAAAAACCATAATCAAATGAACTCTGTCATAGTTCCTGGTTGGGGATCCTCCATCAGCAGTCTCACCCTCCCAGAACTTTCTGGACCAAAGTGTCTCTCTAGGGGGACATCCCCCCTTCCTGTGTTGCATCATCTACTGGAATGCCAGCTCCTTGAGCGTTGGGATTGTCTTTGTTTTCTGTATTTGTATTCCAAGCACTTAACAAAGAGCTTCACATATAATAAGTACTTTATAAAGGTTTCTAAATCCATTCATTCACACAAGATGACTGTGGTCTGTGGCTGTAGAGCAGAATTAATTAACTTAACTTTGATGAGTATCAAAATCCATGATCTTGACATTAATTAGCTTCACCATCTTAACCAAATAAACTAATTGTAGAGGAAAAAAAGGACATGAGTAGATTTTTATTATGTTTTCTTCTGTTCCCACAGTCCAGTGAAAGTACATTGTAAGTTTATGTTAGGATGGTGTATGTTCTTAATGTGGTAGAAAGAGGAATGGACTTAATACCAAAATAATTTAGTTTCAGCCCTGATTCATCAAAAAAATGTCTCTATGACCTTGGGAAAGTCACTTTCCTCTCTGGGCTTCAATTTCTTCTGCAAAATCAAGTTACGCTAAATAATCTTTTAAGCCCATTTTAGCTCAAATATTCCTTCTCCTAGTCCTTTTTTAAAGTTTTCTTTATTTTTCCATGTCTATGCTTAACTAAATTTCTTTGCATTTCTGATTCACTATGTAATTCTCTTGTAAATTTGAACTTTGGATCTGATATAAAAAAATGCTCTAGAGCAGAGGTATCAAACCTAAAGCACAAATGACTTGTAACATTCCAGAGTGTGGCCAGAATCAGATTAAAATGTAATTGGGAAACATTTAAAAAAACAAAAAGTATAATGGAACATAGATAATACTAATATGTGGTTTTCTAAGTTAATCTCTGACCAGCAGAGATCCTTATCTACAGTTTAGTGACCCAGTTTTTGAGTTTGACATTTCTGCTTTAAGGAACCATGGAATCCTTTGAAGAATTCCTGTAGCATCAATATGTTCACATATATAAGAGGATTTTTGTATTTGTGTTTTGGTTAGTATGAGAAGCAGAGACTTCACATGCACATATATTTATATAGTTTCTAAAGAGAGATGAATGGAAAACCAAAAGGACCTGGTGAGTGGAAGGAAAGCTCTAAAGAGAACAGAGGTTAAGATGATGAAGTGGGTCTCATGCATCTCTAGTTGAGGTTTCCATCAGTCCTGACACAGGTCCAGTCTTAGCCTAGTGGTGGTCCCATGTCTGATGTGGTCAACTTCCATGGAAATTATATTGGTAATCTGCTATTGCCCCTCCACTGCTCCAAGGAAGCAACACAAAACAATGACTAACCTTAAAGTCTGAACTGCTAACTATAGAATTATTTTTAATGATTAACAAAACGATCCTTTGAGGTTCCCTCATCATGTCCCAAATGACACTAACCACATGGGTGGTTGCCACTGATTGTCCTTTATAGAAAAGGATGACGATATCAGGAAGATGATGCCAAGACGTACAAGTGAATTGGATTCCAATGAGGCAGGGCTCTGCAAAGTCACCAGCCTCACTTTCTCCTCCAGAGTCATCTGGGTCCAGTGGCCAGATGTAGATCAGGACAACTGGAGATGGCCCAGGATGCAATGGGAGATATTGCCCTTTTTAAGCTAAGGTCTTCCTGAATTCTCACTTTGACTAAAGCAATGTCTATTCAGTGATTAAGGCTGGTTAAGAAATTAGCCAAGGAATGGCCTCTTTAATAAAAAAAAAAAATCAATGTGGGAGGGGAAGACCCTCAGGGTTTCTGGCCTAAAGAGAAACAATTACTATTTACTTTCACTGTAAGCCATCTGGGCCCAAACAATGACCAAGTGATGTTTGGGCTGGGACCTATAGTCGGTAGATCAAAACCATATTGGAGGCTACACTGAGGGAAGAGATCTAGACAGAAATTAGGAGGCTTTGGATGTAGTCCCTAGTTCTTCTGCTGACTAGCCAGATGAGCTTGATCAAGTTGTTTTATCTCTCTGAGTCTCAGTTCTGAACGTCTTTGACCCATGTTCCATCAGATATATGCTAAAAAAGTCCTTTCTTTTGCCTTGTAGAGTCTTTGAGTACAGCAGAAAATCAGCCAACTTCCTTAGGAAGCCATATTTCCTATTGTATGCCTCTAGGCTGCAGTAAACAAAATGGATTCCACCATATAAGGAAAGTATATTCAAAGTGAAACCTGCCCTACATCCCAAGAGAACTCAACTGATCAGTGAGTATTTATTAGGCTCCTGTCTGCTCTGAGGTAGGCTTGGAAAGCACATGTGGCAGACACAGGTTGGGTGCTATAGTACAAAAAAGAAGCTATTCCTGTTTTCAAAGAGTTCACATGCTGTAAGGAGTACTAGAGGAATTGGAGAACATGAACTTGAAGCACTTTTCTCTGCTTCACCCTCTTTGCCAGTGTACCGCCCCTTCCCCACCCACACTCCCCAATTTGAGAGTTTCTCAGTCAAGTTTGAATCAGGTGCTTAGGGACAAAGGCCCACTGCTCCTAGGATAAGGAGACCTTTTTCTTTCTTATAGACAGGAAGAGTAAGATTACTTAATCCAGATATGTAAAATGTACAAACTCTGGGAAGAGACAGGTACCAAATACACATTATTTCAAAACAAAACAATAACAAAAAACTTTATCAGTAACTCTTCTTGTTCTTGACTATGAAAGTGATTAAACCAAAATAGAAGCATTCAATTCTGAGAACATACTTAATTACTATCATGAGCATCAGACCTTTTACATGTGTCTTTTTAAGACAGCACAAGAATGTTTATTTACTTTATCTTATTTCCCACTCTGAAGAGCTTCTTGGGTTCGTTTTTTTTAAATTTAAAGGAAAACCGGAAAAAAGAGAACTCAGAAAATCAAATGTGGGTATACCAATGAATCCCTAGTTGTGTGGGCTACATGTATGTGATTAATAATTCTGATACCATACATCCATGTTTCATTAAAGTTCACCAAAAATACTAGAATTCTAGAAGGTTCTTAAATTATACCAAAAGTATTTTTCCATGGGAGCGCTGATGCTGAATTTTGTGATGTTAAGGCATTTGCATTCTTAGCAATACTATTGCCTTATCATCTTTTCTTGCACTTAGTTGACAAATTTGTTTTCTAAAGGGTTGTCAGCGAATGTATACAAGAAAAAAAACCCTAAGCTCCTAAATATTAACTAAATAATATCTTGATAAAGATAAAAAAAGTTTGGCTAGCGTTTTCCTTCTTCGAAGTGAAAAAAAGTTTGACTAGCGTTTTCCTTCTTCGAAGTGAATCTGCTGTGAAATGTGAAGCTAACACTTCATGTGTTACTATTTGTTGTGAAGTGATTTAATAAATGTTTAAACAAGTCCTTGCTACTCTGACAGCATTTCTTATCATGAAGTTGTAATTTGGATATTGATTGTCATGCTAGTTGGGTTTTTTCCTGCTTTTTTCCTTTTTCTAAGTGTGGGAAGGGATATGAGCCTGACCCTCAAAGGGTGTTGAGAGAATGCATTAGTTATGGGATGTGTATCTCTGTGAATTTTATGTTCCTCTCAGCGAGGTTAGGACAGGAAGCAAAAGGGAGAGGGAAAGGGAAAAGCAGACAGCCCAACTTTTCACACAGCGGTGACAGGATGGAAAGACACATCAAAACTACATTCAGGTGAACTTTGCTTCCGGGGAGTGTGCCAAGCTGACACCTGTGGGCACTGATGTTTTTGTTTATTCACAAAACAAGCTCATCAGAGGCAGCAGCTGACTAAGCCTTTCCTTCCCACTTGCCAAAAGTATTTCAAACCTGCTGTCAAGACAGGGGCGTCATTCAGCATCCTCGTTCATCAAGGCTGAGGCCCTGCTGCCTTCTCTTTTTCATTTTCATAAGTTTGCACTGCTGTTGATGGTGTTCCAATTTCTGCACACTGAAACTATCATAGCAGAATATCTGTTCTCTCTGCCTGTATCCCAAGGGAGATTATAGTTGTAAAAAAATCAATTATACAAGTACAGGATGGTGGAGAAGTGTTTGGAGAGTGTTTCAGGGCAGAAAAAAACAACCTCAAAAAACTAACAAAACTTTGGAGGCATTGTTTGACCACAAGTTCTCTATCAGTAATTCAGGTGCTAAAAAAGATACTGTAATTTTAAGCTACATTATTAATTAAAGAAGATTCAGGCATGTAATAGTTTCATTGATCAGACTGCATTTGGAGAGTGCACCCTCTATGTTTCCTGTCCCCTTTAAATTCAAAGAATCTTTGAGTTGAGAGGGACCTTCAAGGTCATTCATTCCACTTTCCCTCCCACTGCAGAAATATCTTTAATATATCCATGACAGATGGTCATCCAGCTCCTGCCTGAACACTTCCTGTAATTCACTATATTGCAAAGACCTCTTTTCATTCTTGCACAGCTCTAATAGTTAAGCATCCCTTTAGATAAAAGCTGCCTCCCTTTAATTTCTAAACATTGGTACCAGTTCTTCTTTCTGGAACAATAATGAATAAATCTATTCCTCTCCCACCTGATAACCCTTCAAATATTTGAATGTAGGGCTTATGTTTATACGTAGCCTGCTGTTCTTCATGCTACAAGTCTTCTGTTCTCCTAACTTTTTCATAGGTTATGGTTTCAGAATGCTTTTCCTCTCCCTGAAGGACTTCTAGCAGATACTGGATGGATAACTATTATTGAAATATCAAAGAGAAGACTCTTGTTAAATTATGAATTGGACTAAAGAAGCCCTTTTTAAACTGTGGGTCTCAACCTCATATAAGGTTGCAAAAAATTTGGCAAGAATAAAAGGTTTTTGAACATGCAAGGACCAAACATTAGTTAAAAATCAAATGCATGATGGATCTGAGGTGTTTCTGGCATCACTTGCCCATGTTGTATCACACAATTTCATTGTAGCCTTGGTTCTGAACACACAACATGCAGTACTTTGCACGTTGCATGCTCTCAGGTCACACAACGCCAGCAAATGCTTCTGAAATGTGAAAAGGAGTCATGTGAGTGGAAGAAGTTTAAGAAGTCCTGGACTAGATGAACTTTGAGGAATAAGATCCTGTGCGCAATGAGAGAAATGATTTTTAAAAACCAATGATTTGAAGAGATCTGGAGTTCTCCCTTTTTCTGAAGAACTGATTTTAAAAAGTTCAGTGTCTTGATGGCTGATAATGAGACTGGAGCTAACTCTCGTTCAGATCTCACCTTGGTGGAGTAGTTGTGTTCTGCTCAGGCTTCTATGGGGCATACATTCTTTGAATAGCTTGCCCAAGACTGGGGTTAATTTAAGAAGTAAATGACTTAATCAAAGTTCAGGTCTATCCCCTCACTGTAATATTCATTCTCCCATTAATGGTTAACCAACCAAGGTTGATTCCTGCTCCAGGGAACACTACTCTTCAAAGGGTATATAGACTGTGAGTCCCATGTAACCATGATTATCTCGGGTCTAAGAGAGAGGTGGCAAATGACCATCCTTTTATTAAAATGCTGACATTGTGAATAAAATGATTACATTATCCTTTCAAAGGTAGTTGAGCAGCTCAGCAACAAAGGGCTCAGCAAGTCCTCACTCCAGAGGCGTTAGTCTTCCCTGAGCACCTCCTACCCCTCATATACTGTGCTGAGCACCAGAGATGCAAAGGAGCTGACAATTTAATGGGAGAGATAACATACAAACATTTATACACAAGCAAGATATATACATAATAAATTAGAGATGATCAACAGAGGGAAGACATTAGAACTAAGGGGAATCAGAATTTACTTATCCATTTTCTTATTTCATGTGTTTAAAGAGCTACTTGTATAGGAAAACTGACTTTTAGAAATACTGTCCTCTTTTCTTCCTCATCAGCTTTCATTAGATAATATTTATAGAGTTAGAAATAATATCAGAGGCCAACCAATTCAATTGCTTTATTTTATCAATGAAGAAACTGAGGCCAGAGGAAGTTAATTGAATTACCCAAGGTCATACAGATGACAAGCGTTGGAGTTAGGATTTGAAATCAAGTGCTTTGATTCCAGAGCCTGTTCTAGTTCTGCTGTTACTTGCTAGTTAATCAGCATAAATCATAAATTATAAAATTTGAATATCATTAGAATTTTTTATTCTTTTTGAGCTGTATTTTTTTTGGTGTTATGCATGGCATGTTTCATGTCTTTTAATTTTTTGAAATCCACTTTCCCTACTTCTGAAGTGTATGTCTGATATGCCTAATAAACTAGATTTATTCTATCCATGGTATAATACCTATGTTTTCTCTTAATATTTTGTAATATATTTTCCTCCATTCTATTGTACATATCTGATATGCCTAATGTAATTTTTGCTCATTATTAGGTTACTTTCAGAAGTGCTACTACTCCTTTATCAATTCTTCTGTATGGGTTAGAATTAAACCTAGAGTAACATATCTGTCAATTCTCCCTATATCTTCTCAGAAAAATAAAAGTTTTGGCAAGCCAAGAATTTATCGGATGCTCTTCTCTTAGTGCAATGAGACTTAGGAATGAATACACTGGGAATGCCCCCCTGCTCCATCTTAACTCTGGGACAGTGTTTTGATTTTATCCAGGAAAACTGTTTATGGGCTTGATTTGGCAAAATGATTTGTAGCATACGCCCACATTTCTGGATGTATCAACATGGAGAGAGATATTTTGGGAAAAAAAGATCTTCAATAAAAGGAATGCCTTTCCAATTCCTGCCTGGTAGGAACCTGAAGGAATGGTTAATATGTTGGATGGCAAGTAAAAGATCCAATAAGTTGGAGATAAAAACAGCAACTACATCCCAAGGTTGGGAGGACCCAATGAGATATCTGTAAAGCCTTTTCTAAGTCATAAAGAGCTACGCACATTGCTGTTGCTAGCACCTGCTCTGGGTGCACCCTCCCAAGTCCCCAGAGGGTAACTGGCTAGACTGTCTCCCTTCAGGGTGTTTAGAAGTCATTCTGAGCAGTTTGAGTTTCTAATATTATCCCTGGCAAGTCCCCGTTGAACATACTTCCCCTAATATTAATCAACCAGTTGAGAACAATTATCTTTGATGATGAGATGGTACAGAAAGGTTGGAAGTTATGAAAACATTTCCCCTACCTCAAGGGAGCAACCTTTCTCCATCTTCAAATATCCATACAGAGTTCATGGGGAGAGGGGCCGTGAACTTCCAGGTAGTCAGGCATATGTACAGAGCACATGTGGGGTTTAGGAATTCCGCATGTCTCCTGGTCCTGGGAAGTCTCCTCACAGGGTGCCCACCTTCCCCCCGATCCAACTTTGTTTCTGGGTGAGGCATTGTTGGTATACAAGTTGGTCATTTACTCAGCTGGACTAACTTCTTGTAGGACATAATGTCTCAGTTCATAGATCAGATCATGGCTGGGCTGGGTCAAAGAAGTCAGTTCTCAGGGCTAGGTCCTTAACAGACTCAACTGTTGTTGCTCTTGGCTCCAGGGGTTTGTTTCTGTTATCAACTCTTTTTGCTGAAGGGATCTTTGATCCCTTTCTGGAGCTTTTGAAGTTCACAAGATCATAATCTGGTCAATTCCATTTCCATATTATTCATTCTATAATCTGGAAAAAATAAATACAAAAGGAAAAGGCATGTCACACATTCACTGACATATGGTATCCAGGTCAGTCATAGAGTCACTTACCTTTTCCCCTTATGGAAGCCATCAGCATTCTCTTTATTCCTAAGATGACTTACGGAAGAGAGTGAGATATTTTGTATTCAGATTCAATTCTGGTTCCTCAGCCAATCAGAAAACTCATGGCCATCCTATCTACCAGGCCATTCATAGAGGTTAACCAAGTCTTCATTTTTTTTAGTGAATCCAGACAAGAAATATTGTGCATGCTCTGTATAATTTTCCAGGAAATACAAATGGGACACTTGAATGACTGGGTCCCCAAAGGCCAATCTGTCTATCACTTATCATTTCCATTTTTTCTCTCATTTTATCCTAACCCAAATGCATTTCAGTTTATTCCATTTGGATGTGCACTTTTGGCCAACAGTGCTACTGCTCCTTTCTGTTGCGGTATTTTTGTTTTGTCTTGAATGAAGTACTAATAGCAATAGATAGTATTTATATAGGATTTTATGTTTTACAAAGTGCTTCGCAGGTATTATCTCATATCTCAACTCTGGGAGGTAGTTACTATTTCCCCATTTTATAGGTGAGTCAGGAAGCCATTAAGTGATTTGTCCAGAATCACAAAGCTTGTAAGTGTCTGAGGTAGGATTTGAACTCACTTTTCTAAGTCTTGATTCAGCCCGCCATCTAGCAGTACCCTCTAGATGGCACTTAAGGATCCTTTTCCATTGCCATAGTATAGTCAGGAGACCTTTCCCCACTAATTATCAGTCATATCAATGTGGTCTTCTGATAATAGGATCATTTGGGTTTCCAAAGGGGGGGGTGATCCTTAGTGGCTGCCCAGAGTTTCATCTGGTCAAACACTTCCAAAGAGTAAAACCTCGTCTCAGAATCTGTATACCCTTTTAGAGCCAGAGGGTATCACAACCTTTGAGAACCAGTGCCTCAGAAAATTAACAAAAGGTATTGGCCTTCCTAGTCAAACTCCCCTTAATGGGCAGGCTCATTAATGGGTGGGGAAGATCTTCCCATTAAGAAGCAAAGTGATACTAACAATGAGCAAGAATTCATTATCAATACTCATACACACACACAAACACAATATTCTGGTTTTCAAAGCTCTTCATAACCTCCTCCTCTTCCACCTTTACAGTCTTCTTATACTTTATTTCCCTACCCATACGCTTTGATTCAGACACACTGGCCTCCTGGCTGTTCCTGAAATGAGACACAGAGCCATTCAAACTCATCAAACACACCAAATTCAGCTCTGGTCAGTCTTTCTGCCTGTCCCCCATGCCTGGAATGCTGTCTCCTCCCCTCTGACTACTGACCTCCCTGGCTTCCTTTTTAGTCCTGACTAAAATCCTATCTTCTATAGAAAGCCTTCCCTAACCTCTCTTAATCCAATGCTTTCTCTGTGTTAACTACTTTCTATTTATCCTGTATGTAGCTTGCTTTACATATATTTGTCATATGTTTTATATATATATAAACTATATATAACTTGCTTTACATATATATATATGCACACATACACACCCACATACATATATATCCTTGTAGGTTTTCTTTCCAATTAGATTATAAGCTCCGTGAGGGTAGAGACTATCTTTGCTTCTTTTTATATTTCCAGAGCTTATTGATTGATATACATATATATACAAATATATATATACACACACATGCACACCAAGTGTATGCATTTATGTATTCATACAAATACTTATAGAAATGGATATGTGTATCAATTTGTGTATATATGTACATATAAATATATATTTGTACACATTTATTCAAGGTATATAGATGTGTATATAGATAGGTATATATATATACCTATATATATATATATATATATATAGGTATATAGATATATACATCTATCTATATAGATATAAACATAAATCTATCTATCTATATCTATATCATCTAACACCTATATCTATCTATTGCTCTATCAATCTATCCATGTTTCTAGATGATAGTATACTATAAGTACTATATTTGACCCTTGCCCCCTCTTTTCTACATTTTTTTCCCTCCTGAGAATTATTGGCACTTGTCCCTCTGTGCTGGTTATTTCTGTTACATCTGTTGTCTTTCATAGTATCAAGTTTTATAAATGTATAAATTCATATGGCCATTTTTCTCTCTCTACCTCAAATTTCATTTTAGCCCATGGCTTCTCTGCTCCAAGACAAACAATCCCTTTAAACAATCCCAGGCTGTTAGCTACCTCTTCTTAAAGGATTTCTCTTTAGAGTGAGGCCTTTTTAGCCTTCCTGGCTTTGGTTATCACTTTCTTTTATTTCTTTTGTGAAGTTTTTGGAGCAGATTTGGGGAGGAGGGCTAAATTAATGTTTTGCATAAAGATCATAAAATCATAGTATTTAAAACTTGGAGGGAATCTTAACAGCATTCAATTACATCTTCTTACAGATGAAGAGACTGAGGTCTGAAGGGTCATGCCACCTACTCAGTACCATTCAATGCTTCGTCATTTCTGTAAGTGTCTATTTCTACCTGTTTACATTTAGCAGCATATCTCCATTTTTTTTAAGAACCTAGATATCACTGGCATTGTCCCTAAGTGCATACTCATTGTGGAAAAGATGCAGCTCCTGCCTTTCCATCAGGAGATAACATTCTCCCCAGTGCTGGAGATAGAGGCACTTTTTTAAATCCAGAGGTCTGGTGACAATATATCTTGAATATGCTAATTCTCATAGCTTCAGGGCCTGCAATTGTCAGAAGACACATAATATAACCCAGGGCTCAATGATAGACTTCTACTCTTCCTAATGAAAATGAATTCCAGTAGGAGCCAGCAGGAGCCTGAGGTAGCACACCATGGGCCTGGAACATCAACAGCTGCTCTCTCTTTCTTCTGTAAATTGTCCCCTGCTTCCCAAGTGTGGATCCTTTTGACTAGGATCCAATGTAAATACCTTGTCTCCACTTGTGCGCTAGGTTAATGATTTTATTCCGCTGCACACGTCTTTTAAAAGTGTATTCCCATCTGTGTCTATTTGCTGGATTTTGTACCGTAGCCATGTAGTTCAAAACATGTGCAACTGGGTGTTTAATAACTTAATTTGTTCTTTGATGATGATGGCAGTGAACAGAGCTCTATAGAGAGCTTGATGGGCCAAAATACAAATGTGATACCTCACCTTGTGGAAGGGAGGGAGTCATTCTGGGATAAAGTTCAAACTAGACTTCCATTTCTGCATCAAGCTTATTTACTTGAAAAAGAATGAGTGAATAATAAGGTTAATTCTAGGATTATGAAGTGTAGATAATAAGAATTTACCACCAAATGCCCAGCAAAAATCTCATTTACCTTACTCAGATGCTCCTAAGCCACACGATCCACTAAACCTACATTTTTGCTGTCCGGTTGTTTTTTCAGTTATGTTCGACTTTTTGTGACCCTATTTTAGAGTATTCTTGGCAAAGACGTTGGAGTGGTTTGCCATTTCCTTCTCCAGTTCATTTCACAGTTGAAGAACTAAGGCAAACAGTGTGAAGTGACAGGGTCACCCAAGTAGGAAGTATCCAAGACTGAATTTGAGCTCAGGAAGATGAGTCTTCCTAACTCTATCCACTGAGTCACCCCGTTTCATTCACTATCTATACTACTTCCCTAGCACTTAATCATACACTGACTTAGACAGCCATTTTATTTTTTGTGTGTCTATATCTCTCTCCTCAAAGAGATTGTGAGCTCATCAAGAATGAAGAATACATTGTCACCCTCATCTTTGTACCTTGCACACTTCCTAGAATAGGGCTATATGCATAATATACTCAATACATATTTTCTGAATATTAAATAAATATCTCAAATATGAATATAAACAACCAGGGTCTATACATTATGTTAATTGACACTTTAATACTGTAACATTAATAGTGAATGAGATGACTACATCTCAAGTCGGAGGGTCATGCTCAGGAAGAAATGTCCATAGAATCAATGTCATATGGATTTGGAGACATGGACTCTTCACTCAACGAGGTAGAGCAGTGGACTGAGGACCAGGCCTAGAGTTAGGAAGACAGACCCAAGTTCAAATCTGGCATCTAACCATTATTGCTGTATGACCATGGGTAAGTCATTTAAACTCTGTTTGCCTCAGTTTAATCACCTTTAAAACCGGAATAGTAGTAACGCCTTCCTTCCAGGATTGTTGTGAAGACAAAAGGAGATAGTAATTGCAAAGTGCTTACGTTAGCGCTTGGCACAAAATAAGTCCTATGTAAATGTTGGCTATTTTTTGTTACATTTATCTTTAAGAATGATTTCTTCGATAATGTCGCTTCAAGTTTTGAAAAGTTTCACATGTTAGGACAAAAGAGAAAGTATGTTTACAGCATTTACAGCATAAAAACATTCAATTGGACCAGCTGAGGCACAATGGATAATGTACTGGCCCTGGAATCAGGAGGATCTGAGTTCAAATCCTACCTCAGACATTAACTGGGTGGCCCTAGGCATGTCACTTAACCCTGATTGCCTCCAAAAAAAAAGCTTCAATAGTTTTCCTATTTTATGTAGTAATGTTTCCCATTTATATGACAATTAATGGTTATGAAGCACATCTTCACATGTAATCTCATTTGATGCATCAAGCTGACCTATAAAGTAGGAAGGGCAAATATTTACATGCTCATTTTAGGGAGGAGGAAATTAAGGATGAAAGAAGTCAATTGCCCAAAGTTATATAACTACAAAATGTCAGCGATAGGGTGTGAAGTGGCTCTTCTAATATCAAGTCCCATGTCCCCTCTATACCAGGAAACATCCTTCAGCTACAAATTAGAACATATAATACACATAGATTGAGAGGGTATGAGTATCTGTTAAGGATATAGAACTCTTCAGAGAGTTTAACAAAAAAATATAAATATGTTTTGCCTCCAGATCCTTTTCCATTAAATATTCCCTACTTTACTTGGCTCTACTCTGTGTTAATTCCAGATAGTGCTATGATACAAAGAGGGTCATTCAAGAAATATTTATTAGCTTGTTAAACTGAACTGGCTTTGTTATTGCTGGAACAAGTGTTATAAAAATAGCCATAAAGTCCCACAGAATACCACTAACTACTTTACCACTGGGGACCAGACCATTTTTTAGCTGACAGCATTAATTTCTGTTTCCTCAACCAGGGCTTTCCTCATAGGCCGTCATGAAGCCTTAAAGATTTCTCCATTTTAACAAGTGATAGATGAACCCAGGGACCTCCTTGGACCTGTTTGATGTCAGATTTTCATGATATGGCTACCTGCCTAAAGCAAAGAGGATGTATATCACCAACTTTTTTTTATTTTTACAGAGACCCCTGAAAGCTGTCAGAACCTGAGAAGTGTTAAAAAAAAAAAGGTTTCTTATCTTTCGCAACTGTGAAAGGCTAGATTGTACATCCTAGGGTGTATTCATAACCTCTTTCCTTTGTGATAAAACCTCTTGGAGGTTTCTTTATCTTGGAAGACTTCTTTTAAGGCTACATAATACCAAGAAAGCAGTTGAAAACTGAAAAAAAAAATCAAGTCATGCCAGATGCTTGGCATCATGTAGACCCAAAAAGGTTGTTTTACTGAATCCACAGAGGTTGTTTTGATTGAAGTTTTTTTTAAAAACTGAATTCAGTAACCTAGTCTGTGTATATAGAAACCTTGGTCCTACAAAGAACCGTCTAATATAGAGGTGACGTGGTTTAGCAGAGGGACAACCAGTTCTGTTCATTGGATTTTGAAAGGCATGTCTTCTTACATTTTCCCTACCCAACCCACTGTCAGTTTCTAAAATAGAGATTGTATAAATGCTAAGGACATATTTTCTTGTTATTCTTTTAACTCATAGCTACTCTGCTTCTCTCATATCTCACAGCAGTTTCTTGACTCACAAAATTTCATGACTCCTGGTCTAGCCTGTTTGCCTCATAAATAACTACTGTTTCTTTCCTGCTTCCTCTGCATCTTTCAATTTTCCCTCTGGCAGCATTTTTTTTTGTCCCTGAGGAGTATCACATGAGCTGAGGAAAAAGGAATGATAATATTGACCTACTTCATAAGGATATTTTGAGGAAAGTAAGTTTAAAAAGTTATTTTTAATAGCAATCTGCTAGAAATGAGAGTTAGTATGGTGTTAATGAACAGAGAACTGGTCTCTGAATCAGGAAGACTTGAGTTCAAATTCTTTCCCTGATACACACTGGATATCCAACTAGGCCTATTAGTGCTCAAGGCAGCTCTTTAAAACTGAAAATTTCTGGAACAGCTGCCAATCTACCCTGATAGAGGGAATTTTCTCATTAGGAGTTCCCTATCCCAATGGAATCATAAGTTCTACCTCTCCCTTACTTTTCTTCTCTGCCCAATACTAACAATGATGATTTGTGTCTTTCATGGAGACTGAAGAAACTGAAGAAAAAAAGTATCTACAAATCCCCACCTATTCTGGATGTAGATTCTAGATTAAAAATCTGAGATTCTTTTTGTTCCATCTCTAACAGTTTCTTCATTCCTATCAACAGTCTTAAAAATCACAAATCATACATGGGAACTATTTAAATATATCCTTGGTAAGTATTTTGACAATGATATTTCAACTAGTTATTTTTGGTTCATCAAAGAGATTGTTTATACTTTTCTTGCAAAGGGATTGTTTATACTTTTCACAGCCATTGTTTTGTCAAGTTCTACCTTATCTGAGGATATCTTTGTGATAATGCTTGATGGAATTGAAATACTGTCACTGTGATTTCCAAGTATCCTTGTGTCTTCAGAGAAACTACCTGATCACTGATGACCCATGATTAAAGGCCCTTTCAGAGCCCCATCTCATAGATTTACTGAAATAGAAAACATGGAGCTCATATCATCTAAAGTAATGGGAACGATGAATCAGGCTACTCAAG
The DNA here is from genome assembly GCA_028658325.1 of Potorous gilbertii. Taxonomy (NCBI): domain Eukaryota; kingdom Metazoa; phylum Chordata; class Mammalia; order Diprotodontia; family Potoroidae; genus Potorous; species Potorous gilbertii. The sequence goes on from CM053769.1 coordinate 684,023,196, forward strand.
GTTGAGTATAAGTTCAGTAAAGTTCTACCTTGTTGGATAACCCAATTGGGACAAAAAATAATAAAAAATAAAAGTAGTTTTGTGGCATCATTTTTAATTCTGTCTAACCAGCTATATTTTCTATAGGTGTTGGCACGATGCCATTGGGGAATTCACAATCTGAATCCAAATTGATCATTAAAAAAAAGATTTATTGACAATTTATAAATGAGCAAAATGATTAAGACTGAACAAAGGCAATCTTAATCCTTGAGATTTTCAGAGGAATGAACTAAATCAGACTTGTAGATCATCTGGTTGATTTTATTGTGTATACTGTAGCAAAAAACCTGGCATAAAAAAAACTATCTTTTGTTCCATGGATAGAAATGTTGTGTTTTTCATAGTTGACATTTTCATCACACTAGTTTCTTCATTAATAACAAAAAGAGTAGGCATCTAAACTCAGCTATTTAAGACCCACAGCAGAATCACTTTATTCTGGTCAATTACAATTTCTAATAATTAAAAACAAGAAAGTAAAAAAAAAGTTCATAGTCTCACATGACACTTTTTCTAATTTGGTGATTTTCACACATTTCAAAACTGAGACTCAAGGCTGAGTGCAAACAGCACACAGGCCTGGCTGACACACAGAGAATTCCTGTTAATGCTGCTGGAAAAGTCAACTAACCTTCATCATGGAGATGACATTCCACTCTTTGCGATCAATTTACCTTCTACCTGTATGTATCCCTGGGAATACTCTTGTCATGATTATATCTTTGTCATTCACTTCTCTCTTCCATTTAAAAAGAGAGAATCAAAGAACAGTAGATGAAGAATTGTTAGAGAATGTTTTTGTTCAATTTTGAGATCTTAGCTCTCATTTTTCAAGCTAGGGTTTGCATTTATAGTCCTTTGCTAATTAGGCAGGTCAAAAAGATGTTTTAAGGAGGCAAGCGGTGACAGGTCTGTTCTTGGTAGGTATATAGGTTTAGATGATGCTTCGAAAAAGAATTCTCCAAATATACAGATATGTTCCAAAAGTAAGTGTAACAGCTCGTTTTTTACTGTAAAAAATTAGGCTGATTGGACAATTTTACCCACTGCCTTTTTCTCTTTAGGGTTGGACCTCACATCAGGCTGATTATTGCATGTAGAAAGCAACCAACTCATCTATCTTTTTCATTCAGAACTCTTCCTCAGAATAAAACATCTGACACACTGGAGGAGCCCCATTTGAACTTTCCCAACTGGATGTTTCACCACTGCTTATTTTCTAGCCACAATTGTTCAGATATTACTTGCAAAAAGGGTGCATCTTGCTCAGAGAAATTCTCTCTAGAGTTTCATAGTTTGTTCACAGAAGATCTACTCAGTGTGCAGTAGTCATTTGCATGGAAACTTCTAATATGTCAGTGGTACCAATATAGCCATCCAATTGCCTGTTGTTCTTTTCATTCTTGTCACATGCCAAGTTAGCCATTTTGAGTCATAAATGTATTTTTCTACTAAACAGATGTAATTAATTTGTCCCAAAATATATTTTATATTATTCCTCACATATGAGTCTTCATGCTGCAGCCAACTTACATCCATTGTTCCTTGTGTATTAGACTTGGGGACCCTTGGGATTCTGATTCCTTCAAAACTGTGAGGGTTCTATGGTTTGCAACCATTTGATAGCATCATGAAAATATTGATGTTAAAGAGATAAGTTTTTGTGATAGCAATCAATTTTCTGAATATTATTCAGCTTAATTGACTTAGTGTTTAGTTCCATGTCTGTTTCATTATCCTTGTGTTGTGCCATTTAATGTAAAAATATATGAATATACCCCCATATCCATCCATGCATACATCCATATATCATACAGAATAGTGATATTTGTATGTATGCACACATACCTGTGTTTACATATATAGATAGATATTCATAGCTATGTATCTATATATATAGGGGTGCTGATTGTTCCTTAGAACACTATAGACCTTTCTCTATATAATCTGAGATTACTTAAAAAGAGAAAGTCTAACAATCCATATAGGGAAAAGGAAATGGATGAAAAACACATTCAGACTGTAGCAAAGCAGAGCAAGACAAAGTAAGACAAAGGAGTGCATCCATACACGTAAGTGGGGTAGCCATGACAAATATACAAGGGATTAGGCTGAAAATTGAATAGATGGAAGGGGTTAGGTTGGATTCCATTTGGGATATTATCCAGTTCTTTTAATGATAGCTAATTTCTTTTCAGCACAATTACTTGTCTTTTTAACACAAATATTCTAGCAGTGATGCTTTGTGATTATTAAGCTTAGAATTCAAGTAGGCTATAATGTAGTTCTACTGATGATGTATACTAAAAAGAGTGAAATAATGCACATTATTGAAGAAATGTAATACCATAAATGTACTTACAGGAATCAAAGATGGACAGTCCAGATGCCAAATGTTGACTCTCAACCACCAGAGAAGTTTTTTTCTGTGTTGGGTAGATTATTTTTGAAGGTTCTATAGAAGAACATGGAAAAAAAAACTGCATAGAGTGTGAGGGTTGGGAAGGGTTTGAGATGCAACATCCACTGAAATATTGATGTGTTTGTGCATGTAATTTTATATGTCCTCTGTAAAGTTTTACTCTAGTTCCTCACTGGGGCATGGAAGTATATGTACATGTGTGTGTGCATGTTTGCCAAGAAAATGAATAGTTTTAATACTATGCCCCATATGCATATTTTAATACTTCAAGCATCTGTGATCTCTTTATTGTGGGTACTCCATCCACCAACACAGATGGCTGGTGGACCTCTCTAAGCGGTAACAGATGGTATTTGAGAGTTTCTGTGACCAAAAAATTCATCACCCCTATAGACAAACTAGAGACAAGCCTCTCCGACTTAGCTAAGCTGGTCCTCAGACGGCTGACATACAATGCATTGCCAGGGCCAAACTTGAAGCCTTTCCATCCTAGAAAAACTTGCCAGAACTTTCTTTCTGTAATTGACTGCCTCAATGTATATTTCCAGAAGTGAGATTGCTGGGTCAAAGAGTATGAACAGTTTAGTAATTTTTCTTGCACAATTGCAAATTGTTTCCTGGGACAACTAAAAACCAATTCAGAGTTCTACAGCAGAGAATGAATGTGAATGTGTGCCTACAGGGTCTTCTCACAACATCTCCAATGTTGACTTTTTCATCTTTTACCATCTTTGCCATTTTTATGGTGGGAGGTGATAACTCAGTGTTGTTTAAATTCGCATTTCTTTTATGATTAGTGATTTTAAGCAATTTTCATATGCTTGTGGATAGTTTGAATTTTTTTTGAAAACTATGCATATCCTTTGACCATATGTCTATTGGAGAATGACTCTTAGGCTTCCAGATTGATGTCAATTGTCTTTAAATTTTGAATTTTATTTCAAAAAGTTAAGCATTTAAAATAACTAATAACAAAATGTAATAACTCTCATGGTGTGTTCTACTGTTTAAATCATTAACATTTTCAGAAGGAAGTTGCAGAAAAACAAACAGAAAGAAATAAGATGAGAAAGGGAGAGAAAATAGTCTCATCCCAAAATGAAGCTACCATCTTTAATGTGAAAAGTCTAAATTAATGTATTCCACACATAACAAGGAGGAACTTTGTTTAGAGTTCTATTAAATCCAGATAAATAAATCTTTAAGAATAAGAAAATTTAATTCTTTTCTGATAGGATAACGGATCACAAATCTATCAATTTTAATGTTAAATAAAAATAGACTGAATAAAAATAATAAATAACATCATTTACATGGTGCTTAAAAGTTGGCAAAGAATTTTAAACACATTAGTTTATGCAAACTTAATAAAAAACACTAGCTATCCATTCAGAAGACTTGGGATTAAAGTTTTGCCATTTATTACCGATGTGACCCTGAACACATCACTGAACCTCAATAGGTCTTAATTCCTAACAGACAAAATGAAGGGTTGTACTAGATCACGTCTAAGACATCTTACAGGTCTAAAACTATGCAAAGCAAATACCTCCCAGAATTAAAATCTCCATTTTGAAGATGAAAGACTGTGACTCAAAGACATGAAATGACCTACCCATGGTAATTTACTAAGTCGCAAGGGCAAGATTTGAACATGTGTTTTTCTGACTTTAAATCTTCATTTTATCCACTGCTTACAATATAACAAAAATAGCTATAGAATATATTAAAAAGAATCCAACAACTTGTTGCTTATAAAAATAAATTTATTAAGGAAAGATCTAAATACATTGAAAGTAAAAAGTACCCTAAATTTAGCAAGCTAAAATTGAATCATGAATTTAAGAGTGATACCCTTGGTAAAGTGGAATTCAGGCCAATAATTATCGAATATGGCAAAGAAGAGAAATTCATTACATCAAAATATTCTATAAAAATGAGAGCATATTGATTTTAAATATACAAGTACCTTAAAATCCAGGATAGCATAGCATTCATGGGCAATGGACTTATAGGGGCAGTCCCAGAAAGTGTTCACTAGAGCTCTTCTAGAAACTTCTGGAGATTCCAGAGACATATGGGACTCCTTGCTGAAGGATTGCTTTGAGAAGATGATTCCACTTTCTTACTGGCCAGTAAGCATGACTTTTAAACTAAATGACCTACCATCTGATGCTCTCTTGTCTTTAGGTATGCAGAGAGTGTCAGGAGTATTTGAACTTGTCCTTAGTCGGGTGAAAGGATAAGGCTTACCCCACATGGCAGCTGCAGTAAGGGGGATCAATCTTTCATTCTGGACCTCTAGTGGCCTTTTCTGCATTGTGCTTCTTAGCTTGACCATGTGACTACGCAGCAATCCTGAGATGATGCTTCTAGCCTTGTGAATTTGAGATGTCTAAAGGCTCTAGGTCCATCAGTTACAGCTGAGAGGTGGTGGTTAATATATCAGAATAGATACTGAGGGAAGAGCTCTACATGACTTGCCATATGCTTGGACTTAGATGGAATTATTTGGACAGTATAAAGCCAAGAGAATTATTTGGTAGAGCTTATAAGGTGAAATTACACCTTACACTACACCTACACTTGATAAGGTAAATTACAAAGCAAAACAATAAAAAGCAAAAACAAAAACAAAAAAGCCCCAGACTCTGTCCAGTAGTTACTCAACAAACTATATATCTTAATATTTTAAAACTCAGGCTCTTGGGAGAACATAACAATAGTTAAAGATTCTTCCATCTTGTTTTCAGTCTCTTTGTCAATGTACACTTATCAATCTTAGGTGTTAAGCATTTCTTTTGTTTAGGGGAAATTGTTTCTCACACCTGATTTATTTGTGAAATAGAGTAGTTTTCTAATATTCCCACCTCTTAACCATAAAGGTGCCCAAGGCTTTGGCTTGGGTCCCCTTCTCCTAATTCTTCATGTTCATTCTCATCCATAAGTTCAATTAAAAGTCTCTGCACATGACTCTTAAATATATATAACCAGCCCAGACCTCTCTCTTGAGCTCTAATTCTGTATCATCCAGTGACTATTGGACAACTGAGGCAGGACCAATACAATTCTGTCTCTTGTAAGTTTTTCCACTATGTTAGTTTTCTGTAGCTCTCTACCCTTTCTTATTATGTGCATAAGAATATGATTTTATTTCTTTTGCTCTTGTAATTCTATATGATAGCCTTTCTTACTCTGAGGGCTATAATTTATTTATCTACTATATAAACTAAACCTAAGCTATAAGTTATTTTCTCTTTGACTCTAGGGTAAGGGATATAAGAACTAATTAATGTGGGGGGAGAAAAGAGCCTAATTCTTCTTTTGGGTGTTCATGTTCCTCTAACACTAAACCTGGTGACTGTGTGAATACAGAGCAGAGCAGAGTCCTCAGGAGGCAGGTCAAAGGCATAGCACTCCAGACCATTGGATCCAGAAGTGATTGTAAATGTTAGAGAGATGTATGCATTAACACGTATATACCAAAGAGGAACATTCATCCAATAATTTTTAAAAAAGAAAAATAATACTGTTGTCCTTCACTACTAATCAATATTGCTCCAAAATAAATCATAAATCATGCTGCTTAAATTATTTCATCTCAACTGGGCTATAATTTCTAAAGCAATCCTTTTATCATATTCCCAAGGCAATTCTAAAACAGATCTGGAAGCAAAGGGAGTAAATACTGTAGTAGAACACACATAACTCTATTCTAAACCTTCTCTTCTTTTCTCAAAGTCCGTATTCCACTTCTTTCTCCCTTACTCACACTTTACTAGGAAGATACAAGCTATTCAATAGAAAGTTCTCCTTTTTCTTGCTCTACCTCTCAAAGCCCCTTTAAATCTCCCTATGCCCATTTTTTTCCTCCTTTACTACACTTTCTAATAAAGAAGTAAGCCTTCTTAAGGTAAACTATTCTACTCATATCTTTCATGCCATCCCTTTCTGATTCCTTGGGTAACTTGCCTCTATCCTCTATCCTCAATAATCCTCTAATCTTCAATCTCTTCCTATCTATTTGCCCTTTGTCTACTGCCTACTGTATACATATACAGACATTTCTTATACTTGAAACAAAACAAAACGAAACACTTTTTTGGTTATCTCTTGTCTTCTTTAAAAAAATGTTGCTTATGGGGGCAGAGTCAAGATGACAGAGTAGAAAGACACAGATATGGAGGTGCTCCCCACACAGCCCATAAAATACTTATAGAGACGGACTCTCAACAAATTCTGGAGCAGTGGAAGTGGAGAACAACAGAGTGGAGGAGATTTCCAGTCCAGGGCTACCTAAAAGGCCCACGGGAAACATCTGTTGCATGGGTCATGGAGCAGAGCCCAGCCCAGCCTTGGCAGCACAGCTCCCAAACAACTTTCAGGGGCAGGATCTCCAGTAGGATGGAATAATATCTTAAAATAATGAAATTAAGTGGTAAGAGAGAAATATATTGGGAGAAGAAAGGGAGAAATAGAATGGGGCAAATTATCTCTCATAAAAGAGGCAAGCAAAAGACTTTTCAGTGGAGGGAAAAAGAGGGGAGGTGAGAGAAAAAAACCTGAAGTTTGCTCTCATCACATTCGGCTAGAGGAAAGAATAAAATGCACACTCATTTTGGTATGACAACCTATCTTACAATACAAGAAAGTTGAGGAGAAGGGGATAAGCAGGGTGGGAGGAGGGAACAATTTGAAATCAATACTCTTGGGGACGTACAGGATCAAAAGAGAGAATAGCAACAATGGGGGGCAGGATAGGATGAAGGGAAATATAGTTAGTCTTATACAACATGACTATTATGGAAGTCATTTGCAAAATTACACAGATATGGCCAATATTGAAT
>CM053769.1:684031006-684081548 GCA_028658325.1 Potorous gilbertii
CAATTTGAAATCAATACTCTTGGGGACGTACAGGATCAAAAGAGAGAATAGCAACAATGGGGGGCAGGATAGGATGAAGGGAAATATAGTTAGTCTTATACAACATGACTATTATGGAAGTCATTTGCAAAATTACACAGATATGGCCAATATTGAATTGCTTTCCTTCCCAAAGGGAATGGGTGGGGAGGGAGGGATGAAGAGAAGTTGGAACTCAAAGTTTTAGGAACAACTGTTGAGTATTGTTCTTGCTACTAGGAAATAAGAAATACAGGTAATGGGGAATAGAAAGTTATCTGGCCCTACAGGACAAAAGAGAAGATGGGGTAAGGGAGGGGAGGGATTTTAGAAGGGAAGACAGATTAGTGATAGGGGCAATTAGAATGCTCGGCGTTCTGGGGTGGGGAGAGGGGAGAAATGGGGAGAAAATTTGGAACCCAAAATTTTGTGGAAATGAATGTTGAAAACTTAAATAAAGAAATTTAAATACAAAAAGAAGAGACCTAATAAATGTTTGTACATCCCTAAAAAAATGTTGTTTACAATTTCTTTCCTTTTACTCCATTCTCAATCTCTTGCACTCTGGCTTCCAACCTTATCCCTCAACTGAAATTGGTCTCCCCATGGTTACCTATTATCTCTTAATTGACAAATGTGGTGTTCTTTTCCCTGTCCTTATCCTTGACCTTTCTGCTTCATACGACACTATTGATGATGCTTTTCCTGGGTAATCTCTCCTGTCTATGTTTTCTTGAGATTACTCTCCATCAGTTTTACTCTGACTGGTCTAGACCCTCCTGAGTCTCTTACTGAATTTTTATCCATGTCCCATCTCCTAAATAAAGATGTCCAAGACTTTACCCTGGGTCCTCTTCTCCTAATTCTTCACATTCACTCTCACCCATAGGTTCAATTAACAATCTCTGCACACGATCCTTAAATCAATATAACTAGCCCTGGTTTCTCTCCTGAGCTCTAATTTTGCATCCACAATTGTCTATTGAACGACTGAGGTAGGACCAACGCAACTTTATCTGCTGCCATTTTCCCCATAATGTCAGTTCTTTATAGCTCTTTACCCTTCCTTACTAGATGCATAAGAAAATGGTCTTTTTTTCTTTTACTCTTGTAACTCTAAATACTAACCTTCCTCTGAGGACTATATGTGAGTCAATATGGCATGCTACCTAATACATATATTCATACGTACATATATACATTTATACATAGCTATAATAAAACATTCTAGTCAAGTTCTTTGTACACTGAAAGCTTATTCCCTCTCCACTCTGAAATGTGAGTGAACATTTCACATGTAGAATTCCATAATAAATGAAAAAAAGCATCTCTATAAGATATTTGATTCATCTTTTGAGAGAATAACCAATGATCATCCTTTTCAGGTTATTTACGCGTAGAAGTCCCTGTGAGTTTGGCCAAAATCCACTGGTATATATTCTATCAGTATTACCTATCCTTCATTTTTTACCATTTTTACCGTTGCCATTACCAGTTGGTAAGTTCCCTTCCGAATCCAAAATTTCTCATATGACTTGACATCATGGTCAGACCCTCTGTGTCCCATTAGTTAGCTAAAACACTGAGTAGATCAGGAGATATTTCAGTCCCATATTATCCTTCCCCTTATGGAATTACTATGCTCAAAACTCCCAAAACATAGATATGAAAACAAAAGAAGTATTTAATACTTTACTTTCCACCAATCACTATCCTGGAACCCATGAGAAAAGGGATTATCTCGAATACATGTCAGATATAGTCATTGTACTATGCAAAAACATAAAGGAAAACAAAATAAAAAGCAACTGAAAAGTCATCTTGAATGACTTTAATTTAGGATCACTCTAATTTATGGAACTAACATACAGTTGCTCCATTCTGGACATGTATTTGGAAACCCACATCATCTCTCATCTCCAACTAGCTATAAAGAATATCTTTCAATAAATTTATTTTGTATGTTCAATTCTTGTTTGTGGAATTCCTTTTCTCTGCCCTAGTATGAACACTTGGGTTACCATATAATCACTAATTTGGAGAAGCATTTGCTACTACGTGAAGGAACTGAATTGGGTAGAAGACACTGATCATGTTTCTTTTTCATCTTTAGTCTTGTCAAAACCATAGAGTCCCATTTGCTTCTATGAGGGTTCCCAATTTTTAATTTTCAACTGCATATCCTTATAAATATCTTAGAATCAACATGGCCAAAGCAGAAGTCATTCATTATCCTTTTCCCAAAATCCACCTCTCTTCCTAACTTCCCTATTCCTCCTAAGGGTAATATCATACTTCCAGCAATCTAGATTAGCAACTTTAGAGTCTTTCTAAACCTTTCATTGCCCATAATACTTCAATCTTTTCAAAATTACCTGCACTAATTTTCTTACTATATCTATACTCTTCCCTCCATTCATAGCTACTACCTTAATTGAGATTTTATCATGTCTAATCCAGTCTATTGTAATAGTCTATTAATTATTCTCAAGATAAATACATACATAAATATGTACATAAGGAGAAGATCTGTATATCTTTGATTTCTGCATTCATGCAACATATTTAAGGATTTTAAAAGCTTTTCAATTGCTTTGTTTTTATTTAGAAAGGCACTTTATACAAGACATTTGGAAGACATTGTTTGAGGAATTATGGTCAGTAACTCTGTGATTAGAGTATAATTTCACATGGAATCTGATGAAATTCCACCTCCTTGTTCCGAATGTTGGTGAAGGATAATTGAAGTATTGAAACATCAGTTTACTAGCATTTCATTATATTGGGGCTCTTGTATAATCACACTAGGGTGGTTTCTTTGGTTGTTATGACACATGCTGCACATATCACTGCCTAATGGGCATAATCTATGAATACTGGCTCTTAACATCATGGTTTTAGATCAATTTTGACTTAATTTTTTAAACTGGCCTTCACTTTACTTCCTAACTCTGAAGACCTTCGCTTTCTTTCTTTCTCGATTAAGGAACATGTGCCAGTGTCCTTAATTAGTTTAAGGCTGAGTAGTATTGTAATAATTTGGTGTTCCTCCCTTTTTTGGTTGGAATTTTCTGCTAACAGGTTGTGACCTTTCCACTTTGACAACTTCTCAAAAAACTGACTTTTGTTGACTATTTTGTTTTTTCCAATATCCCCTTTTCAGATGAGCTATCACTTTTTTTTTCTGAAGGAGAATATAATGTATGAAATAAAACATTTTAAAATACTAGATGTTCTATTTATTTGTAGCACTCTAAAAAAGATCACATGTTCTTGCTTTTTTCTACTGACCATAATTTTCCCAAATGTTTAATTGTTTATTCTGTTTGACTTATTCAAAGGTTGTAAAGACAAACTTGAAAAACCATTTTATTTCCCTAGAAATTCTGAGCTTTTTTGAATAAACTTCTTCCAGTGTAAGAGTTGGATTCATTGGAATTGAGTTTTAAGAGAGTAGTGTGGGTTAGGAGAAAGCAAGTTGCCCTCCAAACCAGGAGATTCAATTTTTGTCTCTTGCATATATTGAGTGTGAAAATCTGGCCTTCACTTAGCATGCTATTCAACTCTCTTGAGACAGTAAATGGCAGATAAAGGTGCTGATCTAAGTTGGTGGAGGAAGTTTCCTCATCTGGGGGTTTTGTAGATTAATGAAATCATAGGTCCAAGCTTCATCATTCCATGTAAGAACTAGTGCTAGAAATTTTTCTCAGTTCCTTTATGCTTCCCTTTAAAAAGACTGTATTTATTTACCTACTCCTTCAGTTTTTCTAATATTAAATATGAAAATAGACATTCATTTTCATTATTTAAACTTGTTAGAAAACAATTTTGAGCATCTCTGTATATTTTAACAACATAAATGATTTTGTTATTGATGTAATTCTCTCAAACTGTAAATTTTGTCACTTTTGCCACCAAGTCACAAGTCTGTCACGTTTCTCAGTGATTGACAGAGAGCCCTAGATTTAGGCCAGCTGTTGGAGAGCTGCGCACTTATTGCAAAAGCTTTCTGGAAGGCCTTGGCTATCACATTTTCATCTGATGTGAATTCTTCCTTGTACATGTGCATATTGTACAGAGAACAGAAAAGCTCACAGCAGCCCCAGAACAGCATCTGTTCTTTATAGTGAGATGAAGAAGCTGCAGAAGGTTTGGGGAAACTTGCTGAGGCTTGTTGCCACTTAGCAGGAAGTGTTTAGAAGTTTGTGAAGAACGGAATGACAATTTGTCAAATGTTGCAAACTTCACAGCGAGCACCCAATGTTTGATTTCACCGTTTCTTGAAATAGGATTGAGTTTTATATGCTTCTAAAATGACCAACTTTCTTTTTTTGGTAAAATACTAAAAAAAATCAAGGTTCATCTTTCTCTCTCTCTTTAAGCACAGGAATTCACAGTCCCTTAGGTGAGACTGAGATTTTCAGAGGCCGATGATAGAAGTTACAACATCCTGTTATGATTCTTGCTGCTGATGGGAAGGAAGGAAGCTTGCTGTTTTTAATTCTAAAATTTAATTTCAGGTTTCTATAATGACCTTTTAAGAATCCAGTGAAGTGACTTAGTCAAAAATGACTTAAGTAGGCTGTGCCCTGTAGACCTTAGATGAAACCCATAGGTTTTAGAAATTATCAAATATTCCACACCTCCTTGAAACTCAATCATTTTCTCACTATAGTATAGAAGAATATACTACCCCTGGCTACAAGAAACAGTAGCAATTTCAACTAAGGAGCTACTAAGTTATAGAATGCATGTTGCATTGAAAATTGAATTCTTTATTAATGCTAATGTATTCCTTCTGCAGGTGTGTGCTCTTGGAAGTATTAGCCAGGTCTGTTGTTCAAAATTCAAATGGTTATGTGTTTTTTCCTATAGAGGGATAAAAAAGGTATGTACATCCTCTGTTAAACTTCCACCTCCAAGGGCATCTCTAAATTAAAAAAAAAATTTAGAATCTGATATCTAAATGTCTCGTACTCTCATGATGAAACTCAAAAGGCTACAAAAGTCAGGTTGACCAAATAGCTTATTCTTTGTGGTGCAAGAACATTTGATATGTGCATCCTTTTCCATAAGTTCCTTTTCCATATGTTTTAATTATTTAGGATAGCAGAGGATTAAGGGTTTGGAATTTGTCTGGTTTGATCCCCTTTGTTTTATAGATGAGGGAACTGAAAGCCATATGGATTTGTATTGGTTTGTTGTCATTTAACAGAAAATGCGTCAAAGTTATAACGAATAGATTTACAGTTGGGCAAGTGATTTGACCAGGGTCACACAGGGTTGGAACACGTCTACAAAATGAGGTTTTGCTTGATGATATGAGATGCCCTGCAGAAATTTAAAAATTATCTCAGCAATAATCCTTTCCAAAGAATTTTTGAAAAAAATACCAAAGCCTAACAAGTCATTGAAGTGTCTCTGTTTGGGGAAACAATGTTTTCCCTCAGTTGTTTATTCTCCTTTGATCATCACAAAATGGCTGGTCCCAGAAACTCCCACGTATCAGCTCATCATGGAGCTTTCCCTGAGTCTCACATTATATGTCTTCCTATTAAAAAAAATAGAGTTTCTTCTAATGGTCCAATTAACCACTTGTTACTTCTTGCCTTATTACCCTTCTTTTGCATGTTGTTTGCATGATATTAGGCCACAAAGTAGAAAAGGTTTATCCTCCTAAAATTTCTCTTTTCTGCAGCAGATTCTCAGGAATACATTATAGAAAGCAGCAGAGAGAACACAACTGAAGGTACAGTGAATCAGCTGTGGCTGGTTCTTCAGACTCCTGTGGATCTATTACTTTACAGGTGACTAAAGACAGTAATGGGCAGGAAGGGTGATATGAGATCGGGTTTTTTTAAAATTTGTTTTGTGTCGTAGAATCTTTGGCATTCTGTTGAAGTCCATAGACCCTTTCTCAGTAGAATATTTTTAAATAATTGAAGTAATATGCTGGGGTAGATTTACAAGGTGAAAAATATTTATTGAACAATACACAGAATTAGGTGGGCAGCCACAGCCCCAGGTCTATTTTCATCATCTCTGAAGTAGCATCCTAAATTCAGCATAGCCAGCACCAGCCTTTAGCTTCCTAAACTCAGTAAAAAGCAGCCACATTTGCCTGGCATGAACTAGGCTATGGTATACCATGGGGTCAAGGTTTTTATAACTGAAAAGAGGGCTGAGGAGGAAAATATTGGCAGAAAAAAATCGCAGACAAGCAGGATAGTTTTAAAAATGATATGCTAACATTATTGTTTAAATTTATATTATAAATGAAAGGATTATATTTAAAAGAAAAGTAAGTTAAACATAGCAGACATTTAATGTTTCATGTATAATCCTTTTCCCCCCTGTTTTACCATATGTACTTGGAATGATCATTTTATTTAATGTTTTTAAGTTAAGAATAAAAAAAATTGAAGAAGTAAAAACAAACAAATAAGTAATTGAAGGATATACTAAATTTTATTTAGAGGATGGTGAAAATAAAGGTGCATTTTTTCCCCTCAGTCCATGGAGTATCCAAAATCTATCCATGGATCAGTGGTTAAGAATTGCATTAGAAAATCTGATGGTCATCATGTGATACAGGGGAAAGAGCAATGACTGTAGTCTGCTGATGTAGGTCCAAATTATGCTTTTGACTTTGTCTGCCTCTTGGGCAAGTCATTTAACTTCACTGGGCTTCTCTTTTCTCATCTTTAGAATGATTGAATTTGGACTAGATGATCTCTGAGGTCCCTTTCAGTTCTAGATCTTTTAATTCTATATCTTCATGTTTGGCCCCACTGGAAACTAATGGTTCCCAGTGACATATACTTGACACTTGCCTCTTCTAGTAGGAAAAGTCCTTGGTTCTGCCTCTAATGTTCTTCTTGTTTGAATAATGGAAGCCTTCCCGACTTCCTCAGTCTTGGTTTATGTCTTTTCTGGATGCTGTTCCTAATATAAGTTTTACTATGTCTATTTTACTGACACAAAGCCTAACTCCCTATCTTTCTATGGGCTGCCCTGGCTCTGTGTACGCTTTTCTGGCAGGCTTTCCTTTCTCTTTTTGTTTCTCTTGGAACTATTATTGTTGGCTAAAATGAGAAGGGGGGTTCTCTTATCTTCAGGCCAGAAATGGGGCCCCACATGAACCTCTCTCTAAGGCAGCCAGGCTGTATGCAAATGTTGTTTCTGTAAGGAGGTCTATATGAAAACAAAGAACTAATGAAGAAACTCATTAGTTCTTTAGGAACATTACCTCCCTTAATGGAAGGAAAAGAACCTATTGGCTCATCAAATGAAATACAGACACTTCAAAGCTGTTATTTTCAATCAGCTATCACAGTCAGGACCTGCTTTTCACTACAATGTGCTCCTGGAATCCATGAAGTAAAATTAATTTTCATAAAGTGGATCCTTCCTTCCCCTCATCTATCCCCCAGAGAAATAGCATTAAAATTAAGGATTGTTTTCCCAAGCAAAGAGTTGGCCTCAGATAAATCTCAAATATGAGTAACAATACATTAAAAAGCAAAAAACAAACAGAAACCCAACTGTAACTACAAATTGCTATCAACAGGCATATAAAATTATCCTCCAAGTTCTATAAACTAGGTACAAAAATATGAGTCCCCAATGTTTTATAAAATGTTCAAAGGACACATAAAAACTACAACTGTTTTGTATTATATATTTGATCTAAAACTAATATGCTAGTAAAACTGAAATATTAAACTTTAAATTATCAGCTTTAATTACCTTTTTAGAACTTTGGTATGCTTTTGTATGTGCCTTGAATGGACTGGGTCACTTAAAACAAGTTGTCCAAGGAAACTTGAATTGCTTATTTTTTCTCTCAATATTTTTCCTTGTGTCAAATAAAGGTTTTCTATATCATACTAATTACATTAAAGTTTTACTCAAAGGTGAAATCATTTTCCTAAAACTAGCTACTGCTACATCTAAATTAATGGAAACTTTACTACAAATTGTTTGAAGAGGCATCCAGAATCCAATCACTTCTTTCATGGATTTCTGAGATTGAAAGACAGTGGTAGGTTTAGAACAGGAACAAGAAACTAGCTTAGAATATGCTGATTCTGCAAGTTTAGCATCTTCCCTATGAGGTCCCTTGATAGTGTTTTAGCATCCAGAGTTGTTGACTCCCTATAGTTTCCTCTTAGGAAGCTGGGAATCAAATTAGAAGGACCTCTCCCATAGGGACAGAACAATACACCTTGACTTAGCTTGGTGAACAGGAAGAAAAATCTGCTCTGCTTCTCTCAGAAGGTTGCAGCTTATAGTAGGTCTAGTTCTGGGTCAGAAAGTTAGCTAGCTTTTCTGTAATTCTGAGGGATTCTTCTAGTGAAATTACTGCATCACCTTACCACACTCCCACCAGAGATTGTTGACTGATGGAAGCGGGATAGCTAGGGATTTGTGATAAAGTGTACCTATAGAAGTGTAGAAGGGGAGGTAGTCATGACCCAGTGGACAGCACTATTCATCTAATTGGGACATCAGAGGAGTATGGTAACAGGCCAATAGCTGGTGGATAAAAATCTATCTAGGCAGGGGGTTAACAAGAAGGAGAAAACTCATATGAAGAAAAGAAAAAGAATTAAATCTTCAAAGAGAGTCCATTCAGGAACTCACATTTTAAAAGTAAATCCATACCTTTTCAGTTTTACTGAAAGCTTCTTACAAAGAACTCAACAGGGTTTTTTAAATTGTCAATATTCAACCCAATTCAATTCAACAAACATTTATTAAGTCTAAATAGCTAGGTACTAGGTACACACACACACACAAAATGAAAAACAAGCCCTGGTCTCAAGATGCTTATTCTTCATTGGGTAGTGGATGCTGGGATATGACTTGGATGTGCTAGAGCTAGCCCTAGCAAAGCTAATAGATAACTTTTCAGTGTGAGTATTTATACCTTAGAAATCAGCTTCCTATGAATCAGAGCTTGATCTATTGTTTAGTTGAATTTCTAGACCTAATAGGGGGTTAGTAATGCAAATTAAACTTGAAAGTGTGTATACATATCCCCCTTATCCTCTTACCCTATGTAGCCCAGTTGTTAAACATTTACCAACACACACCCTTGTATTGATCTATAAATATTTCTTGAGCTCTGCAGGAGTTCAGTTGAAGGCTCAGGGAATGAAGTCATTACCAGACCTGTGACTTGGTGATTGTAGGCTAATATAAAAATAATAGCTTGCATTTAGATAGTACTCTAAGGTTTCCACAATACTTTACATCCATTATTTCATTTCAGCCTTACTACATTCCTGTGAAGATGACATATGAAAAGATAAATAAATCCAAGGTAATTTGAGGAGGGAAAGCTCATTTTACAACTAGGGGAATCAGGAGATGGTTCCCTTAGGCACTGCTAGATGAAGTTTTGGAGGAGAGATAGATTCCAAGAGATGAAGGAGAAAAAGGAATTCATTCTAGCTCTATAAAGTAAGCCTTTGGTAAATTTGATAATTATGGCACTGAATAAGAGAATTATTTTGGGTAGTACTGTCATTTTTATCATATTGGCCCAGTCCAACCATGAGCAATTTATATCTTTCCAATTCTTTAGGCCTATTTTTATTACTGTAAGAATATTTTGAAGTTGTATTCATATAATTCTTTAGTGTGGATAGTAGGCAGACTCCCAAATATTTTATACACTGTAGTTATTTGCAATGGAATTTCTTTCTCTCTTCCTCCTGGGTTTTGAAAATCATTTGAAAAGCTGATAGTTTGTGTGGGTTTATTTTACTGGTCTGGGTGGTGCTTTGGCTACCAGTCTCTTCATTTTAGCTCTTGCTGGCTTTCCTGGCAGAATACTCTTTTGGCCTCCATGACTTTTGGATGTCTGATCGTACAGTCCTGAGCAGAATGAAGAAACTCAGTAATTTTTCTCTTTAAATTCTTGATGCTAATTTAAACTGTGGCCTTTTTAGATCATTGATTACATGAGATCTGTTTTTCAGGCCTCCATCTTAACCAAAAATCTTATTTCCTTCATTTCTCTCAAAAAATAGCTATATCCCTCCTGTCTCCAAAGTTTTTAATCTTAGAAATATTTTTGCCTCATTTATTTTTCTAATGCAATGTAATAATGGACAGAGCATAGAGCTTTCAGAAACCTGAGTTCAGAGCCTAACTCTTTCAGTTACTCACTGGGTGACCTTAAGTAAGACACTTTACCCCTAACCCCTCCCATGAGACTTGATTACTGCATTTATAAAATAAGGATAATATTAAGCTTATTACATACCTCATATGATTGTAGAAAACATGTCTTATAAGCCATAACACACTGTATAAATGTGAGATATGGTGACTATAAAAAAATTCTTTTTTTAGAAAGATTAATTTATTTTTATTTTTCAATATTCATTTCCACAGGATTTTTGGTTCCAAATTTTCTCCCTATCTCTCCCCTACTTCCCATCAAGATATTGCATGAATTCTGATTATCCCTTCCCTGAGTCTGCCTTCCCTTTTATCTTCCCCTCCTATCCCCTTTCGCCTTACTTTCTTGTAGGGCAAGATAGATTTCCATACTCCATTACTTGTATTTCTTATTTCCCAGTTGCATGTAAAAGTAATTTTTAACATTTGCTTTTTAAAACTCTGAGTTCCAAATTCTTTAACTTCTTCCCTCCTCATTGAGAAGGCAAGCAATTCAATATAGATTGTGCAGTTATGCAAAATACTTCCATAATAGTCATGTTGTGAAAGATAAACTATATCTCCTTCTATCCTATCCTGTCCCCTACTTATTGTATTTTCAACTCTGACTGTGTCCCTTTTCAAAAGTATTTGCTTCTGACTACTCCATTCCCCAATCTGCCCTCCCTTCTATCACTCTCCGCCTCTGCCTCAATCCCTTTCCCCCTTACTTTCCTGTAGGGTAAGATACCCAAATGATTCCCTCCTAGCCAGATCCAATGAGAGTAAGATTCACTCATTCCCTCTCACCTCCCTGCTCTTCCTCTCCATTGTGAAATCGTTTTCATGCTTATTTTATGTGAGATAATTTACTGCATTCCATCTCTCCCTTTCTCCTTCTCCCTGTATAACCCTGTCTCTGCACTTCATTTTGTTTAGATATTATCCCTTCATATTTAACTCACCCTGTGTTCTGTTACTATCTATCTGTTTATCTATCCATCTATCCATCTCTCTCTCTCTCTCTCTCTCTCTCCCTATCTATCTAATTTTCTCCACCCACTCTAATACTAAGCAAGGTCTCATGAATTACAAATATCATCTTTCTATGTAGGCAAATAAACAGTTCAACTTTAATAAATCCCTTATGACTTCTCTTTCCTGTTTACCTTTTCATGCTTCTCTTGATTCTTGTATCTCAAAGTCAAATTTTCTATTTGGCTGCAGACTTTTCATCAAGAATGCTTGAAAGTCCTCTATTTCATTGAAATTCCATTTCCCCCCAGTTTTGTTGGATAGGTGATTCTTGGTTTTAATCCTAGTTCTTCTGACCTCTAGAATATCATATTTGAAGTCCTCTGATCCCTTAATATAGAAGCTGCGAGATCTTGTGTTTTCCTGACTGTATTTCCACAACACTTGCATTATTTCTTTCTGGTTGCTTGCATTATTTTCTCCTTAACCTGGGAATTCTGGAATTTGGCTACAATATTCCTAGGAGTTTTCCTTTCGGGATTTCTTTCAGGAGGTGATCACTGTATTCTCTGGGCAGTTAGGTGCTGCTGTGGATAGAGCACCAATGCAGGAGTCAGGAGGACCTGAGTTCAAATATCACCTCAGATACTTAGCACTCACTAGGTGTGTGACCTTGGGCAAGTCACTTAACCCCAATGGCCTCATCCTGGGTCATCTCCAGTCATCCTGATGAATATCTGGTCACTGGATTCATAAGGCTCTGGAGGAGAAGTGAGGCTGGTGACCTGCACAGCCCTTCCTCACTCAAAACAAGGTCAAGTGCAAGTCATGTCATCATTTCTCTGATGGCATGGTCCTCTTCAGCAATGAAGGATGAACATACAGTGTATTCTGTCCATTTCTGTTTTTCCCTCTGACTCTACGATATCAGCGCAGTTTTCCTTGATAATTTCTTGAAAGATGATGTCTAGGCTCTATTTTTGATCATGGTTTTCAGGTAGTCCAATAATGTTTAAATTATCTCGGATCTATTTTCTAGGTCAGTCATTTTTCCAATGATATATTTCATGTTGACTTCTATTTTTTCATTCTTTTGGGTCTGTTTTATAATTTCTTGATTTTTTATAAGGTCATTAACTTCCATTTGCTCCATCAGATTTTTGAAGGAATTATTTTCTTCAGTGAGCTTTTGGACCTCTTTTTCCATTTCATTTGAGCAATTCTTCTGGTCAAGGAATTTTTCTCCTCTTTGATTTTCTTGGATCTCTTTTGTCATTTAGGTTAGTCTATTTTTTTGGATCTCCTTTAGCAAGCTATGGACTCAGTTATCATGCTATTCTTTCATCACTTTCATTTCTCTTCCCAATTTTTCCTCCACTTCTCTTACTTGCTTTTCAAAATTCTTAGTGAGCTCTTCCATGGCCTGGGACCAATTCACATTTTTCTTTGAGACTTTTGATGTAGGAACTTTGCCTTTGTTGTCTTCTGGTTGATTATCTCTGTCACTAAAGTAAGATTCTGTAGTCCCCTCTGTTTGCTCATCTTCCCAGTCAAATATTTGAATTTCTAACTTTTTGTCAACATAGGACTTTGCTTTCACTGGGGATGTAGTAGGTGTAATGTCCCAGGCTTCAGGGCTTTTATTTCAACTATTTGATCCCCCATGATCTGTAGTTTCAGAACTCCAGAAACTGTTACAGCCACCGTAACCACTGCCTCCTCTTCTGCTCCGGAACTGGGGTCAGACCCCAGCAGAACCATGTCCCTCCCCAACTCAGGTTCAAACTGAGTTTTCCCACTGACCTTATATGCTGTCTTTGGCTTTTATGTGTTGAGAAGTCTGAAAACTCTGAAAGCTGCCAGCGATTTAGTCCCTTGAGGCCTGCTCAGGTCATGTTTATGTTGGCATGGTTGGACTGTGTTCTGCTCTCAGTCTAGTGTGATAGACACTTCTTGTCCACCTTCTAAGCTGTTTTGTGCTGGAGATTTGTTTCACTCTATCATTTGTGAGTTCTTCAGCTCCAGAATTTGTTTAGAGTTATTTTTTATAGGCATTTGCAGGGGTTTGGAGGAAGAGCACAATCAGGTCCCTGCTTCTACTCCACCATCTTAGCTCTGCACCTCTCCAGCCTCAAGAAAATTCTTTAAATACTGTAAAGTGCCACAGAGATGTGAATTGACTAGTCAGTCACAAATTTCTCTAAGTTCTCTTTAGTGTCTTTCAGATTTCAACTTTCTCCATTTCCACAATTACTATTCTACACCCTAATCAAAGCCATCCTTAGGTTGTATTTCTACCCTAGTGTCCGAACTACTGTATGGACCTCTAGGCCTTTATTCTGCTCATAATACAGGCTAACTTGTTGGGATTATATTCCCAAGAGATTAGTTTCATTCTCATCCCCACAAAATAAGAACCTGTAATAGCCCAAATCCAAGTCACTCAGTCTTGCATCCAAAGTTTCCTCAACTTACCTTTCTAACTTCATTGCTTTCCATCAGGGCTGATTTATCATGTTAGTCTAGGTTGCTGACTCTTCTCTACTCATTTTCACATTGGGAGCTTTCATCCTTCTATTCTTCTAGTCTGGAATGCCCTCTCCACTCATCTCAATAACACATTTCCTTCAAACCCAAGTTTGGGCAAGACCTAGCAAGGAAAGATTTATTTCATAAGAGTATTTCCAAGCGGATGCATGGACGGGGAGAAACCTCACAATCTCTTCCAGTTATTGATTCTTCTTTTATCCCAGATATGTTGGGAAGGCCAAGACTTCTGGGATGAATTTTGTTTTTGCCTATTACCCCAAACCAAGCGCACTCAATAAAGAGATAAAGGTGTGTAATAGCCAGAAAACAGTCTATAGATGAATTCTTAGTATATGGTGAACTCTCAAGCACATGGACCTTCAGGGGAAAGATTAGTTCAAAAGCATTTCAACCCATCATCTCTCTAATAAAAATAGAATCCTTAACAATGATCTGAGAAACGTAAGGTGCACAATTATTTCTAGGATGTGGATTATGCTGAATTCCCTGTCCTAGACTTACTTGGGCCTAGATATATATCGCTATTTATTTCATTTCTTTTGAATCTAAATTCTGCACTTTTAAAAAACTACATCATAGATCCATTTAAACATGGATTGCTACCTAGAATACATCACTTTCTTAATGGAGAGAAGAAAGAGATAAAATCTATGAATTCAGGTCTTGCTATTTCTTCTTGGAAAGGGGAAAAAGAGTAATTATTGGGCTTCTGTAGTCTCAGGAGCCCACAGGCTGTTACAATGATAGGGAAAGAAAGTAAGATCCAAGAATAAAATTCTAGAAATCCTGACTACTACTTCCACCATCAAATGAAGGCCCACGTTCGGTCAGTCAGTCAGTCCGTCAATCCGTCAGTAAGTCAACAGGCATTTGTTAAGTAAGTACTATGTAGCAGTCACCATGCAAAGCACTGGGGATGAAAACAAAAAATCTGCAAAAAACCGTTCCTACTCTCAAGGAATTCTCAGTCTAAAGGGCAGTTAACATGAAAATGATTTTATACAAACAAGATTTATATAAACTATATAAATATAATTTAATTTTTATATAAGCATACACTTTTCTATATTTATATGTAATATAATTTATGTTTATACATCATATATAAATATAATCTATATGCAATTTATATTTAATTTATCTCCATATGCTATTTATGTAATGTTGTTCAATTGTTTTCAGTGTGTCCAATTCTTCATGACCCTATTTGGGGTTTTCTTTGCAGACATTGGAGTGGTTTGCCATTTCCTTCTCTAGCTCATTCTGTAGATGAGGGACTGAAGCAAACAGGTCTAAGTGACTTGTCTAGGTTCACACAGCTCATAATGTGTTAGGCTGAATTTGAACTCAGGAAGAGTATTCTTTCTGACTCCAAGTCCAGTGCTCTATCCACTATGTCACCTAATCTCCTCACATATATAATATATGAACATAAATTAAATATTTGAGATAAGACAAGGAAGACATGAATTAAGGAATATAGGAAAAGGCTTCTTGTAGAAGATAGGATTTTAGCTGGGACTTGGAGGAAGAAAGAGAAGCCTTTGACCTTCAACTTCATCTCCATTGAGGGAGCCTGGGGATGGAGCACTGTGTTGAAAGTTTTTCCAGTAGAAGTATTCTATATGGAAAGAGTGGGGAGAGTCTGACCCTGAGAAATGGCCTGAATCCATCTCCCTTCACATGGTTCACAGAATTGACTCAAGAAAGTGAATAATATATAGTTGCCCTCTTAGTTCATTGGAACTCCTTCCAGTACTAGCAATAACTAAATGTGAGATGTTCAAATTATTCTACTATGACTTTTCCATTTAAATAATTTTGTGGGTGGAGAAGGGTCAAGTTATTTTCCCTCTTTCCCTTCTCAAATAATCAGACAGGGTCCTGCCAACCATTACTTAAACTAAGAGGAGATAAATAGATAGTTCTAAGATAACACTTGTTAACTATGATACAAAATTCACCTAATCTAAAATATTATAACGTGAGCTACAAGGCCTAACTTTGACATGGAGCCATTTTAACAAAAGATAATTGAATGCAGAATCTAATAGTGATTCCATAAATATTAGCTGACTAAAAAACTTTGATAACTGAAATTTTAAGAGTGGGCTTGTAAGCCGCAGAGCTGGGGATATCCTGTAACATTCCCTGTTGGTAGTGGGTTGGTGATACAAATCATCATGCCCACAAAATGGGTGATCTCAGTGGACTTCAAGCTCAGTAGGATTCAACAGTATGAGATGAGAGTAAGAACTGTTTTTTTTTGCTGGGAGGGGATGTTTGTTCCATTTTTTTTCTGGATCAAATTTGGGAGAATCTTCAAATGCTGCTAATACTGCTGCTGCTGCTGCTACTGGTACATATGACCTTAGAGAAAGTGATGCCCACTCTTGACAAACGTTGTGTTTTTATTTTATTTTTTTGAAACCCTTAAAAGTTCCATTGTAACCTCTAGCCAAAATTCCACCCTGTAACCCTGCTCTCCCATGAGCCTTCTCTTTCCCCAAACTGAGAAGAAAAATTACTCACAAGATCTTTAGTAACTTGGGCCTACTCTAAAGGCAGCTGGTCTGATCTATTCCAGAAGTTCCTTAAAATTGGAGTTGTCCAAAACTAAAAGAAACAAGACTTATCTTCCTGAGTTCAAATCTGGCCTCAGAGACTAGCTTGTCTGACTCTGGGCAAGTCATTTAACTTTGTTTCCTTCAGTTTCCTCACCTGTAAAAAATAAGTGGGAGAAGGATGTTTGCCCAGAAAGCCACAAATGAGGTTACAAAGAGTCAGATATGACTGAGAAAGTAACTGAAGGACAACAAAAATGGAATGGGTGCCTTAGGAGGTGGGGAATGAGCATGGTGGTAAATGTTTAACAACCAACTCTCCAGGAAAAAACCGTATGTAGGAGACACTTCTAAGTTAAATCAGCCTTAATAACATTTTCTCCACCACTTCTTTTTAGGTGTATTACACAATCAAAACAACAATAAATCAGGCCTTGATTTCCAAGGTATGAATGTTCACACAGAAAATTTACCAAATTTTTACCAAATTTATTAATCTCTTCTGCTCTCCAGGAAGCCACTATGGCCTCATTCTAGATTAATGCTCCTGATTTCCTCTCTCTGAAGACAATCATTCTTTAAGCAAAGGACTTTTACCTGTCAGGTATGTTGTAGAATGGATTTTTTTCCAAAGTTTGGGTTGGACTTGATCAAAGGTTCTTAACCTAGGATTCATGGAATCTGTGGCTAGAATTCAGAAGGTCCATGAACTTGGATGGGAAAAATAATCTCATTTTTATTTTCCTTAACTTCTAACAAAAAGACATTTCTTTCAGTTGTGAACGTAGACAATAGAATAATATTTTGAGAAAGGTCTATAAGCTTCACCATTCTCTCACATGGATTAATGAAACAGAAAAGCTTGAGTCCCTGAACTCAAAAGACACTAATGTCCTTTCCAAATTTGGAATTGCTTGATTACCAACCATGGGAGAAGGCGAGGATGCCTTATAATAGACTGAAAAATTGAACCTTAAAATGACCATAAAATCATAAATTTTTTGAGCAGAAAGAAAATTTAGAAATCACCTACTCTATGTGACCTTATCATTTTACAGATGAGGAAACTGAGGTCTAGAGGAGTCAGATAACTTGCCCTGGGTCACACAACTAGAAAGGGGTAGAATCAAAGCTTAAGTTGATTTCTTCTGAATCTAAATCATACACTTAAAAAAATGACACCATACTGATTTTTTATTTGACTTTAAATTCCCCTTCTTCTAACACGTAACAATAGTATACTATCAAGCACTAATTCATATGTTGGATGTGAGCTACTTCCATGGAAGTTTATTTAAGTTGTCTCATGTTTTACATTGTTTCTTCTAATACTAGATTGCAAACTTGTTGGTGAAATATCATTAGTATCTTAATTACTTCTTGGTATTCCCTAAAAGGCCTGGGCACATACATGGAACAAATAGTTAATGCATATTTGATGAATAAAATGTGTTTGAACTGAACCTAAAGCTGCAAATACTTTTAAAAAATGTTCCACGAAAAAATATTCAGATATTTTGATAATTTGTTTTCTGGATTTTTTTTCTTTAGGGAAAAAAGATGTAAAAACAAATCACATGTGCAGCCATATAACTAAGTTCTATATTGAGTTCCATTACTTTATTTCTCCTTCTCAACTTCTGTTCTAAGATTCTGAGTCCTTCTGTTCTAAATTCTCATCTTTCAACTGACTTGCAAGCCCACATTTCCTTAAAACTTCAATTACCAACTTGTTTTTTTTTTAATCAACCATAGGTATTGCTGGCAGGGTTCCTGAGACAGCCAATATGCATGAAATGGTTCTGGGATTCTAAGTTTAACTATCTGTTGTTAAAATAGCTCCATGTCAAGACGGGGACTTGTAGCTCACATAAAACTGGTGATAGGCTACAAGAATTTCCAAGTCATTGTGGGGAAGGTATCTGGCTTCCAGGCAGACATATGTCATATTTTTTTTTAGAAATACATTGAAAAGAAAATGAAGGCAAGAGTGCATCTGGGTCTGAGTCATGTCAACATAAAACACTTTTGACTAAGCCCTGAATGGGAAACTCTTTCTGTAGCCAGTGTAAACCATTATAATGGGGCAGTAAACCTTTGCTTTGGCAGTGAATGAAACGCCAACAAAACATTTATATCAGGAAAGAAAAGGGTTTGGAGGAAATAGTGAGCCAAGACTGGGTAAGCCTTCATGATAGAGGATTCTGTCATTTATGGCTGCTTTTCCTTTAAGCATATGCATGTTAACGTGCCTTTGAAACTCTCCATGAGAACTAACTCATGCATTGCAATGTAAGTTATATAAACCAAAGTGCAGACTGTCTTATGATCATGCAAGCACAAGATGCACAGCATCTTGAAAAATCCCAAGATAGCTTAAGCACTTTTTTTTCTTCACAGTAGGAGTAGAACTGGAAGGTCTGAATCAGGAGTGTAAATGCATTTCAGTGTAACAAAAAAAAATTGAGAATTCGTAGAGGAAATGCAGGTTAATTGACTTGGATTCTATTATCACATTCCAGTGAGATTACCACAAGGATTGTAGGGTCATGGGGGATGAAAAAGTTCTTCAAGATGATCTTGTCTAAGCCCCCCACTTGGCATGTGAGAAAATTGGGGCTCAGAGAAGGAAAGAAATGCTTCACTTATTATATTTACATAGTTATTTAGTGGCAGAGATAGGATTGGCACCCAGATCTCCCCAATCAGCACTAATTCAACTCTACCACTCATTAGTGATAGTTCATGTAGTTGAGTGATAACTCATCTGTTAAGCTGGAAAGACCCTAGAGAGGTCTAGATAAAAGAATCATGGTGCGTTGGTTCTGAAGAGAACCTATGTACCCATTGGTACAAGTTTCTGTCTCCCTCTTGCCCTGGACCCTTGTAAGATAAAAAGATATAAATGAGGCACCCAGAATCTTGCTCAATGTCACATGTCCTATTATTGGCAAATCTAGGTCTAGAATCCCAGAATTCAAGTGCTCTTTATATTATAGCATTGTGCTTCTATCTTTTTCATTTGAGAGCTTTGTTAACTCTTAGTTATTTCACGTATTTCTTCATAACGAAATTTTCTGCAATACAATCGCTATCGTTTCTTATGGGTAGCCCATTTTGAGGATTTGTCTACCTAAAGAACATGCTAACTTCAGATAAGGTTATTCAGATACAAATCTTAGGGTTTTGCTTTTGTATATATCTGTATCTAAGTAGCCAATGATCTACTGGTATAATAATTACCTTGCAACAACTTCTAAGATATTATTTCTAATTCATCTTTAGTCTCTAGAAGTAATGTTTATGAAGTCAATTTTATTTTTATAAATTTTGGAACATAACTCACTGATGAAATATGAGATCTGACTGTATCATAATATTCAGAGTCATGGCATCCGTAACAATAGAAGCCACTTGCTAGAGCATTTTGGCAGTGGAAGGCATTGGTTCAAAAAGGGAAGTAGGGCGTGCGGTTGAAACAAACATTTATTAAGAACTATGTTCCAGGTACTATATTAAGTACTTTAAAAATACTTTCTTGTTTGTTCTTCAAAACAACTCTGGGAGGTAGATACTATCGTTATCCCTATTATAAGGTAGGGAAGAGGTAGAAAGAGGTTAAATTACTTGTCCAGAGTCACAGAGCTAGTAAGTATTTGAGGTCCGATTTGAATGTAGGTCTTCCTGACCCCATACCTAGTGCTATGTCTACTCTACCATCTAACTGTCCCAGAATCGAAGAACAGGAAAAGTTTCAAAGGAAAAGACCAATCAGGAATAATAAAAGATTTCTAGGAAGATGGTATATGTGTTCAGTTCCTGTTTTTGTCGCTCAGTTGTATCAGATTCTTTGGGAACCCATAGATGATAGCATGCCAGGCTCTTTTATTCTCCACTATTTCTCAAAGTTTGTCCACTTTCATGAAAGTTCACTGTTTCCATGACCCTAATTATCCATCTCATCCTCGCCACTACTATTTCCTTTTACCTTCAGTCTTTCCCACAATCAGGGTCTTTTCCGTTGAATCCCATCTTCTTATTATGTAACCAAAGTATTTAAGCTTCAGGTTCAATATTTGATCTTTCAATAAATAGTTTGAATTAATCTCTTTAAATAATGACTGGTTTGATCTCCTTATTATTCAAAGGACTCTCCAAAGCCTTTTTTAGCACTCTAATTTGAAAGTGTCTCTTCTGTGGTACTCAGTTTTCAATATAGTCCAACTCTCACAACCATATATTGCTACTGGAAGAGCTGTAGCTTTGACTAGACAGACCTTTGTCAGCAAGGTGATATCTCTGCCTTTTAGTATGCTATCCGAATTTGCTGTAGCTTTCCATCTAAGGATCAAATATCTTTTAATTTCATGACTGCAATTGCTGGCTACAGCAATCTTTGAACTCAAAAATATAAATCTGTCACTGCCTCCATTTTTTCTCTCTCTATTTGCCAGGAAAGGATGGGACCAGTTGCTAAGATCTTAATTTATTTTGGATGTTGTTTCAAATCAGCTTTTCTACTCTCCTTTTTCACTTTCACAAAAGGCCACTTAATTCCTCTTCACTTTTTAGTAGCATAGTGATAGCATCTGCATTTCTGAGATTGTTATTATTTCTCCCAGCAAACTTAATTCCAGCTTTTGATTCACCCAGTCTGTTATTTTGCATGATGTATTCTGCATGTAAGTTTAATAAATAATGTGAAAACATACAGCTTTGTTGTAACCTTTTCAGGTACTAAAACAATCAGTTGTTCCAAGTTCTGTTCTAACTGGTGCTTTTTGGCCACATATTGGTTCCTCAGGAGACAAATAAGATACTTCCCCTTCTTTGAAGACTTGCCACATTTTGTTGTGATCCACATAGAGACAGGCTTTAGTGTAGTCAGTGAAGCAGAAGTAGATATTTTTTTCTGGAACTCCTTTGCTTTCTTCATAATCCAGGGAATGTTAGCAATTTGGCCTCCAATTCTTCTGCCTCTTCAAATACCAGCCTTTTATTTTGATAATTCTTGGTTCACATATTGCTGAATTCTAGCTTGCAGAATCTTAAGCACAACCTTGCTGGTATGTGAGATAAGCACAACTGTTCCTGATCCTGCATTAATTGCTAGAAAATTCTAAGCTGGGACCAAACAGAAATCATGAGCTGATCATGACAGAATGATATAAGTATTCCTAGGGCACACTGACTTTTGAAGAAGGCTTAGTGTAAGAATTCGTGGATCACATCAAATTCTTGAACAAAGAAGGAGTGATGCAAGAGGAAAGGCTAACCCAACCCAAATCAAAGATTGTTTTAGCTCTACTAATACTGCAAGGCTCCTCACTTGATGCTGTAAGCTTATGCCTCTCTATGGCACTCAGGTTGTAACTCTACTTACATCCTTATTTTTTTAAATAAAATATATTTTTAAAATAGAATTGATTCTGCTTAAAATGCTTATTGGTTGCCTTGGTTTCCCACAAACGAACTAATACAAATACTTTAGAAGAGAGCCAGATTTGGCTATTTCCAAATTTATGTGGGTGAGTAGAATAAGTCATGAAATTATTTTTACTGATAAATCTCCATGTTTTTCTAATCCAATATTTCTGTCCTTAGTTCACAGACAGATTATATTCAAATATTTAAAAAAATTAGAAGAGTAGTCTTTTCATTCATAACCTGATGTATTTGCTTATAGCCTCATTTTTTAAAGTTTGTAAGATGAAGTTTTGTAGAGGATGCTTTTATAAATGCCAAATAAAATCGCTTCTGCACATTTGCTTCTCATATGTCCGTTGTGAAAATAGTATTAATAAAACTTGATCCATTTGTTTATAACTTAGATTTGGAAGAAAAAGATACTGTCTATATGATACTAAACATTTGTTCAGAAATGTAGAAAAATCTGTAAAAGATCCAAATAGTTTTCAATATCTTGAAATTTTGTATGATACAAAACAACCATATTTTGTATTACTTTGCTTTTTTTAGTATTTGTCCAGATATTTGGTGAACGACATAACAAAACTTGTTCTGCTCTCATTCTAAGATTTTGGTCTTGGAGCTCTAATCTCTTTAGGAGTTTAGAAAAGCAAGAATTTTTAAGAACTGTAGAATCTCAGTTATTGATTAGCTGGATCAAAACATCAATCTCACTAGTTGAAATCATCAACAGCAAAACTCACAAAACAATAGCGAAGAGTTAAGGATGAAAAGGACAGATTTCTTACCAGGATGAAGTACTACCAAAAGGGGTAAAGGGGTAGTAATTTATTTAGCACTGGTCCTATGCTAAGCTTTTAGCAAACATTATCTCATTTGATCCAGCAACAGGTCTATTCAAACCTGAAATATCTCTTCTGGCAAATGAACTCTCAGATATTCACCCTTGATTTCCCTTTGTGCATTTTAACAAAGGAATTAATTACATATAGAAACTAACGTTTATAGAAAATGAGTTTAGTGTAGTACAGAGTAGTTTCACAAACTTTTAAAGTTAATTCAAAGATGTCCTTTGGGCCAAATGAAATTTCATTTCATGAAACAATATTGTGCCAAACAGCTAGAAAACAAGGAAAGTCCAGCTGATCTACATTCAGTGGTGTGAACTATCATTAAGCCTAGAGATTACACTGAATTCTACTTGGGTGTCGTCTCAAAGCATTTCACATCCTTGGAGAGATGCCAGTGAGTAGTTGTAGTCATTGAGCAAACCCTACTAGATAGCCCTTTGGAAGAGTTCATATCACTTTCAACCTTTGTAATCTCAAAGGCAGTTAAGAACTTCCTTGGGATTTCTAGCTCAGTTATAACGGTTGTAAAGAAGGTGGAAGATTACTGGAAAGCCTGTCATCAAATTTTTCCAGTATAAAAATAGACTCAGTGCTTAGAGTGTGATATATTTCTTTGGAGTCTTACAAATATAATCAAAAGGGCTTTAAACTGAGAAGGAAGTGGGAAGAGTGAAGAAAGTAGAGAAAAGTGCCTATGCATAAATATATATATATATGTATGTATATATGGAACCAATTTCCTTGTAGGGTAGTTACAGTGTGGGAAGGATAAAAGTAGTGGTGACACCCAGAAATTCATCAGGAGTCTATCCTCTAGAAAGGAGGTAGCAATAAAGTGCATGTCCTCAGATGTCAATACACAAGAGCTCAAGTATGGGGAATGAACAAGGTGATGGGTCATGATGGAAGAAAGCATAGGACTTGACACAGGCTTGGCTGACTGGCTCTCAAGAGTGTTGCTGTTCAGTTGTTTCTGACCCTTTCTGACCCCATGGACCATAGCATTCTAGCCTTCATTATCTCCCAAAGTCTCTTGAAGTCTTGAAGTCCATGATCAGTACTTTCATGGTACAAGCCATCCATCTCATCCTTTGCTGTCCCCTTCTCCTTTTACTGTCAGTCTTTCCCAACATCAGGATTTTTTCTAAGGAGTCCTGTCTTCTCATTATGTGGTCACAGTATTTAAGCTCCAGCTTCAGTATTTGACCTTCCAATAAATAATCTGAATTAATTTCTTTAAGTAATATATAGTTTGAGCTCACTGTCCAAGGAACTCTCAAAAGTCTTCTAGTACTACAATTCTAAAGCATTGATTCAGTGGGGCTCAGCTTTCTTTATATTTCAATAATTATAGATATACATTGCTATGGGAAAACCATAGCTTTGACTAGATAGACCTTTGTTATCAAGATGATGTCTCTGCTTTTTAGTATGCCATCTAGATTTACTATAGCTTTCCCTCTAAGGAACAAACATCTTTTAATTTCATGGCTACAGTCTGCAGTTATCTTTGAGCCTAAGAATATAAAATCTGTCATAGTTTCAATTTCTTCTCCCTTTATTTACCAGGAAATGATTGGACCATTACCATGATATTAGATATTTTGCTTGTTTATTTTTGATGTTAAGCTTCAAGACAGATTTTACACTCTCTTCTTTCACCCTCCTCACTTTCTACCATCAGAGTGGCATCATCTGCTATTTGAGATTTTTGCTATTTCTCCTAGCAGCCTTGATTTCAGCTTTTGATTTATCCAGTCTGGAATTTCACATGATGTACTCTGCATATAGATTAAATAAATAAGGTGAAAATATATAGCCTTCTTGTACTCCTTTCCTAAACTTTAAATCAAGCAGTTGTCCCATGTACCTGTAACTTATTGACCCACACACAGTTTCTTCCAGAGAAAAGTAAAATGACATGGTACTATCATTTTTTGAGAACTTGCCACCTTTTGTTGTCTGGAAGAGTCTCCTTACATTATTTTAAAAAAATGTTTATTTATTTATTTTTAGTTTTCAACATTCATTTCAGCAAAATTTTGAGTTCTGAATTTTCTCTCCATCACTCCACTCCCCCCACCCCAAAATGCTGTATATTCTGATTACCCTTCCCCCAATCTGCCCTCTCTTCTAACACTCCTCCCTTCTCTTATCCCCATCTTCTGTCTTGTCTTGTAGGGCAAGATAAATTTCTATACCCCATTACATGTATTTCTTATTTTCCATTTGTATGCAAAAACAATTCTCAACATTTGTTCCTAAAACTTTGAGTTCCAACTTCTTTTCCTTCCTTCCTCTCCACCCATTCCCATTGAGAAGGCAAGCAATTCAATATAGGGTATATACGTGTAGCTTTGCAAACAACTTCCATAGTAACCATGTTGTGTGAGACTAACTATATTTCCCTCCATCCTATCCTGCTCCCATTTATTCTTTTCTCTGTTTTGACCTTGTTCCTCCCCAAAAATATTTACTTCTAATTGCTTTGTCCTCCCATTTGCCCTCCCTTCTATCATCCCCCCTCCTCCCAACCTGCTTATCCCCTTCTCCCCTACATTTCTGTAGTGGAAGGCAGATTTTCATATCAAATTGAGTTTGCATGTTATTCCTTCCTTAAGTCAAATGTGATGAGAATAAGCTTTGCTTTTTTCCTCTCACTTTCCCCCTTTTCTCCTCCATTGAAAACTTTTTTTCTTACCCCTTTTATAAGGGATAATTTACCCTATTCCATTTCTCCCTTTCTCCTCCCAAGATATTCCTGTCTCACCCCTTAATTTCATTTTTTTAGATATTATTCATTCCTATTCAACTCACCCTGTGCTCTCTGTATATATATTATATATATATATTTATGGAGATATATATATATATATAGATAGATAGATATAGATATAGATATCTGTGTGTGTGTGTGTGTGTGTGTGTGTGTGTGTGTGTGCATGTGATCCCTCCAACTACCCAAATACTGAGAAAAGTTTCAAGAGTTACAAATATTATCTTTCTATGTAGGAATGGAAAAAGTTCAACTTTAGCAAGTCCCTTATGATTTCTCTTTGCTGTTTATCTTTTCATGCTTCTCTTGATTCTTGTGTTTGAAAGTCAGATTTTCTATTAAGCAATGTTCTTTTCATCAAGAACGCTTGAAAGTTCTCTATTTCATTAAATAGCCATTTTTCCCCCTGAAGTATTATACTCTGTTTTGCTGGGTAGGTGGTTCTTGGTTTTAGTTCTAGTTCCTTTGACTTCTGGAATATCATATTCCAAGCCCTTAAATCCCTTAATGTAGAAACTGCTAGATCTTGTGTTATCCAGATTGTATTTCCACAATACTGGAATTGTTTCTTTCTAGCTGCTTGCAATATTTTCTCCTTGACCTGGGAACTCTGGAATTTGGCCACAAGGTTCCTAGGAGTTTCTCTTTTTGGATCTCTTTCAGGCGGTGATTTGTGGATTCCTTGAATCCTTATTTTGCCCTCTGGTTCTAGAATATCAGGGAAGTTTTCCTTGATAATTTGATGAAAGATGATGTTTAGGTTCTTTTTTGACGTTGGGTTTAGATGCTCTCATAATTTTTAAATTGTCTCTCCTGGATCTATTTTCCAGGTTAGTTACTTTTCCAATGAGATATTTCACATTGTCTTCCATTTTTTCATTCTTTTGTTTTGTTTTTGCCATTACTTGGTTCTCATAAAGTCATTAGCTTCCATCTGCTCCTTTCTAATTTTTAAGGAACTATTTTTTTAGTGAACTTTTGAGTCTCCTTTTCCATTTTACTAATTCTACTTTTTTAAGGCATTCTTCTCCTCATTGCCTTTTTGAACCTCTTTTGCCAATTGAGTTAGCCTATTTTTAAAAGTGTTATTTTCTTCAGCATGTTTTTGGGTCTCCTTTAGCAAGTTGTTGAACTCGCTTTTCTTGGTTTTCTTGCATCTCTCTTATTTCTTTTCCCAATTTTTCCTCCACCTCTCACTCAATTTTCAAAATCCTTTTTGAGCTCTTCCATGGCCTGAGGCCACTGCATATTTATTTTGGAGGCCTCTGATGATAAACATTGTTCTTCCTCATCTGAAAGGTTGGATGAAAATACTTGTTCACCAAGAAAGTAACCTTCTATAGCCTTGTTTTATTCCCTTTTTTGGGCATTTTCTCAGCTAGTTACTTGACTTTTGAGTCCTTTGTCAAGACAGAGGTATGCTCTGGGGACCCCTAAGTTCTCAGTTCCTCCAAGGTGGCACAAGCACTGACCTGCACTCTGGTGTGAGAGCTACCAAAGCTTTTCTACCCAGGATCTGCTGGTAGAATTCCCTTTCGAGATCCTCCAGCAGCTTCACCATGCCAACCAGCACTCATCCTCACCCCTAGGCTGAGATGCAGATCAGTAGTTCAATTCCTCCAGGGACTTTAGACTGAGGGCTCCAAAAATGAACATTGCTGCTGCTGCCTCTACTGCTGCTGCTATCACTGCTGCCTGCTGCAGGCCAGGGCTAGGGGAGGATTCTGCTCCCTTCTCATCCAGATGAAAAAGGTTTCTCACTGACCTTTGAAATTGTCTTTGGCATTTGTGGGTCAAGGAATCCGAGAACCTCTGCTGCTGCTAGGGATTCTGTCCCCAAGGCCTGTTCTGGTTCTGTTTTTGCTGATGAGTCAGACTAAGGCTGCACTGGGCTCCATGGGCTGCACTCTGCCCTGCGCCCTGTGTGATAGACCTTTCCTATCAGCTTCCAGGCTACCTTGGGCTTTAAATCTCTTTCACTCTGTTGTTTTGTGCCTTCTTCTGCTCTGGAATTTGTTGAGTCATTTTTCACAGGTATTTTATGGGCTTTGGAGGAAGAGCTAGAGTTTGTGCATATTTCTACTCTGCCATCTTGGATCTACACCTCTGTACATTATTTAAGAGGATTCATGTAGATGAAAAGCTTGTGGAGAAAAGGAATATTGTCTTTTAAAAATAAGTGCTCATGTGAAAAAATCTAAAACCCAAAGGGAGACAACTTGGTACACAACAATTAGCTGAATATCAATCAAGATCAAATTACAGAAATAACTTTGATGATACCTACTATTAAGACCACCCTAAACAGAGAAGAAGAAATAGACAAGGATCTCTAGAAACAGACTGCAACCCTAGGATGAAACCTTTGTATAGTAACGATTAAAGAATGTCAGTTATGTGACTATCTGCTATTTATCCCTTTTCCCACAATAGAAGACCTCAATTTTGATTTATTTACCATTATGATGTAACCCCTGACTAAGAAAATTTCTGGGTTTACGTGGGACATATATACTTTTGAGGTGTTCCTATTAAGTTTTTCTCTTTGGCTAATTTCCATGGGAATATCAGAATTTGGCTTATTTTTGGTTATTCAGGATGATGAGATAGTATCCATCAAAGAAATTTTAGTGAATCCAACCAGAAAAGCAAAGTACTTGAATCTGAGCCCATAAATATTTACCACAGCAATCATTCCCTAGGAAAGAAAGGGCTCAGATACCCAAACAATAGACAATACTTATAGTACTAGCTTATATTTTATAAAGCCAATTCTTCCAGCTTACCCTAGCACGGAAGAAGCATACCTTAAGAAGTGACCTGATTTCTGGTTTTAGAATTTCTGAAATTCTGGGTTTTCTTCTTATTATTCTAATTTTGTTATTAGCTCTTCTTTGACTCTGACTCTAGCTTGGTCTAGGAATACCTCTGTTGCTCCATCCCTGCCAATTTACTAATGCCAGCTCAAACTCATCCAGCACACAATTTGAGCAAGATTCTTGAGCATCCTCTGCCATTGCTTTTACCTGCTCTTAAATCTCAAGGCACATGCTTCCCTGGAGGTATATATTTGCCCAGAATACACAGTCATCTTAGGCATCCTTTAAACAGCACTTCTTACACTGTGGGTTGTCACCCTATATGGTGTCATGAAAAATTGGCAATAGTAAAAGATTTCTGAACAGCAAAGCCCAAAAATTAATTAAAAACTAAACATAATGAATCTGAGGTGTTTCTGGCAGCTCTTGCCTGTGTTGCATCATACAACTTCACTTCAGCCTTGGGTCTGAATGCAAAGCGTATGCACTTTGCACTGTGCATGCCCTTAGGCTATGCAATGGCTAACCAATGCTGCCAAAACTGAGAAAGGGACTGTTAGCAGAAAAAGTTTAAGAAACCCTACTCTAAGAAACCATCTGCATGTGTGTTTGACTAGTTTCTTTTTATTTGGTCTCCCAACTGTCATACATGTGTATATATACATGTATGTGTGCATGTACATTCCTTTTTAAAAGTTATTTCTGATGCGCAGTCCAGAGATATAAACTAGCCATGGATAAGCATATAATCCTCAATTGGGTACCAATTTAATAGACTCAGGATAAATCCAGATACCTTTTAATGGAGAAAACATCTCTAGGACAACATCCTCAACAGTTGAACCACAAAGTCCAAGGACAATGCCTTTCACTATCCCAGACAATATTAATTTAATATTTCAAAAGTAGGAGAAAGAAATGCAAAGAATGTTTGTACTGTAATTAGTTCTTATAAAAAATGAAGGAACTGGTGACTGAAATGGAAATGAAGTGGTCTATGTGATTGCTGAAATTGACAGGGATCTTTGAAAGATTTAGAGAATAAGACAGATATCACAGAGATGGAGAAGGATAAATGTTACTTGATTTTAAAAAAGGAAGCAGATAAAATTTGCACTCTATAGATCCCTATAGACTTTAATACTGGGCAAAATTCTAGAATGTATTAAAAGAAAGATCTGTAAACATTTATGAAAGGGGACAATGGCCACAAAAAAACAGTATGTGATTCCATCAAAAAACTGGTTATGCCAGACTAGCTTCATTTCCTCTTTGGACAGAGTTGCTATCATGGAAGATCAGGAACATACATCTTCCCTTGACTTTATCAGAGTAGTTGTCACATTCTTGCATGCCATTCTTGTGTACAAGACAGAGATATAGGAGAGATGACAATAGAGTTAGAAGGATTGAAAACTGATTAAATGATCAGAGCCCCAAAGTAGTCATTAATAGTTTCCTGTTAACTCAGAATGAGATCCTAATGAAATGCCCCAGGGATCTGTACTTGGTCCTGTGCTGTTAACACTTTCGTTAAGTATTGGATAAAGGCATAGAGATGGGATAGAAATAGAAATTAGTGTAGAGAACTTACTAGATGAGGAAATTCCCTATATTAATGCATATGGGCATCTTTTTCTGCAAACTACAGTTTTATAGTTGCCTAGCACAAAGAGAGGTTAATTAATTTGCACAGAATCATATAGCAAATATATGTCAGAAGCCAGACTTTAACTCAGATCTTCTTGGCTCTGAGGCTGGCTATTCACTAAGACAGACTGTTATGTATTTCAGATTGACTGATGATGTAAGGCTAGGGAGGATTGAGCCAGGATCAAAAACAATCTTGCCAGGCTAGAACATTGGGCTGAAGCTTATGATTTAAAATGTAACGTCAATGAAGTATTACGCTTGGCTTAAAATATCAAGTTCATAAGTACACAACAGGAGAGGCATGAGTAGAAAGCAGGTCATAAAACAAAAAAATGTTTTAGTTGACTGCCAGCTACGTGATACAGTGGATAGAGCACTGAACCTGGAGTCAGAAAATTTTAAGTTCAAACCCATTCTCAGACACTTATTAGCTTTGTATCTCAGGACAAGTCACTTAAATTCTGATTGTCCTAGTTTCCTCATTTGTGACATGGAGTTAATAAGAATACCATCCTGCCAGGATTGTTATGAAGACCAAATGACATATAGTTGTAAAATGCTTACCAGAGCGTCTGGTACACAGTAAATGTTATACAAACATTGTTTTTAGTATTATTACATATATCATATTATATATTATATTATAGTTACTACTACTACAACAACAACAACTACTACTACTACTACTACTACTATTAGCTCTGTGACTCTAGGCAAGTCACAAATTCTGTTTGCCTCAGTATCCTCAAATTAATGAGTCAATAGTGTGATGTAACAGGCACATAATGTAATGTAACTGGGAAAAAGACTGAATTCAGAGAGGCACAAAGTTCAAAATTAGAGAGGTGATATTCCTGAATACTCTGTTCTTATCATCTCCAAGCATTGTGTTCAACTCTGGGACCATATTTTAGGAAGGGCATTAATAAGCTGGAGTGTTGTGAGAAGGCTGGACAAGGAGCTTCTTGAATTCATGCTGTATGAAGATGGTAGAAGGAGTTGGTTATGTTTCTTTATGCCTGCATATGAGAGGAGATATCTGAAGGGCTATCCTTTGGACTTGTTCTGCTTGAACCCAGAGGACAGAACTAGGCCCAATGAGGGAAAATTGCAGTGAGATAGATTTTGGTCTGATATAAGGAAAACTTCCCAGCCCTTGGAGCTACGTAACAGTGACATGATCATTTTAGGAGGTCGTCAGTTTGCCGTCATTGAAGATCTTTTAGCAAAAGCTGGATGACCGTTTATTGAGAACAAGAAATTATTTTCCAGTAGGATGATATGGTTTCTTTGGCCTCTCCTAACATGGGACAATTTGTGATCCATTTACACTTTTCAAGCTTGCATCCTTATTTCCCAGATATTTGTATGGTGAGGTGTTTTGGATGCATTTTCGCATGATGTCTGTGATAATGATAGTTCTTTCTACCAGAAAGAGTATAAAGAAAAGATACTGAATCTGCCAATTTAGAACTGCCCACTCCATAAGAACTATATTTATGATCTTAAAAAGACCCAAATCACTATAGATTGACATGTTGATTGTCACTAAAGGGAGACATTAAGTCACTCAAGTCTGGAAATTCAAATTTATGAGTGAAATATAATAGGAGGTAAATCTAAGATGGCAATATTAGCACATTTCATATGTAGACTCTATCTCCATAGATGGTGCTGTTGTGTGGCCTGATGAATAAAGATCTGAGTGTAAGCTATGTGTAGTATATATTGTCAGATTATATAAAGGACACTGGACTTTGTCAGTGTGCATTTAATCCCCTCCCTGCACCCAGCTAGCTTTCTGACCTCAACAAGTCACTCTACAATCAGTCTCAACGTTTTTCATTTGGAAATTGAGGGAATTGATCTCTATTAATTGTCACATTGTCAAATTTTACAGTCGTGCCCCATACTTTGACTTTCTGGACTTTCATATTAATGCCATATTCTTATTTTTTTGTAGCGAAAATCATTCCTATTTATTCTGTCACCAATTCTTCCTTATCTTGGAGCCACAAGTGACAGCCAGGTAGACACCAAAGGTGGATAAGCAACCTTGGAAATGATCCAGCAAGCCCTTGCACCAAAGGTGTAAGTCCTTCCTGAACACCTGGGCAAGTGTGACCCTGGGTAAGCCACTCAACCTCTGTTTGCCTTAATCCACTGGCCATGCCGTGGTGAACAATCACAGTCAGCAGGCTAAATCAGGTTGGTTACCCTCAAATCCATTGGTGAGTCAGGGGGATGTCTACCCCAAGCACATGAAGATTTCCCTTAGTGAAATGGAGAACAATTTGTTCCAAGGGCTATGAAAGCAACTGAAACAGATGCTGTGGAGTGCTCAGAGCTTGGTCAGACATGAAAGACGCCAAGGTCATTCACTGTATCCCAGGCCATTGCCATTTATCATGACTTTAGTCTTGCTAGGAAGGAATGAAGGGCAGCTAGGCAGTGCAGTGGATAGAGCATCAGTGCAGGAATCAGGAGGACCTGAGTTCAAATCTCACTTCAGACACTTGACACTCGCTAGCTGTGTGACCTTGGGCAAGTTACTTAACCCCAATTGCCTCATCCTGGGTCATCTCCAGTCATCCTGATGAATATCTGGTCACTGGATTCAGATGGCTCTGGAGGAGAAGTGAGGCACAGCCCTCCCTCACTCAAAACAAAGTCAAGTACAATTCATGTCATCATTTCTCTGATGGCATCGTCTTCTTTCACAATGAAGGACGAACACACACACACACACACACACACACACACACACAGTCCTGTTATTGGACTTTGATGACTTTGGAAGAGAGAGTGAGGCTGATGACTTTGTATAGTTCTGCCTTACTTAAATAAAATTCAGGGGCAAGTCAAGACATCACCCCATGATGTCACTGGTCCTCTTGGAGAAGGAACGACCACCACCATCAAATATGAGTCTGAGTCCAGATTTGAACTCAGGTCTTCCTGACTCAGGATAATGCTCTATTCATTTAGCCACCTAGCTGCCTTCAGCTGGAGTAATAGAATTCTTCAAAAGGAAAGGAACAATGAAGGGAGCTTGCCTAAGTCTACTTTCCTCAGAGAAAATCTCAGCCTT
The DNA here is from genome assembly GCA_028658325.1 of Potorous gilbertii. Lineage (NCBI taxonomy): Eukaryota > Metazoa > Chordata > Mammalia > Diprotodontia > Potoroidae > Potorous > Potorous gilbertii. The sequence goes on from CM053769.1 coordinate 684,063,907, forward strand.
TTTATTATAACACTAGTCTGTTTAATCCATGACAATAGTCAAGGGATTGCTTTTTAGTCACATGGTTAATCTTTGTTACCAAAGAGTTTGTAAGAGATATAAATGATAATTTAGAATAAAAATACTAGGAACTTGTTCATATGGTTTAGTCCTTGGCTGGATATAGGGTAAATCTTTTTTTTTTAACCTCCCCCCAGAATCCTGAATATCAGTACTCCTCTTTATTGTTGTTTAGTGAAGTCCAAATCTTCATGACTTTTGGGATTTTCTTGGCAGATACTGGAGTGATTTACTATTTCTTTCACCAGCTTATTTTACGAATAAGGAACTGAGGGAGACAGAGTTAAGCAACTTGCTAGTACCTGCATGAGACCAGATTTAAACTCACAAAGATAAGTCTTCCTCATTCAGGAAGGAAAGAAGAAAGGAAGGAAGGAAGGAAGGAAAGAAGGAAAAAAGTACTCTATCCATGTTGCCACCTAGTTGTTCCTGTATCTCCTCTCTATCTAACCATAAGCCATTCACTGACTCTTTCTCTTGAAGCCTTTCTGTTGACAATTAAGAAAAATCACATATCTAATACCAGTTATGAACTTTCACAGTTTTAGATCAATAGGAAGACAGAGTTAGAGGTACTCCAAAAAATGAGAAAATTTGAACAATGCAAAGAACAGAGCATTTTGGAATAAATGACTGAAGTCTACCAGAAGCAGGGAGAAGTTAAACCAATTCGCTTTCTTTTTGCAGATCTCAATTCCAGTTCATCTCAGTCACACCTCCTTCTTAGGGAGATTTGACAGGTGGAGGTCATAAACTGGAAGACAGATGAAGTTACTTGGACAGTCCAGCCACAGTGTCAGTCTAACATTCACAATCGCCTGTTGGACCACCTTTCTCTCTTTACATAATTATCAGTTTATAGTCTGCTATCACATATATGCCTACATGCTCTGTCCTCTGGGTGAAACTGAAACCAGTGCTCTTGAACTGAAACTTATTGAACTCTTGGGATCCTTCCCTTCCAGGTGAAGGAACTCATCCACTTCTGTTGGGAACACAATGGTCAGAGATCTAGGTAGCAAGGATCAGGAAACCTCCCGCTCTCTCTCTGCAGAGAGGCTGGTCTACCTAAAGCTTGGTTGTGTGTGTGTCCATAGTCTAAATGAATTTTACTCTTGGATCAAGACTTTACCACAATAGTTATCCAGTGAATTCATGCAAAAACAAATCTTGTATTCCTTCCTTAATTATCTAAGTAGTTCCGGAAAATTCATGTTTATGTTAAATTATCCAACACAACTTTTGAGGTCATTTTCAGCTGTGTGGAGCTCAGCACATGATAAAACAGTGGGGCCAGGGCTTTTGCAGTACTCAAAGGTCTGTTACCGTTTCTTCTGCTGCATCTGACTGGGATATAAAATTTCCCTCCAGGCTGACTGTTGACATATACTCTGCCTCAGAAGGAACCATTACCATCTGTCATGTTACCAATCTGAGGATAATAAGGATGTCTCGGACATGTGGGTTGGAAAAAAATTACTTTATTCAAATGGAAACAAATCTAAATAATAAAAATTCAGTGGGAGGGTTGCTAAATTTTCCCAGAGATTCTTGAGGCCCTTTGGAAGCATATGAATCATTTTAGTAGTATTTTTTTCTTCTTTTTCCTAACTTTACCAATTTAAAAATATCATACAGGCAGAACTGCTGTTTTCAACTCTCCCTATCCTTCCAGGAGGCTGTCTGCAGGGGTTTGCCTGCAGGTAGGTCACCGGCAGCCAATGCAAATCAGGACAGCCGCCTTATAAACAGCAGATTACCTACGGGAACCTTGCGGCACAGGTAGATTTTAGAACAGTAACCTGGTAGAAAAAACAAATACAGAATGCTGAAACAAAACAAACTATAAGTATATACATATATAGATGCATATATACATATATTTTGTTATATGCATGTATATTTATTGTTTGTGATTTTGTTTTAAAGCAAGGCAAGATTTTTTCTTTCTCTAATCCACTCTTACTGCTCTACAAACATGACAGCTGGGCTGGTGGACTGTTTTCAAGATTCCCATCACAGACAAACATAATGAGTAAAGGAGGGAGTGAAAAGTCTTCTTAACTCTAAAGTTCTGCCTGCTGTCAGACCTTTAATGTTATCTTAACATCCACTTTGTTTAATAATCCTTTGGCCAATAGACATAAATAAAGTATAAATATATGTCTGAATGCAATGAATTAGCTTCCTAACAGGTGAAAGAAAGCTTGCCAAGATTATGTAGCGATCTGGTCAGTATATATAATGTGATGCATTAGAGAATAGTCTGGCTGCTCATTGTTCTATGAATAGATATAGATTTAGCATTTATGTGAGCCTTTGTATAGCATGAAACAAAGCAGTGGGGAGCAGAGATTCCTTTTCAGGTTTGATTTTTGTTAACACTTTCACATCAGCTTCTTTCTAATGTCAAGAAAAGATGTGCTTCCATCATGAAAGGATTAATTTGAATTTCTTTGTAATTGTTTCTGCCCTGTGTGAGCTCAGCATAGATGAGACCACCACCATTAGATAAGTAGATTAATCACAGCTGAAAATGTTATCGTGGTACTTTTTTCCTTCCCTCCCTCCTTCCTTCACTTCCTTCCTTCCTTTCTTCCTTCCTTCCTTCCTTCCTCCTCCTCCTTCTTGTTCTCTCTCTCTTCTGTCTCTCTCTCTATCTGTCTGTCTGTCTGTCTCTCTCTCTTTCTCCTTCAGTACTTGTTGAGCTGACACCTGAATGAAACTAGGAAGATATGAGAAAGAAGAGTATTTTTGCCTTGGAAGCAAAGACATGGGATACCAAATGTGCAAAGACGCAGAGATAAAACAGTTGTAGGAAATCTGGTGGAAATGGTCTGTAGGGTAATCTGATTGGCATGAGAATAAAGAGGGGTAATATAAAATTAGTTTCCAAAGATAGATTGGTGATTGACCATGAAAGACTTTGCGTGGCAAACAGCAAAAAATGTATTTTATCTGAAAAGCAAAGGGGAGTCACTGAAGCTGTTTGAGCAATAAACTAACATGATCAGACCTGAATAGTGAATTTTAGGAATAGCAATTCTTCTTTGTGGAGAATGGATTAAAGAGGTAGAGAAACCAATCAGGTGGCTGTTGCCATAGGCTGCACAAAAGATGATGACACTTATTGCCTGTGTGACCTTGGATAAATTGCTTAACTTTTTGAGATTCAGTTTTTCCTTTTATAAAATGAGAATAAAATCCTGAATTATCTATCTCTGGGATATTGGGAAGGTTGGGACACTCCACTTACATTTCTCTAGGTGACTTCAACTCTATATTGTCAATTTCAAATCTCTCCCCAGAACTTCAGCTATATATTTCTCAAAACTTGTTAGTTATCTCCTCCCCAGATGACCCATTGGTACCTTGAACAACATTTCTAAAGTCAAACTCATCATCCTCCCTTAACCCCACTTGTCCTTTTTAATTTCTACTAACGACACCTTCATGATTCATGATCATCTTCCAAGTCACCCAGGATCATAATCTTGGATTCTTCTTTGAGTTGGCTCTCTACTTTATTCTAATATATCTAAATAGCTGCTAAGTCCTATTTTGATTCTACTCCCTCAAAAGTGTTTAGGGTCTATTTCTTCCCTCTGCCAAAATTCCATCACAATCATTCCATTTCAGATACGATGTCATCTCTTTCTTGCCTTGCGTGTTATCTTCTGGGCTTCCTAACCCATCTTCCTGACTCCAGGCTCTCCCTCCTCCCATCCATTCCTTTCACTGCTATCATCATGCACTTCTCACGTCATTTATCTCCTCCAGGAGCTACATTCTGACATGTGGGAAAGATACAAACACAAATGCCTATTAGATTAGGGAGATTGACGCAAAAATTGCTGTTCAAAATCTTTAGCAGCTGCTACAGAATACAAATAGCTTTACCAAATAAATAATAAACTTCTTATCCTGACATTCAAGGCCCTCTAAAATCTCAGTCCACCCTATATTTCAAACTCTTCTCATATTATTCCCTTTCATGTATTCTGTGTTAATTGAATGAATGAGACAAATATTTGAGAAATCTGACTATTCCTTCAAAACAACAGTGTTTTATATAGTGCTTTATAAACATAAACACACTATTTAAGATAGAGTTGTTCCCAAGGAATAATAAGATTTCTCAAATATTCATCTCATTCACTTGTTTATACAATGCACCAAAAAATTGTCTCTAACAGCTGTCCACTGATATACAAGGTATTGCTATAGAAGAATGAAGTTAATTACTCTAAGCCCCATGTGAAATAGTTTTATTTCTATGTAATCACAACTTGTCCATGTGCATGTAAATGTTTAGATAAATCTTCATGCCTGGTCAATCATTCTGGAATGGAATTAAGAGATGCTCTCTACCCTCATAACTCAGAAAACCTGGGTTAAATTTTTAGATCTACTATTTACTACTTTTGTGGCCACAGGCAAGTAACAACTTCTCTAAGCCTCATTTTCTTCTATGAAATGGAAATATGTTCACAGTCTATATCATGGGATTGTTGTGACAAAACCACTTTGCAAATCATAACATCCTTTGTAAAGAGAAGTAGTTTTTCCTTCAGGTTGACTGATTACAGATATCTAGAGATCAACTTCCAGAAAATCAGATGGAATGGGTAAAATGTGGCAATTCTGGCATTATCCAACTGGAATTCAGAATTCGTATACCGAGTTGGGATATTATATCTATGTGTTATATGTACTATCTATCTAGGTTTACAAACATGCCCCGAGCAGTGGAAGTTTAAGAGAGACCATTCTCTTCCTAAGCATACATTCTCATTGTAGTCCTAGTAAGGTTTGCATTAGTTTATTAATGATCTACTGCAGAAAGGGAATATACTGGCAGGAAATGGTAGAGTACATCTAAATCAAATGAAGATACTACATACTCCACTTTGCTTAGGAATAGGACCATGAGCTTGGAAGGAAGAAAAGTTATTAAAATAGCATCTCCCTTGAGGAATCTACCTTTGAGGACATAGTTATTTTATAGATTTATTGCTAGAAGGAATTTAACAAAAATGTTCCTTATGATCCCTTCATTTCTGAGGGTATTAAAGTGGGAAAAGCATCGGATCCAGAGCTCCTGGGGTTAGAGGGCTTAGATACAAATCCTGCCACTGGGACCTGATAGACTTTTCCTAAATCTCTTGGACCATGTTTTCCTTATCTATAAAGTGAAGGAGCACGACTAGAAGGTTTCTAACATTCCTTACAGGTTTTGAACTTTGATCCTGTGATCCAGATGGGGAAGCTGAAGCCTCAAGGTCTAAGTGATTAGCCTAAGGTCACCCTGGGAGTAAAGTGCCAAGGCAGGATTCTTCCAATCCTCTTAAGCTAAGTCCATTAAAGAAGCATAAGCTGCTATGTTTCTCTTTTCAACTTATAAAAATAATAGTAGAGGATGCTGTAAATAAAAATTTTGCTTATGAGAAGACTTTAATAGCAGTATCAGATTGAAACAATCTGACTGCCTTATACGTATTTATATCAATATTCACATCTAATGTGAGCGTACAGGAAAGAAAGCTTGTATCCTCTTTTTAACCTTTGAGAAAACTGAGGGCTAGCTCTCTGCATGTGGTTTGCCTCAGAGTTTATGTAGTTTTCTTCATTTTGTCCCGAGGCTGTGGATTATAGCGGTTTTTCTTTCATTATTTACCCAGGGCAAGATTTGGCTCAGTGACTCAATAGACAAACATTATGTAGTCCATTACTGATTCATAGTTAGGTCCAATTTCCTTAAAGTTGCTATCCCTTGTAGATAATAAAGATGATGTACATTTGGAAGATTCTGTAGGATGAAACTATTTCTTCTGCAGCTTGTTAGACAATTTTTATGCCTCCAGACTATTAATGACTTCCATAGATAATTTGTGTCATTTAGGCAAGATGAATTTTCTAAATTACAAATGCAGTTGGAGGAAGAAGTCACAATACGCATTCACAGGCACACACCCACGCATCCACACCCCAATGTCCTAATAATCATGGTGAAATAATAGGTGGTTTTATATACTGTTGTTCTCACTCACAATATCTTTGACAACGTACTTTGTTAAACTCTCATGGGACCAATATAGCAAGCAAACAGAAATATGGATGGTTGCTCAGAAAAATGATTTCTCAATAGAGGCAGTGTAGTCTAGGTAGTGGCCAGGATCATCCTATTATATCCAGGTAGATGATATATACTATGGGATTTGAGGGTGACTGGAAGGTCTCTCTCCCCAAATCCTTACCTCAATTACTGCTTGCTGAGCCTTGAATTTCTAATAATAGTGAATCAGGCATTTGGATTTAGCATTGGCCTTTCCAGGAGATCCCCTTTTAAAATGCAGATTTCCTGTCTCAAACCTCATGTGACTGGAATGGAAAGTTCAGGTAGAAAAGGTAGAAGAGATGATACAATTAGTTAGTTCAAAATCATACTGTGGGAGGCCAGAAGTCCTTTTATACCAGAATAAAGATGGTGGGCTATATTATGAGGCAGTAAGAAATAGTTGATGGTTTTTGAGCAAGAGTGATGTGATGAAAGAATGGTTTCCAAAAAGTCAATTCATTCTTCTCCCTACCACAAACTCAAGCCCAATATATGTAATCAAAGTGAATTGTCTCAAGCAGCTTTCCAGATTTCTCTGTTGAACATTTAAAGTCTTTTATAACCAACCTCCAACTCATCTATGTAGTTTTATTATATGTTATTTCTTTTCAAACACTCCATGACCTAGTCAGACTTGTTTTTTCCATTCTTTATATGTGGCATTCAAGTGCCCCTTAGTTTGCCTTTGCATTGGCTGCCATCCTACCTGTAATGTCCTCCTGTCTCACTTCTGTCTCTTAGCATTCCCAGTTTACTCCAGTTCTCAACTCAGTTCAACCAAATTGCAAAGGGCTGAAAGGTGAGTGAGAGGAAGAGAAGTGACAGCAAAAGATGTGCCTGGCATTTTTAGAGAATTTCATCTGTGAAAAGAAGAGATATAGGATGATAGATTGAAGGGCTGGTAGCAGGTAAAGAGGGGATTTCTTTTTCTTTTTCAGAGTGGAGGAGATGGGTATGTTTCTTTAGTGGTTTGTCCTTTGTCCTCAAAGGGGACCAGGATATTAGGAAGGTGATGCCATGACTTGCAAATGAATTGGATTTAAGTGAGGAAGTGCTCTGCAAAATCACCAGCCTCACTTTCTCCTCTTGACACTTCTGGGTTCAGTGGCCAGATACAGGTCACGACAACTGGAGATGGTCCAGAATGCAGTGGATGTGTCTGTAGGTGGAATGGAAAGCGCCTGTATATAATACATATGCATATATATTATATAATAATAATATTAGCTAGCATTTATATACTGCTTTAAGATTTGCAAAATGCTTTCCATATATTATCTTATTTGATCCTCACAACAACTCTAGGAGGTAAGTGATATTATTACATTATATATTATACAGATGAAGTAACAGGCAAATAGAAATTAAGTGACTTGCCCATGGTCACAAATCTAGCAAGTGTCTGAGGTCAGAGATGAACTCAGGATCTTCTTGACTCCAGGTCCCGATCCCTAACCACTGCAACACCTAGCTGCCTAATATGGTGAGAGACATAATTAGAAAGAACAGAGATGGTTGTGGAGAAAATATTCTGGAAAAGGCAGGAGAGAATGGGACCAAGAGAAAATATAGAGGGTTTGGCTTTGGCAAGGATAAGAAGAGAAATAAATGGAGAATTTATGGGACACAATGTAAGGATGGGGAAAATTCCTAGGTAAAGCTCAAGAGACATAATCTAATGCATTAGATGAAGACAAAAGAGCAGGATAAAGCTATATCTTTATCAGCTTCAACATAGTCAATGTTTCTGTTGAGTTACATTGAACAATACTTTCCATATTCTCCTACGGATCAATAGAAAAAAAGTGATGTTAATTTTTCCAGAATTACTTAGATTCCTTGGATTCAATGCCTTTCTATTGATACAGAATCTGGAGCTTTTCACATTTGGTGGTGGAGGTAAGTGTTTTTTCTTTAGGTGAATTTGCAAAATATGATGGTTTTGTCCCCCATTGACTTCAATGGGATATAATGTAAGGATTGGGAAAACTCCTAGGGAAAGCTCAAGAGACACAATCCATTGCATTAGATGAAGAGAAAAGGGCAAGATAAAGATGTCAGAGGGTTTTTGAGATGTAGAGAAGGGGAGAAAAGAGAACTCATAGGTAATAATAGCTTCTCAGAAGAGTTTTTCAGGAGAGTTTGAGGTGAGATGCTCAACTCAGAGGAATAAAGAATGGACAAAGGAATGGTATGGGAAGATTGAGGGGAGAAGAGAAAGTTTGGAACAGCTTTCACAGGGACTGAAACGTATTCCAGAGAGAAGAAGTTTTGGAAGGAGTGAAAGGCTTGTCTTGCTAAAGTAAGGGTCTAGTTGAGATTTCAATTTCACTCCTGGCAAAATTCTAGAATGCATAACTATATGATCAATAAACACCTAGAAAAGCATGTAGTAATCACAAAGAGACATTTAGTCATGTTTGAATAATTTTACCTCCTTTATGTACAAAGTTGATAGTCTGGCAGATCAGGGGAACATAGTAGCTATGACTTGTCTAAATTTTTTAAAAAAATTATCATTTATTTATTCTTTTTGAAACTTGGGTTCCAAATTCTCTCCTTCCTTCCCATCCAACTCCCCTACCCTCTGAGAAGACAAGCAATGTGATATCAATTCTACATGTGAAATCATGCAAAACATATTTCAATATTAGCCATGTTGCAATAAAAGCAAAAAAAAAATAAGGTGGGAAAATTATACTTCAACTTGCCGTCAGAGTATATCAGTTCTCTCTTGAAAGGTGGAAAATATTCTTTCATAATGAGTTCTTTGGAGTTTCTTAGACCATTACATGGATCAAATAGTCAAGTTTTTCTCTGTTGATCATCACTGCAATATTGCTGTTTCTTTACATAATTATTTCTAGGTTCTTCTCACTTCACTTTGTATCAGTTCATATAGGTCTTGCATTGCTTTTCTGAGACCACTCCTCCTTATTTTGCATAGCACAATAGCACTTCATCACAACCATATGCCACAGTTTCTTCAGTTTAATAAGCATCCTCTCAATTTCCAATTCTTTGCCACCACCAAAAGAGTTGCTATAAACAGTTTTGTACATTTATTCAGAAGTATTTCCCCCCAATATGATTGTAGATAGTTTCGATTTTTTTCTTCTGAAAAGTGCTTGTTTATATCCTTTGTCCATTTATTAACTGGGGAATACCTATTGTTTTTATAGATATGACTCCATTCTATACTCAATATATATTTGAGAAATGAAGTCTGTATCAGAGCAACTTGCTGTTAACATTTTTGATATTACTTCATTGTCTATGACACCTTTTAGCAAAATGTAGTTTCTCTGATTATCTCTTTTAATTAGGTCTATTTTTGCTTTTGCTTTGTCTAATATCATGATTGCTGCTCTATGTTTATCAATACAGCTGAAGAATATTAAATTCTGCTCCAGCTCTTTATTTTAGCTGTTTATATGTCTTTCTGTTTCAAGTGTGTCTCTTGTAAAAATACTTATTGCTGGATTCTAGTTTCTAATTCATTCTGCTATTGGCTTCTATTTTATGGATGAACACAACCCTTTCAGATTTACACTTTCGATTACTGTGTCTTTTCCTCTATCCCATTTTCTTCTGTTTCTTTTTCTTTTTTATCCTGTCCTCAAAAGTCTATTTTGCATTTAACTAGTGACTCAATCCACATTTCCTTTTATTGTCTCCCTCCCCCTTCATTGATCTTCTTCCTTTTCTATTTCCTTATTGGGTAAGATAGAGTTCTAATGTAAACAACTAAATATATATGTATGTATGTTTGTGTATGTATATGTTTATATATGTGTGTGTGTGTATATATATGTATATATGTATGAGGCAAATAGATAGACACACATTCAGTTGTGTAGACAAACTATTGAGTCCCTTGTGATTTCTCTTTTATGTTTACCTTTTATGCATATCTTCAGTCTTCTCATTGAATGTTAAATTTTCTATTTAGTTCAGCTCTTTTCATTAGGTATTCTTGAAAGTCCACAATTATATTAAATGTCTATGTCCCCCCATGAAGGATTATATACAATTTTTCTGGGTAGGTGATTCTTGGTTGTAAGTCTTGTTCCTTTGGCTTCTGGAATATTATATTCTAAGTCCTCTGCTACTTTTATATGAAAATCACTAACTCTAGTGGTTCCATGATTTTCGAATTCTTTCTGACTGTTTACAGAATTTTCTCTTTAACCTGGGAAATTTGGAGTTTGGATATAATATTCCTGGGAGTTTTCATTTTGGGAGGTGATTGAACGATTCTTTCAATTTCAATTTTGCTTCATAGATTCAGGTATAAGGGCAGTTATCTTCAAAAGTTTCTTGAAACATAATGTCTAGGCTCTTGTTTTGATCTTGGCTTTCAGATAATCCAATATATGTTAAATGATCTCTCCTCCATCTATTTTCCAGGTCAATTGTTTTTCTCATGAAATATTCACATTTTCTTCTTCTTTTAATCCTTTTGACTTTGTCTTACTGTTCTTGGTGTCTCATGGAGTCCTTTGCTTCTACAATTCTAATTTTCAAGGAATTTTTTCCTTCAGTGATCTTTTGTACCTCTTCATTCCATTTGACCAATTCTGTTATTTAAAGAGGTTTTTTAAAGTGATTTTTTGTGCCTCTTTTAACATTCGGTTAATTTTGTTTTTTTAAAATGTTATTAACTTCAATGTTGTTTCTGTCTCTTTTACCAAGCTGTCAATTCTCCTTTCATAATCTTTTTGCATCACTCTCATTTCCTTTCTCAATTTTTCCATTCTTATCTCTTTCTTTAACCCTTCTAGAAATTTTTATTGGGCTTGTCTAATTGGATATTTTTTTTTCCTTTGAGGATTTGGTTGTAGTCGTTTTAACATTATTGTGTTCTTCTGAGTTTGTGTCCTCGTCTTCCCCATCAACAGAATAGCTTTTGGTGGTCAAGTTCTTTTTTGTTGGTTGCTCATTTTTCTAGCTTATTTCTTGATTTTGTTATGTTAAAATTGATCTCTGATCACCTGGGGCTAAGGAGGTTCCCAAATTTCAGACTTTTTTTCCTAAACTGTTTTCAGAGCTATTTCTGGGGCAGAGCAATTTTTTACTGCTTCCAAGAAGTTTGAATCTGGGGAGATGCATTCACTGCTGTCTTGGTCTGTGCTCTCATATTTCCCCAGGAAAGGTCTATGGTCCTTTGTAGTCACAAGCACGAGCACTTTTCTTGGCCCTGAAACTGTGATCAAGTCCCCTGCTCCCTTGGGATTAACCACAAATGCTCCTATCGACCCTGGAACTGCAACCCAGACCTGTGTATGGGCAAGAGAGTTGCCCATCAGCCTCATCTGTACCCAGTCTCCACAACAGAACCCCTGTAATCTCTTCCTGACTAGTTCTCTGACCTCCTTATGTTCTTTCAGCTTACAGTTCCTGAAAGTGAAGTGGCTGCTGTCACAGCATACATAAGTTCTCGACCTAAATTTTCTTTGTTTGGAAAAAATGTGTCACCCTGACCTTTGGTTGGCTCTGTTTGATTTGAGAAGTTATTTAAAAATTGTTTGGAGGGGAATGTTGAGATAGATAGATAGATATCCTCTAATCCACTATTTTGGCTCCTAATTTTTTTTCAAAGCATATGTCAAAATCTCCCATAACATCCCTGTGGACAGAAAGCAGAGGCATGGGTTACACAGGACAGGTCAGCGAATTAATAACTTCTTGTTTAGCTAGTCCAAAAGAGCAATAATTAGTGGCCAATTTAATCAGCCATGAGAGGGTTGTCTCCAGATGATCATGATCATGACACATTTGAGGGCTGTCACATGAGAGAGGACGTATACTTTCCTTGCCTTGGTTCAAAAGCAAAGATCTAGGAAAAATGTTACAGCAAGACAGATTTGGGCTCGATGTAAAGACATTTCTAAACATTGATGACTCTTCAAAGGTGAAATGTAATGTTTTGGGTGGAAATGCAATCATCTTTAGCAGAGATCTTCAGAGATGGAATGGTTGTTTCTCAGGTAGATGGCATTCTTGTCCATTAGGTCTGAAGGTCTCTGAGGTCCATCCCAAATCTGAGGAAGTGTAATTCTCCAATTTGGTGATCTTGTGTGGGCTAAGGAATACAGTTTGGTTATAGGTTCAAGAAAAAGGTCACAGTCCCAAGGAAACTTCATAATAAAGTGCAACTTTTGGAAGAATTTTCAAACCTTAGATCATCTTCATAACGAATCTTTGAGATTATCACAGTAAATTTTTCTATGCTCATTTTCATCTAAATGAAAGGCAAAAAAATTCCATTTTCTTTGTACTTTTAATTGCTCTTTCTTAAGATACCTAGAAGTTTCTTGCCAAGAAAAATCAGTGCTAAAAAAATCAGCATCCATCTTGAAATTCAAGTAAAGTTTCCATCACTAAAGTTGTTAAAAAAAACAAGCGAATGCTGAACATATTGTAATTCTCATAGCTGTCCCTAGACAGACAATATTGCAGAAGTTTTTGCCCATGTGTCTTTGTTTTTCAAATGAATATGCAACATTACATTAGTTCAACCAAAAAAAAAACACCTTAGAAATTGAGAACCTAACAAATGTTGACTTGAATAACATGTTAACCTCAGAGATCCAAAGAAGTGAGACATCATACATATATGTTAATTACTCAAAATTTCTCACTAGTGTTATGTTGGGTATCAATGGAAAGGGAAGAATGGCTATGGATAACATTAAGTATTCTTTTCCTAATTATTACTTCTGAGTTTTAGGAACTATTTTATAAAGGAGGGAAATTATTCATATGTGATTAAGAAATGTCCCTTAGGAAGATAGTTAAGACGTAATATTATTTCAAAAAGGAAGATAAAATGAAGAATAAAAACTGTATTATTTGCAGTAATCATTTTTGTCGCTTTTAGCACCTCTGGTAATTGGTATTGTTCGACTGTTGCTATAAAATTGGCAAAGTAGAAATGTTCTTTGCATTCTTTTACAAAGCTCTCCATGAGAATATCTTTTTTATTCAATGTGTTATTGTGAATAATCTGTGTAAAAGGTATCCTTTATTTCAAGATGTATTTCAGACAGTCTCTTGTCCTCTCTATAATCAATGAAATGGATTTGGGGCCTTTCATTACATCCTGAATGTTATAAGAGTTTGTCCCCTCATTTCCTGAAAAGTCAGATTCTTTTCCCCAATATTGGATTGGAGGCCTGGTTGCATCAGAGTGTTGGAATCCTTAAACTTTTGAGGGTATCTGAAAGTACTTAATGGAACTTATTTTTATGTTTTGGCATTCACCAAGATATATTGAACAGTTAGATCTTTGATTAGACATATTCTTCTTAGGTGAACATTGGACTCTTCAGAACTTGCTGGAAGGATTGATAACTAACTGGCAACTTTTTCTTCAAGTGCAAAAATCCATGATCCCAGGCTATTTTCCTCTTTTATGGTTCTGATTTATGCCCAATGGGTGGATTTGAAGACAACCTGACTTTGATGTCTTCATTCCATTGAATACCCAGATTGGTTTACCTTTATTTAGTTTGAGTGGTATGCTTTTTCCTGCCTATAGGAAATCTTGAGAAGTTATGCACTTGGTTGAAAAGCTTTCACTGTTACAGAAGTAACATCCTTTAATAAAGGTCATACAAACGAATGTACTCAGAACTTGCTATGTATCTGAAATGTCAATCAATGGCCTACTGAGGAGCTTGAGTTCAAATGACACACCCTGAGGAACACTTGGAATCTAGTCATTGGCATCTCCCTTTTCCTATCCTACCTTCATATTCTTTGGGACTGTCAGTCAATCAATTAATAGCCTACTATGTATTCAGTGCACTAGGCACTGAGGGGATATCTAGAAGTCAGTAGAAGCATTTGTTAAGGGACTATTATATGCCAGGAACTAAGGCAAAAGTCAGATTCTGCTTGAAAGAACCTCATTAGCATATGCAGAATGAATTAGAAATAATCAACAATAGAAAGCACTAGAATGAAGGAATATCAGAAAAGGCTTCCTACAGAAGGTGAGATTTTAGCTGGGACTTAAAGGAAGTTGGGGAATCTAGGAGACACAGATAAGGAAGGAGAACATTTCTCATGCCTGAGGTGATAGGAGCCTGCCATAGGGTGGTGACTGTATTAGAGGAAAGGAGGGAATGAGGCAAGAAGAAGTGTTATGAAGAATTTAGTAATTTCTACTCAGGATGAGTTTACATTTCAATGGAGGAGATAAGTAAATATGTATAATATAAATTTTAAATACACAGTACAGATATGTATATGTCTGAATAAGCTTATACACATAAAGTAGTTAAGAACCAGATACTTGGGAAGTAGGCTACAAATAGGTTGGAGAATCAAGAGAGTCTTCATGTAAAACATGGTTGAGCTGCATCTTAGTGAAAGAGGCTATGAATCAGAGGTAAGGAAGGAGCATATTCCAGGCATGAAAGATTAGCCATACATAGGGATGGAGAGAGAGCATGCAATGTCATGTACAAATATAGAGGAAGCTAGGTGATACTGTGGTAGATAGCTGGACCTGGAATCAGGAAGACCTGAGTTCCAATTCAGCCTCAGACACTTACTATATGTGTGACATTGGGCAAGTCATTTAATTTCTGTTTGTTTCAATTTTCTCATTTGTAAAAAAGGGGAAAATAATACTACCTACTTTCCAAGATGGTTGTAAGGGTCAAATAAAATAACATAAAACACTGAACACAGTGTTTGGCACATAATAAATACTATATAACATAGTAATATTTATAATAAATTAATTAACCACTGGAATACTACCCCTTAGCTGGGCTTATGAGTTTCATGTCACACATGTATGTGCACATGTGCACACACTGTACATGTACATATGACATGTGTCATAACCATATGTTGCATGAGTGGAGAGGTGGAGTCAGATGTGAGAGATAGTGGAGAGCAGTTGGTCTTGTACATGATCATGCATAGTAGACGTAACAAATATATGACCCAAAGGCTGCAACCCTCCCTAGTGCAACTTGAACCAGATTAAAGTGTAACTGAGAAATAATAAATAAAATAAGTAAAAATATAATCGAACACAGAGAATGTTAATATGTGTTTTTTAAGTCAGAATGTGGCCTGTAGGAATTCTTATGTATGACTTAGTTGCTCACTTCCCCCAACCCACTTATTTCTTTTTGAGATTGATGCTACTGGCAAACAATATCCACTATGTAGAGCAATACACAGTGATATAGTGAGTGATAGAGAAAAACAGGAGGCTCTTCTTTTTTTAAGAAAGCTCAGTTTAATGCAAACTAAAGAGACAGAATCACATAAAAAATTCCATGGAAGACTTGCAAATACAAAGTAGTTTAAGTTTATAGTTTGGTAGAATGCTGGAGGAGGTGGACAAAACAGGTAACTTAGATGAAAGAGGAAATTATTTTTTTCCACAAAGATTAAGGAGGATTTTGAAGGCAGGGATGGATATAGCTAAGTGATGAAAACGGAATCTTCATCATCATCTTCATCATCATTATGAAAGAAAGGTATATTTGAAAACAGAGATAGGAATGAGCAAAAAATGCCTATAGGTTAGCACCTGGGTTTCCCTGAGTCCCAATAAGGGCAGAACAGAATCAATGAAAACAACACAGATGACCTAGAATTTTTGTTAGGAATTTACTTATTTTGGTCTGGGTTTATGATTCCATTAGTGCATGGAAATACCAGGGTGGAAACTCCTTTTCCTGATCTCGTTTGGCAGCATCTCTGTAATTTACCAACTTAGAGAACTGATGGGCACTCTGAAAATTTAAGTGACTTGCCAAATTCATACAAATAGTATGTATTAGAGGCCAGATTTGAACCCAGATCTCATTGATTCTAAAGTCAAATCTCTAACCACTGTCTATACCTTACTACCTCTCAGCCTCTTATGAGCTATATGTTGCATATACATACATATGTCATACATACATGCACAGAGTACACATATATGTATATGTCACAGCCATGTGCCACAAATGTGTGAATATATTCATATATGCCATTAGATTGTAAGCCCACAATATTTTTGGGGTTGTTGTTGGTCCTTCATTATTGAAGAGGATCATGACATCAGAAAAATGATGTCATGCTTTGCAAGTGAATTGGATTTAAGTGAGGGAGGGCTGTGCAAACTTATCAGCCTCACTTTCTCCCCATCTGCATCCAGTGTCAAGATACAGATCAGGATAATTGGAGATGGCCCCGATGAGGAGGGAGATGTTGACTTTTTTAAACTAAAGTCTTTCCCAGGTCTCAGATTGACTGAGGCAATGTCCCTCAGGGATTAAAGCTAGATAAGAAACAAGCAAAGGATGATCTCTTTTGCCCAGTCCGAAAGGAAAAATCCATCACAGAGGGAAAGACTTTCAGAGTTTCTGGCCAAAACAGAAACAATTGCTATTTGCCTTCACTCTGAGCCATTAGGGTCCCAAAAAATGACCATGTTGAGCTTGGGTTGCAACGTATTCTTGGGCACTCAATGAGAGTCAGAGTGATTCAGATTGAAGGTGTGGTCCTTAAGAAAGAAATCTGGGAGCCAAGATGGCGGAGTAGAAAGACACACATTTGGTAGCTCCGAACCCACAGCCCATGGATTTCCTCTAAAAAGAACTCCTGACAAATTCTGGAACAGTGGAAGCCACACAGCAACACAGTGAAGCAGATTTCCATTCCAGAGAACCCTGAAAAACCGATCCCAAAGGTCCATCGTGCCCCAGATGGGAGCGGAGCCCTGCCCCGGCCACGTGGTGCTGAGAGGAGCGAGCAGGTCCCAGCAGGCTTCAGGGACGGAATCTCCAGTGGCCGTGAAGGTCTTTCCATCCACAGACACACAGGTCAGTGAGAGAGACAGGTTGAGAGGGGAGTGGGGTGTCTCCAGGACTCAGGCCTCCTGCGTGCTGCCGCTGCTGCTCCCGCCGCAGGAGCGGCAGTGGCAGCACGCAGCCAGAGGCTCCCAGAGCAGGCAGCCAGAGGCTCCTGGAACAGGCAGGAGCTTGGCAGTAGAAGGTCTCTGCATAAACCCACCGAGAGAACTGGGCCTGGGAGGCGGCTCTGCCTCGACCTGAGAACCTGATTTAATCTTACCCTGAATAGCAGCCAGGCCAGCCACCAAAAGCCCTGAGGCTGGGGGGCAGCATTTGAATCTCAGACCCCAAGCACTAGATGGGAAGATCTAGGCGGGGGTGGAGAGGACTCTCAGAAGTCAAGTAACTGGCTGGGAAAATGCCCAGAAAAGGGAAAAAAACTAAGACCATAGAAGCTTATTTTCTTGAGAAGATGATTCCGCCATTCCTCTCTGACGAGGAAGAGATCTGCTTACCATCAGGTAAAGACATAGGAGTCAAAGCCTCTGTATCCCAAATATCTGAAATAGATACCCCATGGGCTCAGGCCATGGAGGAGCTCAAAAAGGATTTTGAAAATCAAGTCAGGTAGGTGGAGGAAAAACTGGATA
>CM053769.1:684082048-684097233 GCA_028658325.1 Potorous gilbertii
CTTGATTTTCAAAATCCTTTTTGAGCTCCTCCCTGGCCTGAGCCCATGGGGTATCTATTTCAGATATTTGAGATACAGAGGCTTTGACTCCTATGTCTTTACCTGATGGTAAGCAGATCTCTTCGTCATCACAGAGGAATGGCACAATCATCTGTTCCCCAAGAAAATAACCTTCTATGGTCTTAGTTTTTTTCCCTTTTCTGGGCATTTTCCCAGCCAGTTACTTGACTTCTGAGAGTCCTCTCCACCCCAGGCCTAGATCCACCCAGCTAGTGCTTGGGGTCTGAGATTCAAATGCTGCTCCCCAGCCTCAGGGCTTTTGGCGGCAGGCCTGACTGCTCTTCAATGGGAGCTTATCTGCTGGTGCTCAGGTGGGGGCAGGGCTGCCTCTCAGGCTCAGTTCCCTCAGGGGGTTTATGCAGAGATCTTTTGTAATGGAGCTGCTGCTGAGCTCCTGCCTTCTCTGGGAGCCTAGGGCCGCGCTGCCTCTGCCTCTGCCGGGGCCGAAGCCTCCCGAGGGGGTCCGAGTCCCGGAGATACCCCGCTCTCCTCTCAGCCTGTCTCTCTCACTGACCTGCGAGTCCGTGGGTGGAGGGACCTTTGTGGCCGCCGAAGATTACGCTCCCTGAAACCTGCTTGGATCTGCTCGCTCCTCTAGGTGTGGCCGGGGCAGGGGGAGAGGAGGGCTCTGCTACCCTCTGGGGGAGATGGGCCCCTGGGGTCGGTTTTTCAGGGCTCTCTGCAACGGAAATCTCCTTCACTGTGTTTCTGCGTGGCTTCCACTGTTCCAGAATTTGTCAGGAGTTCTTTTTACAGGAAATCCATGGGCTGTGGGTTTGGAGCTAGCAAATGTGAGTCTTTGTACTCCGCCATCTTGGCTCTGCCCCCCAAAACTTTCTTTTTCTACTGTACCACTGTAATCCTGAAATCCAAGTCATTCCTTGAGATAGAAGAAATAACCTGAAAAATAAGTGAAAATGTTTTGGAATAAAAACATGTGGCCTTGAGACTGCATGTTCCCCACACTTGTATAAGAGTAAGTCCAAATATTTTGGACAAAGATTATATCAAACTGGAGGTAAACCAACTGGTTGTGTGACATTTGGCATCTATGACAGTGTGGATAAAAATCGTGATAAATAATAGCTAACACTTCTGTAGTATTTTAAATTTTATAGTATATACACACATACATATATTTACACACATACATATATACACACATTTGTATGTCTCTCTATACATGTACATATATATTCACACACACATACATACACACAATCTAATTTGGGTCTCACAACCTCTGTGAGGGAACTCTTACTATGATCTCCATTTTAATGTGGGGGCAAATAAGACTGAGAAAGTTTACACATAAGGTCCCTAGACTCGTACAGCTAGTGAGGTAGGATTCAAACTCTCAACTTTCTTATCTATTCTGCCTCAAAAATTATTGACCATCCCTAAGTAATTTATTTCTCTACAACCTCAATGACCCTTTAAAATATAAAATCTAGTATGATACTGAGATATCAAGTATCAAAATGACCTTTGGTTATTTCCTACATTTAAAAGAGATGAACAAAGACACAAAAAGGAATTCCTTTCATATCTAGGTTATGCTGAGTTTTTACCAGTGATCCTCAGAAATTGTTTTGGTTGCTACAAACTTCACCCCAAATATTTATTTTCTCAATTATGTTAAATTAAAATGAATGCTCTTCAGAAAAATTTTGTTTCATGATATTTCTTGAGTTACTTAGAAAAATTCTAGGGTGTCACCAAAAAAGGATGACAATTTCCATTTTATATGAGTGAATGATACTTCATTGTTACAATCTGAATAAAATTGTCCTCTTCTTTCTTTTGCCAAAGGGAATAAAATGAACGTAAGAAGTGCCGTTAGAGGACTAATCCATCTGGAAAATTCCAAAGCCAATATTAAGCCATATAATTTATGGGATCGTAAGAGAAGGGACCAGTGGCAGTCTTTGGGGGAATGTATAATATATTCACACTAATACAATGCCATTCATCTTCAGCATTTGCCAAAGCCTTCTCAAACTTTTTCAACTTTCACCCATTATTGAAATGCATTTAAGTCAGGAATAAAACCTGGCATCTGTTTAATAGCACACAGCTATGTAGTGGGCCTTTTGCAGCCAGGAAGTGAAAGTGATATAAATACCAAAATATCCTATATACAATATGAAATTACATCTAGTCAAAACAGCATTTTCCAGCTGAGATTCAAATAATGTCCAATTGAGACTACATCCCAATGAAACAGAAGCCAAATTGTAGATTGGGAGAAGGTAATTACTCAAATTATGGTTTAGACGATTTCAAGAAATATTACCCTTAGTCTTTTGGAAAGGGTTACCATCTCCTTGTTTTCCAGACAGTGTTAGAGGTTTGATTTTGAATATATTCTCAAAAACTCACACCTTCAAGGGCAATAATACTCTGTGTTCCTATCTCAGAGGTGAGCCCCTTGAAGTCAGGAGCTTTGTCCCCCTCTTGGTATTCTCAGAACCTAGCACATAGCGGTTATTCAATAAAGACTTGATGGCTGAATTCTATAATTCATAGACCTTCTTTTCTTGAGTAGGCAAGTATCCATCTAACTAAATATGTGCTCAGAACGCCTTTGATTATTAAAACATGGCACTAGCAATGGTGTCATGGCTACATGGAATTCACCCAAAATAATGGGCTTGAGATGTATATATAGATGTGTGTGTGTGTGTAATTTCACTCATCTTTGTCTTATTTTCTTTTGAATCAAATTGAAACTTCCTAATGTTTAGAAATATTTTATAAATCCTCTTAGGAAATGAGATTTAAGTCCAACATAGCAAGGGCCTATCCTTTGGGGAACTAATCTAGAAATCATATTTTCATTGATAATTTTTGAGATGATAGGAAAAGTTAGCTTCATCTGTACATCTTTGCTTTTTCTTTGTTTAGAGTAAGGAAAATCAAATAGTAAGTGATTCTTCGGTAATATGGATGAAACATATAAAACCCACCATGTTATCAGAGTTTTTTCTGATTGTCTGAGGAGGAGGCTGGAATTCTATATCTGGAAAATGAGTTTAATCTAGAAAGCTGAACTGGGAACATCCTAAAATTGTGTCCTTGAAGTTGTGATGTGGCAGATACCATTCTCATCTCAGGTCATGAGGTAGTGCATACACTTGACAAAGTAAGAATCGTGACGACTAGAGCTAGTCCTGGGAACTTATAACTGGACACAATAACTTAGATGTTAAATACTACATATTTTGAAATAAGTGATTTTTTTCTGTTATTCACATTTCTCATTACATTGTCCTAGTATGATATTTCGAATTGCTATGTAATTATTTTCCACTAAAAATAAAACTTAGAAAAGCCTATTCCTATGATCTCAAGTGGAAGAAAAGGAGTGGTCAAGTGGATTCTTGATTTAGTTATAGCAGTAGTGTTAGGAAAGTGGTGCAAAGAAACCACAAATTGGGTATGGCAGAATTTAGATTTTAGGAAGTTATTTAGGCTTAGAGGCCAAGAAGAGCCAACTGTTCAGTGCACTTGGTTGAAGTTTTAAAAGTCAGTAAACATTAAGAATCCTATTCATATATAGAAGGAAATATATATATATATGTATATGCGTGGGTGTATGTATACACCTTATATATGTGGGTATATATGTGTATATGTGTAATATGTATCTGCTTATGTGTATATATTTATGTGTATTTGTATCCCTTTTGAGCTAGGGATAGCATAGGTTACAGTTCACAGAGGAAGAAAAGTCAGTCTATCCCTTTTCCTAGATTTGACCATTTCTAGTTGTTACAATATCACTGTAGATTAGCCTTCTATATACATTTTAGTTCATAATGGAACTGGAGGAGGTATGGAAGAATGTCCTGCAGATTTCTGTCCTAGATGGACAGATCATCTGGTACCCACACAGGTACTCCAGAAAAAATCTAAAATTTGCACTGGACAGAGAAAAATGTCAAATGACCCAAGGAGGTCAGAAAGCTTCAGAGTGGGAATGTTGGAAACACCAAAATAATGTTTGATGTTTCCACAGTATATAAAGTCAGTGTTATATAGGGCTCCAGAGATTCAGAGGAGCTAAGGTAAAATCCAAGGTTTGATGACCAAAGTACAGAAGAGGGTAGAGCCTGCAGGTAGTGCAAAGTCATGATTCAGCTATTAAACTTGTGGAGATGAGACCCAAAGAAGACACTGACCAGTTTCAAAACAATGTATTATTGTTTTTCAGATGAACAACTTAATGAAACTTCAAACAAAATTTATTATACAGGCTTCATTGAGTTGGAAATTTATTACTATATATTTTTAATACTCTCTCACATTCTGCTATGCACATGGAAATGAGTGTTTTCTTTTCTTATTTTGTACTATTTTAGCTTTAGTATTTAAGATTGTTTCCTTTTTCTTTTCTTACTTTGTATTTAAGTTTAAAAGAAAAAAACTTCAAAAAAGACAAAGGGAGAAAAAGTTCATACAAAAATTTTATGAATTCTTTGAAGCAAAGATGCAAAAGATAAAAATAAACATTTATAAAACCTTTGGAGGAAAGAATTGAAAGAATAAGTAATAGAAAATAGAAAGCAGCAAAAAACTACTCAGATAATGAACTCCCTAAACAGCAGATTACACTAAGATAAATCGATGATTCCGTGAAACAGCAAAAAATGCTAGAACAAAACATGACGATTTTTAAAGAAGGTGAGAATTTAAGATATCTGAAGTTAAAAAAAAACTGACTTCGAAAACAGGTCAAGAAAAGATTATTTCAGAATTACCGAACTTCCAGGAAAAAATCACAAATAAAAGAAAAACCCTGGTGTACAGTCATTGAAAGTTCTAGGCCTTTGGTCTGGAGAAACGTTTCCTGCACATAGCTACTCAGGTTATGAATCTGGGAAGAATGAGAATGTAGACAGAGGTGGGGAGGACTTATCAATGGACAGAGGTGACCATGATGAGCAAGACGATGACGAGAAAGTTAATGAGACAGATGGAGTAGAAGCTGAGTGACCGAAAGCTTTTCGTTCTTCCTCCTCACCTTACTGCAGTAGATGTAGATTATCTTGGCTTTGGCATGTGAGAGTGACGGTAGAAATGCTACAAAGAGGATGCGTCTGGACAGACAGCAGGATGAGTCTGCCTCAGCTGACAAACAGGATAAACAAGAGGTGGCCCAGGTCACTTACTCAACATCAGCTGTTTCTAGCACACAGGAGGTGTTATATATCAATGGAAACGGAACCTAGAGTTACCATAGTTACAGAGGGTTAGGAGGAGGACTGCTAAATCTGAATGATGCTTCGAAGAATGGTCCCACTGATCTCAGGGGGTTTAAGAGGAAAAATAATACTGGGTAGGGGATATCCATAGTCCAACCAAACTTCCTGTCCTGAAGTAAGAATAAAAAGAGGGAAATGAAAAGAAAAGGACTGAAACCTAAGAGCATGCTTCAGATGTCCTCTTAGATAATTTGGAAATGGCAGAACCGTTTGTGGTCTGCAAATGCAATGACATCATTGCACTGTAAGAGCAGATGATTGCGGATGCTGAGTGATATGAAATGATGCAGATGAAGTGAAAATAATTCAGACAAGGACAACATTTCGAAGAAAAACAACTTTGAAAGACCTATTGTCAACACAATGACCAAACACATCTCCTGAGGACCTGTGAGAAAATATTTTACCTACCTCTTGACAGAGACTTGGTGCAGCTGGTTTAGCATAGGTGTCTCTTTTTGTACTTTTTTGCGAACACGATCACTGTGAAGATTTGTATTGCTCTACTGTTTATTTGTTTTAGATTTTTCTTTGCTTAGTTTTGAGTTTAAGGTGGAGGAATCTAGGGGGAAGAGGGAGTTAACAACAATGATCACCCTCTAAAATAAAATAATGGGTACATAAAAGAATAAAAGGAAGTTCTGAGGAAGTGTAGAAAAGGAGGACTGCTTGGAAAGTATATATTATGTACCTTAATAAAAGCCAATAGTAAGAAATGAAATTTACACTTTTATATGGAATCCTCTTTTTGTTTTCTATAGTGTGTATTGATATTCCCCCTTTCTCATATCTATAAATTCAGATTTTGATAATTTAAAAAAATGGTTCCTATGCTATTGGATGCCTCTATTCTACATTCTTTTGTTATGGGACTCATATAAAATTCAATATATAAATATTTAAAATTAAAATATTTAAGAACAAAACTCATTATCTTCTTTAAATTCTCTTCCAGACTTTTTTTGTAAAGACCCCATCATTCTTTCAGCTACATAGGTTGGCAAGTTTGGAATCTTTTGATTGTTTTATCTCCTTCAACCCTCTGTCCCCATCCAATCAGTTGTCAAATCATCAATTCTATGTCCTCAACATCTCTTGCATCTGTTCCTGTCTTTCCCCTAATATGGTAGCTGCTATATTTCTGACTTTTATCATTTTATTTCTTGGTCTATTGCAATAGATTCCTGACCAGTCCCTTTTCTCTGGTTTCAGTTCTTCGCACAGATTCTAAAATTAATCCTCCAAAGACACAAGTCTGATCTTGTTCTTCTCTCATTCAAAAATTTGTAGTAGCACCTTATTGGCTCTGGGATAAAAGATAAGAATATTTTATTGCCTAGAACATAGCTTACACACAGTAGGCATTCAATAAATGTTTGTTGAATTGAATTAACGCAGAACAGAACACCAAAAGGTATCACTGAGCAATCCAGAAATACCTGAAAAGAAAGACTGAAGTGAGTCATAGAGCACAGATAGCTGTGCTTACTGAGGAAAAGATGGAAGGATTAGCTTTTCTCCGTAGGCAGTTGATTTCCTCCTTAAAAAAATTATTAAAAATAATACTGGATGTTTGTAATAATATTGATGTCAGCTAAATATTGAACTGTTACAATGCCAGCTAACTACTTATACCACAAAGTGTAGGCAATTTTTTTTTACTTAATATTCACTTAAGGGATATTTCATAATAGTTGAAATACATTTTGGCTGTGTTTAAACAAGCAAAATAAAGTGAAAACCTGAGTAATTATCTGGTGAATTAGATCAATGTGGATAATGAATCTTGATAAATCACAACAAAATATAATGTTTTTATTTTCATTAACAGGGCTCCCTCCCTTCTCTCTGAATGCTGCAGATAATTACAACAGCCTTTTATTTCTTTTAGCCTGTATAGACAACTTTTTTTAAAAAATCAATATAACTTATTGCTTTTTGTACAGAAAAAAACCCTCAACACACACACAGTACCTTATAATTGAATGCTTCTAATATCTATCCATGTTCCAGTTTTGATGATTTCTTGATATAGATGCAAAAGAACATTAAACTAGAACACAAGGAAATACCAAAGAACAGCCTTGCTTTTAATATAAATACTATGTGGACTAAATTTATCCCATAAACTGTCTCCACACAACTAATGAATAGTCCCTAAGCTGATCCATCATCAGTAGTTCGTAGCTGGTTTGTTTGTTACCTTAGAGTGGAGCTGAAGGCACTTCTTCTTTAACAAACTAGGCATTAATTAAGGTAAGGAGGGGACTAGAATGGCTAATTTACATCACAAAATGTAGAAAATGTAACACATACCAATGAGACTATTCTTAAAGAAATATAGTACCACTTTCCATAAGGTAGAATTAAAAAACAACAATTAAAAAAACAACTTTGACCTTATGTAGAATTATGAATATGTGGGGCTAGAATTGATTCTGTGCATAAAAGATATTCTGATTATCTCAAGCACACAGTGGAAAGTCATCACAATTTAGTCTTTCACTCATCTTTTCCCACATAGATATATTTGCCACCTGAGGTTCCAGTTAATGCCCATGTTATATTTAATCTGAAACTTTACCCTCGTGATAGTCAAATTAAAGTCGGAAAACAGTTCCCTGGCCCCTGAGGATAAAGAAATCAGCACGTATACCCTTGAAAAATGATACAAAAGTGTATTGCCAAAAGCATTTCTTAGTTTTCCTACCATGGTTTAAGAGACACTCACTTTAAGAAGTATGTGATTTCTGAGCAGAGAAATAACTAAGTATTTTTGTATCCAGTGCTTATGGGGGTATGGCCAGGCCTAGAGCAAAGTTTTTAGGAACAGAACAATCCTGTCTCTCTCAAATTGTATCTTAGCCTTGGTAACTTCCTGAAAACTTCGCTTTTTCTTTGTCTTTTTTTGTATAATAAGCAATTGTTCAATATATAACACTTAGTAAGTATTTAATGAATTCTTGGTTTACAGAAAGGAAAAGAACATGCCTTCCTATGATGCCCCACCCTCACTTGGCAACTTCATTACCCAGGTGAAAGTTATGGAAGCCTTGGATAGAGGACTGGAAAATCATGAGAGTTGGGGGAAAAAAAGACATTACTCTAAGAAAGGTCACACATATCTTCTTGTGCATAAATAGGGAGAAATTGGACTAATAAAATATCCTTTTGAATGTATCCAAAAATACACACTTGAACTTGGACCATATGTTTAATGGTTTGCTATAGTCAAAGACTTTGAAGACTAACACTGCCACAAATGAACAGGTACAACTTGCCATAGACCAAAGAGAAAACATGTCTCTTAAGTCAATAAATCAATTTAGTACATTAAACAACTCTAAATGGCCAATCAAAATGTACTTTAGACTTGAATCTTAGAATGTTTTCCCTAATGTTATTTACTCAGTACTCTTACATAAGCTATATTGCCCCACTGAGTGCCCCTCCCTCCTCCTTTCATGCTGTCGCTCTAATGATTTCATGGATGAGTTAGGGATGATCATCAGCCCAACAGAATGAATTATGTTTATCTCAGAACAGATCATGATTCAGTATAGAACATTATATTTAGTATAAATTGCAAAAAAAGAGCATTTTATTTTTTTTTTACCAATATTTTCACCTCTAAATATGTATCTGGAGGCTTTATATTGGTAAGCCATCCCCTCCATACTGATCTTAATTAATTCTTTTTAAAACAAAAACTGCACATATATTTTAGCATAATGTTAAATTTGAGGAAGGGAAACATTTAAAGGAAGATATGTATTACAGTCATTATAACAATATTACATTTACCTATACTTTCTAGTCTCTTACTACAAATAATATATTTACACTTAATAATCTATGGAATATATGATTATTTGAGAAGAAAAAATGGCAAAGATAAGATTTTAATAGGGTAGTAATTCAATTTAACTTAAAATGGTGTAGGATAAAAAGTAGCATTTTTAAAAACATTGATAAACTCCTATTCTGATGCCTCATGTTGGTGTGGAGGTAACCCTGGGCTGTTGAAAGTGATAGTAGCCAGCTCCTATGATGAAGAAGTGGCTTCTATTATAGGTCAGGAAGCGCAGTTAAACTTTTAGAAGCTTGTCATGAGAATCTTGATTGTGATAATCTACACAACCTTCTATTAAGGTACAGACGGGTTATGATTTTCATGAGCTGATGGACTTTTTCACTAAAGAAATCATCCATTCTTAAAGATGTGAAGCCATGACCAGTGGTCATTAAATGAAGCCACCAGTTCCTTATTTATGGTATCAAAATGTGATTGCAACCAGCAGACTACTATATTTAGTTTCAAATGCATTCTCTAATTAATAAATAATAAAGTGGAATTAGGAATGATTTTGAAAATTTTAGATCTAGAGAACAGAATTGCAATTTTTCTCTTGCTCAATTTGCACTTCAAAAGTACTTATCATAGATTATTATTAAGAAATGATTACTTAAATTGCCTTTGTTGGACAAAGGCAACAATGTATAAACTAAATAAAAAAGAGACAGAGGGGCACAAAGACAGTGCCAGACAGAGACAGAGATAGAGTAAGAGAGGAGAGAGGAAGGGCATCGAATATAGTGGAAGGGAAGGAGGAGGGTGAGAGGGACAGAGAGACAGAGAAAGAGACAGAGACAGAGAGACACAGACAGAGAGGTAGGGAAAGAGAGAGAATTATATGCGTAAAGAGTGTGATAACTGCAGGAGAAATATCAGCAAGGGTGTAAAAATATACTCTTCATCTTCTTGATCTCTTCCAAGTCAAGTCAAAGGGATATTTTCTCCTCTAGAGAGTTTCATGAGATTCACGGCTGGAGTCTGAGGGATGAGAAATAGGAGAATATAGTTCAAGGACTGTTATTGTCTTCCCTTTGTGAGAAGTGAAGAGGAAGGGGAAACAAATTTAGGAATGACCAGAACGTGTAATATCAGACTCAAAGTGTTCACAATAAAAATAACTTTCATCTCCTCTAAAATGCAAATCAAACTCTTCTGATTCCCTAATGACTTTACCCAGAATAGTCGTTTATGTGCGATTTGGTGATGTGACAACATCTATTACCAGGGTAACTTTTGGTAATGCATGATGGTAGCTAGCATTTCTTTGATGATCAGCGGTCTCAGTGTTAATCAACATTCATAGGTTGCTGAAAGTAACACAACTATCTTAAAGATATTCAATTTATCCCTTTATGGCTTACGATACCAAAAGAAATGTAGGATTTAAACATATTTTTCTCTCTCCTGGGTAGCATATAAGAGATACTAATTGGCACATTAATGCTTCATGCATTTTTTCTCTCGAGTTTTTTGAATAAATAACAAAAGTTCCATTTTCCCCAGAAATTGGGCTTTACCTAAGAAAATATCTATTTTCCTCCTGTTTTATAATACTTAGGATGTCACAGGTAGCAAACAAACAAACAAAACCCCAGACAAACGTTTCATTTATTTAATGTATGATATTGCATAACCAGATTAGAGGTTAGGAGAAAGCCCAGCCATAGTATATAGAATTATGAAAATTCTGCATCCAATATTGCAGTTGTGCTCTCAGTCTACAGGAAGCTTGCTAATGGTTATGTTCATTAATTTTATCTCCTCTGGTTCATTAATTTTATGTTGTTGACTTCTAAAATGACACTGAGCTTCCAGCCAGTGGATGTAAGACTCTCTCTTACTGCAATCCTTTTCATTACCACAAATCCAAATTATATTAAAACTCAATTCATGACTTCAAAACAAAAACAAGTAAGTAAAATCTTTTGTGAATTAACATGAATTTTTAATAGCACATATACTTCTATGAGAAGGAGGACCATAAAATAATTAACTGAAAACTCCGGTGCATTGTTTTTCCCTCTTTGGGAAAAAGACACAATTTTTTCTATTCTTAATAAAGCCAAGATCCAAGCAAGAAGTTTTTCTGTTTAACAACAGGTAAATTAAGATCAAAGGGATAGGCAAACCATGCAGATTGGACTGCTCTTAATGGACCTCACAATGAAGCTGGGTTCATTTGGATTAGATATATCATTAGTCAAAAAGATCTTTGTCTACACATCGAGAACTCTTGGCCGCTCAATATCTTTTCCTTCCTGTCCTTTCCAAACCTGTATCTGTCTAGGAGGAAAATGGATCTCTTCCCCATAAGACAATGACAGAAATAGGCTGTGGATGTGAGCCTCTGTCCAATCAGTGGCAATATGCATAGTAATGTGTAGCACAGCTTGTGTAATGAAGTTCCCAGCGTGCAGCCTGCAAAGGTATCCTCCAGTGTGGAGGGTGATTTATTTCCTCTGTCAAGAGGTAGGACAGCCAGGACTTGTCCTTCCCTACTGTACCTGCAGAAATACTCTGTCATCTTGGGAAGTGGCAATGGATTCTGGGAGTGCAGCTCAACGGTACTGTTTGGAACTCCTCAGTTTAGCTGGGTAATTTCCCATCCCTTTTAATTCTTTGCCTAGAACACTACAAAGGGGTTACAAAGTAATCCCCAGTAAAAGAAAAAAAGGGACTACCCATATTTTGCTTTTAACTTTGAAACCGAATTTAGAATGATGAGTAAAATACCTATGTTGTAGTCAAAGTAGACGCAAAATTGATGGTACTGGGTCAGATATAATTTAACTCTTTTTTTATAGAGTTGAAAATACCAAGAGCTTCTCTTACTTTTTTAACTATGCTGAACTCTGAATACTCCAGCTCTCCAACCTTTTTTTTTGTTCTGAAAGATTGCTGCTATATATTGAGGAGACAGTGTGTCTTAGCCAGAATTCTTTCTTATTTTGGTTGGAGTTTGTTCTAGGATTTCATGTTAATTTTTTTGTTCTCATTTATAAATGTGCAGCTTAGTTCTTCTAACAATAGCTTCTCTCACCCAAACCAGATTTTTAAAATTTCAAACAAATTGGATAGAAGTACAGTATAGTTGAGCATCTCTCAATTCTCCAATTTTCCTTTATGTATCTGAATCACAACAAATAGCCATCACATACTGAAATTACATTCTATTCAAGTGACCAATAGAATATAAGATAAGAAAAAGAACTGCCATGAACTTTATCAACTATAAACCTGTCCTAAGAGTTCAAGACATTTTATTTCAGTTTATTTTCATTTTATTTATTTATTCATTTGCCTATTTATTTTATTTTTCTTTTTTAACATAGTTCATATCGCATAACATAATTCCAACTTTTGGTCAGGTGACATTTCTTTTAAAGCATTTACAGTATATACCACAAACAAACGATTTTTTTTAACATTAACCAACTGAGACACAAATAATAACTATGTATGCTAACTTCATAAGCCCTTGACCTAATTGTCTCCACATTATTACTAAGAATTAAAGGACCCTAACTTATTGTTGCTGGTCTAAAGTCCTAAGCCTAATAGCATAATTTTAGACTTGACCTTGGATGTTCCCCTACCAACAATCTGTAATTTAATAGATCTGGTATTAAGCTTACAAACCTTTTCACTATAGGAAATTGCCACTGAGTAGGCACATTGCAGGGAAACAACATCTTCCCAACTTCATGTCAGTTTCAAGCAGGAATAGATTGTCAACCTGCATTCAGTGAGACTTAGAGTCTGCCAGGTGTCAGTGGAGAAACTGAGTCAGGAGAACCCTACCTCAGCCCAGGCTGAACATTCACTCTCACTTCCTTCCCAGGAGATCACCTTTTCCAGTTCATAGCAGCATCTCACAGACACTGCCATCATGGATTGGAGGCTCAGACCGCCTTTGTTGTTATCCATACCTGAAGTTAGACTCAGAAGGACAGTCACTTAAGAGTCCCATAGCATCTTAAAATAGCTGGTTTCAATAACCAGGTTTCAGATATGACTATAATTTCACACTGGCTAAGGAACATCTTTTGGGGCAAGTCTTAAGTGACTTACATGCCTTTCCATACCTGTTCTAGTTCCTGCTTAAATAACAATCATAAAATCAAATTTACCATTAAAACCTTAACTTTCCCATCAATGCCAAATTTTACCGTAAGTTACCTACCTCTAGCAGACTTAAACTACAATTCATTTCCTCAAACTAAAGATGTCTCTGATTTAGTCTCAGTAATTAATTCAGCCAATTGTTTTAATACCAATTGCTTTTACATCACTTTGTAACATGTCCAATTTTTCTCCCCATGTCTCCTGTCCCCCCACTGCCTAAAACCTTACATTCTGATTACTCCTTCCCTCAAAGAGCCCTCCCTTCTATCACACCTCACCCTTCCCTCATCCCCATCTTCTCTCTTTTCTTGTAGGGCAAGATAAATTTCTCTACCCCATTACCTGTGTTTCTTATTTCCTGGTTATATGCAATAATAATTGTCAACATTCATTTCTAATACTTTGAATTCCACCTTATTTCTCTACCTCCCTACCCATCCCCACTGAGAAGGCAGGCAATTCATTACAGGCTATATATGTGTCATTTTGCCAAAGACTTCCATAGTAATCATGTTGTGTAATACTAACTATATTTCCTTCTATCATACTCTATCCCCCCTTATTTTTTTATTCCCTCATTTGAGATTGTCCCTTCCCTGTTTATTTCTAGTTACTCCTTTCTCCCACTTGCCCTCCCTTTTATCATTACTCTCACCCCACTTGTTGTCTCCTCCCCTACTTTCCCGTAGTATAAGATAGATTTTCATACCAAATTTAGTGAGCATGTCTTTCCCTCCTTAAGCCATATGTGGATAGTAGCTTCACTTTTTCCCTCTCCCCTTTTCCCTTTTCTCCTCCATTGAACAAGATTTGTCTTTATCTCTTTTATGAGTTATAGCCTGCCCCATTCCATTTCTCCCTTTCTCCTCCCAATATTTTCCTCCCTCACCTCTTAATTTTTATTTTTTATATTTTTTGTGGATATCATCTCTTCTGATTAAACACAGCCTGTACTCTGTGTGTGTGTGTGTGTGTACGTACAATCCCTCCACCTACTCAAATATTGAGAAAAATCTCGAGTTATAAATATTTTCTTTCCATGTAGGATTGTAAACATTTCAGCTTTAGAAAGTCTTTTATGATTTCTCTTTCCTGTTTACCTTTTCAAGCTTCTGATTCTTGTGTTTGAAAGTCAAACTTTCTATACAGTTCTGGTCTTTTCAACATGAATGCTTGACTTCTCTGTCATTGAATGACCATTTACTCCCTTGATGTATTACATTCAGTTTTGATGGGTAAGTGATTCCTGGTTTTATCCCAGTTCCTTTGACTTCTGGAATATCTTATTCCAAGCCCTCTGATCCCTAAATGTTGAAGCTGCCAGATCCTGTGCTATCCTGATTGTATTTTCACAATACTCAAATTGTTTCTTTCTAGCTGCTTACAGTATTTTCTCCTTGATTTTGGAACTCTGAAATTTGGCCACAATATTTTTAGGAGTCTCTTTTTTGGATTTCTTTCAGGAGGTGATCAGTGGATTCTTTCAATATTTATTTTGCCCTCTGGTTCTAGAATATCAGGACAGTTTTCCTTGATAATTTCATTGAAGATAATGTCTAGGCTCTTTTTCTGATCATGGCTTTCAGGTAGTCCCATAATTTAATTGTCTCTCTTGGATCTATTTTCCAAATCAGTTGTTTTTCCAATGAGATATTTCACATTATCTTCATTTTTTTTTATTTTTTAATTTTTTATATTTTTTATTTATTTTTTTATTTTAAATAAATTTATTTAACTTTTTACATTCATTTTCACAAGATTTTGGGTTCCAAAATTTTCTCCCCATTTGTCCCCTCCCCCCTCCCCAATACACTGGATATTCGAATTACCCATATCACCAATCTGCCCTCTCTTCTATCATCCCTCCCTTCCCTTAC
>CM053769.1:684097733-684168838 GCA_028658325.1 Potorous gilbertii
AAGCAGAATTAGCCAAGTGGAAAAAGAGGTGCAAAAGCTCACTGAAGAAAATAGTTCCCTCAAAATTAGATTGGAACAGATGGAGGCTAATGACTTTCTGAGAAACCAAGAAATCACAAAACAAAACCAAAAGAATGAAAAAATAGGAGTTAATGTGAAATATCTCAATGGTAAAATGACTGACCTGAAAAATAGATCCAGGAGAGACAATTTAAAAATTGTGGGACTACTTGAAATTGTATTTGCCTGCAGGAATGCTCTACATTTGGTGTTGCTAAGATAACTTTCAGTATTGGATCATGAGTGGTGACACAGACAGTGTAACCCAAGAAGGGAGGACTAGGAAACCACAATCAAAGACCAGACTGTACAGAAAGGAAATGTAAACTTTTGAAGTCAAAGACAAAGTCAGGATCTGGAAAAACTGGAAACTGAAAAATGAAGACAACGTTCAGAATTCAAGTATCTGGGGTGAAGTAGGAGAAGGGTCCAAGGCTACAGGTTTGGACAAAGGCTCTAGATCAGCTCAGAAACTGATTTGTAACCTAGGCCCTGGAACTAGTGTCTCTGTATCAGGAATAAGCAGATGACTGATAAAACCAAATTGTGACTGTTCATCCCAAGGGTGTTAGAGTGGAAGGAGTAAGAGAATATAAATTCCAAATCTGCCTCTGTCACTATATGATCTCAGGCAAGTCATTTACCCTCTTTTTGTTTGTTTTCTCACATGCAAAATGAAGAGATTAGATGAGGTATTTGCTAAGGTTCATTCCAGCTCAAAATCTGTAATCTTCTGATTGTCATCCATCCCAGTATTTAACAGCCTTCACAGGGCAGCAAATAAGGGCGCAGTGCACCCCAGAGAGACGCAGAGTTCTGTGATTGGAGAATGAAGGGTAGTGCTCATAAATCTAATTGTGATCCCATACAAATATTCAGTGTGGGAACTAGAGAAATCAAGCACAGGCTTTATAGCCCTCTCTAGGAAGCCTGATAAAAATATACAATTGTAACTGAAATTGTCTCTGAGGACTTTAGCTAAGATCAAGCCTAGAATAAGTTATTTTTTCCAAACTTCAGAGAGATGAAATAAATCCATGAAAAATCAAACAAACCAATTAGAAACTCTTAAGATATCTTAGAAAATCTTTCTGCCTGCCATAGCTTCATCTCAACCAAATTCAACTGTACCCTGTGCTTGTTGTTTGCCATGGCTTAACTTGGATTCTTACTGCAACTCTTGCCTTTCCCCTAACAATGAGTTGCCTTGCCTGTGCCAGTAGGTTTAAAAAGTCTGTTCATAGTCCTCTGCTCTTCTTTCTCTTCTTTTTCCTCCAGACATATCCTCTACTTCTACAACTATCAGCTGAATAGGGCTACTTCCCAATTTTGTGTCTCCAGATCTGTCCTCCTCTTGATGGACATTTCTGCTTATATATTCCACTGTCACCTCTTTTTTTTCTTTCCTTTCTCAAACCATTTTTTTCGACTTTATCGTCTTTGCTGATGGTGCCTCCATTATCTCATTTACCCAGGCTTGAAACTTCCAGGACACTTTGGATGCCTCTGTCTCTCCTTTGCCTTTCATATCTAAAGTACATTAGAATAGGATGAGATAGTTGTGGCCAAACAGTTCATATGAAAAAGACTCAGAGTATTGGTAAACTATACACTCATGGGTTGAGTGTGACATAATAGTC
Organism: Potorous gilbertii; assembly: GCA_028658325.1. Taxonomy (NCBI): domain Eukaryota; kingdom Metazoa; phylum Chordata; class Mammalia; order Diprotodontia; family Potoroidae; genus Potorous; species Potorous gilbertii. The sequence continues at coordinate 684,099,434 of CM053769.1, forward strand.
AAGTAAGATAATATGATTTTAGATTGTGTTTGCTGTAATATCCTGAATGATTTAGGTGAGTTTTATTCTACTGTGGCATGGTAGAGTTCATACTATATTTGGAATATATAAGTTCTACCTGATAGTTCCTGTTATTTCTTTGAGCCCCCAGTGCCCAGCACAGTGCCTGATGCATGATAAGTGCTTTAAAAATACTTTTTGATTGATTGTAGGTGTGATCTGCTACAGAAAATCATCTGTGGAAACCTTCTTATAATAACATGATTCAATTTGCACTCTGTGTCTATCAGGTCTTTATCTGTAGGTGCATAGCATATTTTGTCACAAGTGTTTTGGAATTGTGGTTGGTCATTGTATTAATCATTTACTAAGTCTTTCAAATGTGATCATCTTTAGAATATTTTTGCATGAATTGTCTTCTTACTTCTGCCCATTTAACTTAGGTTCCATACATACAAGTGTTCCCAGATATTTCTGAAACATCCTCATCATCATTTTTTTACAGTACAAAGGTATTTCTTAGCATTCACATACCATAACTTGTTCAGTCATTCCCCAAATGATTGGAATCCCTTCGTTTTCCATTTTCTTTTTGAAGAGATGCTATAAATATTGTTGTAATGTGAATCCTTTCCCTCCCCCTTTTTTTGATCGTTTTTGAAATATAAATTTAGTAGTAGTACTACAGGATCAAAGGTATACATAGTTAAATGTTTTTTTTTTTAATATAGTGGCTTTCTAGAATGGATGCACTAGTTCACAGCCCTCCCCACAGGCCCACCACCTTTGTCAGAGGGGATGCCTTGTGGATTTTGAACATTTATTCATATTAGCATTGATAGGTTGAATTTCTTCCTTTGATAGCAACCTATATGTATCCTTTTACCAGTTTACCAGTTGGGAAATGGCTCTTTTTCTTGAAAATTTGATATTATTTCTATTTATCTTAGAAGTGAGACCTTTATTAGAGAAATTTACTGTGAAAGCTTTCCTCCAGTTTCCTGACTTTTAATTTTATGGAGTTCAGACTATACATTTTACCTCCTGTGAACTTCTCTCTTTCTTGTTTCATCATTAACTCTTTCTCTATCCCTAGATCTGACAGGTAATACACTCTGTTCTGTTAATTTTCATGTGCTGTTTTAATCATGTACTCATTTTGAACTTATCTTGGTATACAGTATGAGATGCTGATCTATATTTTCCTATAGCACTTTCCATTTTTCTTAATTTTTATTTAATACTGAGTTCTTGCCCCAATAATTGGGACCTTAGGATTTATCAAACACCAGATATTACTGTGCTCATTTGATTCTTTATGTTATGTACCTGATCTGTTCTATCGATCAATTGCTTGCCTACCTGGTATCACATTAATCTGATGATTATAGCTTAATAATATAGTTTAAGATCTGGTATTTCTATCTCTTGTTTAGTCAAAAATTTCTCCATTCTCCATAAATCTGACAAATGCACTGTTCTTTGCTCCACTAATTTGTTTATAGTATCAATCTTTATACCTAGATCATGTACCCCTTTGGACTTTATTCTTGTATACAGTGTCAGGCATTGATCTATGCCCAGTTTCCACCACACTGTTATCCATATTTCCTAACAGTTTTTGTCAAACAATGTTTTGTTATCCCAGAATCTGGGGTCCTTGGTTTTATCAAACTGTAGACTTCTATATTTATTTACCATTGTGTTTTGAGTACCTAACATATTCCACTGGTCTACCCTTCTGTTTCTTAGCCAGTACCAAGTGATTTTCATGATCAATACAATTTGAGATCTGGTAGGGCTAGGCTACCTTCCCTAGAATTTTGTTCTATTAATTCCCTTGAAATTCTGGACCTTTTGTTCTTCCAGATGATATTATTTTTTCTAGCTCTAGAAAATAATTATCTGGTAGTTTCATTGGTATGTCACTGAACAAGTAAATTAATTTAGGCAGAATTGTCATTTTTTTTATATTGGCTCGTCCTACCCACAAGCAACTGATGTTTTTCCACTTACTTAGATCTGACTTTATTTGTGTGAAGAGTATTTTGTAATTGTGTTCATAAAGTCCCTCGGCTTCTTTTGGAAGGTAGATTCCAGATATTTTATAGTGTCTACCATATCTTTAAATGGGATTTTTCTTTTTGTCTTTTGCTGTTGGGATTTGTTAGTAATATATAGAAATGCTGATGTTTTATGTGGGTTTATTTTGCAACCTGCAGCTTTGCCCAAGTTGTTTATTATGACAAATAGTTTTTTTATTCGATTCTATAGGATTTTCAAAGTATATCATCACATCATCTGCAAAGAGTGATAACTTAGATTCTTCTTTGTCTATTCTAATTCCTTCAATTTCTTTCTCTTCTCTTATTGCTAAAGCTAACATTTCTAGTACCATATTGGATAAAAGTGGTGATAATAGGCATCCTTACCTTATTTCACCCTGGTCTTATTAGAAATGCATCTAGCTTATCCCCACTGTACATAGTACTTGATGTAGTACTTGATAATGGTTTTAGGTAGATACGGCTTATTATTTTAAGGAAGGCTCCATTTATTCCTATGACTTTCAGTGTTTTCAATAGCAATGGGTCTTGTATTTTGTCAAAAACTTTTTCTATATCTTTTGAGATAATCATATAATTTATATTAATTTTGTTGTTTATATGATCAATAATGCTCATAGTTGTCCTAATATTGAACCAGCTCTGCATTCCTGGTATAAATCCTACCTGGTCATACCATACTATTCTCATGATAAGTTGCTTTATTATTTTTGCTAATATCTTATTTAAAATTTTTGCATCTATATGCATTACAGAAATTGGTCTATAATTTTCTTTCTATGTTTTGGCTCTTCTTGCTTTAGATAGAATTTGATAGGACTCCTTCTTTGCCAATTTTCCCAAATAGTCTACATAGAATTGGAATTAACTCTTTTTTAAATGTTTGATAGAATTCACTTGCAAATATATCTGGTCCTGAAAATTTTTTCCTAGGGAGTTCATTGATGACTTGTTCAATCATTTTTCTAAGCTGGGGTTAAGTATTTAACTTCCTTTTCTGTTAATTTGAGTTATTTATACTTTTAAATATATTCATCCATTTAACTTATATTGTCAAATTTATGGACATACAGTTGGGCAAAGTAATTTCTAATTATTATTTTAATTCCTCCTTATTGGTGGTGAGTTCACCCTTTCCATTTTTGATATTGGAATTTGGTTTTTTCTTTCTTTTTTTAAAATCAACTTGACCAATGCTTTATCAATTTTATTGTTTTTTCATAAAATCAACTCTTAGATTTGTTTATTAGTTCAACAGTTTTCTTAATTTCAATTTTATTTATCTCCCCTGTGGTTTTCATCATTTCTACTTTGGCATTTACTTGGAGATTTTCAATTCTTTCTTTTTCTAGCTTTTTCAGTTGCATGACCAATTCATTGATCTCCTCTTTCTCTATTTCATTCATGTAGGCATTCAATGATATAAAACTTCCCCTATGAAGTTCTTTTGCAGTATTCCATGAGTTTTGGCAGGTTGTCTCATTACTGTCATTCTCTTGAATGAAGTTATTGATTGTTTCTATGATTTGTCATCTAACTCACTCATTCATTAGTATTAGATTATTTAGTTTCCAATTAATTTTTCTCCTTTTCAGTTGGAAATTCACCTAGAGAGGGAGTGTCTTCACCTTGAGGTAAACAATTGACTTCAGAATCAATTGATGATGGTCTCTTGGGAACATTATGGAAGTGCTTAGTTGATTTCTCAGGATCTTGTCCTTAATACTCATTAATGTGGCTCCATCAGTACTGAGTAGCTGAGATGCACCATTAACCTTTAGCTCATAAATAGCCTTCATGGCATCATAAAAGCATTTTGGATTGTTACTATCAGCATAAAACCGAATTTCAGAGGTGTTCCATCAGTCCCCACCACATCATTCAAAAGTGCATGTGAAGTTTTGATTGCTCTTGATAAATTCTCATATCATCATAGATAGCTTTGATTTTTCTTCTAAAAAATGTCTTTTCATATCCTTTGATCATTTTCTGCTTTCCTTCTATTCTTTGTTACATAGGATTTGTGCACAAATTAAATGTATTGAAAACTATTCATTTTACTTCTTATAATGGTCTCTATCTCTTGTTTTTTTATAAATTATTCCCTTATCTATTCATCTGAGAAGTAAAATATTCCATGCTCCTCTAATTGAATGAAATGAAATCACACTTTATGTCTAAATCATATATCCACTTTGACTTTGTCTTAGTATGTGGGGTAAAATGTTGGTCTATATCTATTTTCTGCCAAACTGCCTTTCAGTTGTCTCAGCAATTTTTTTCAACTAGTGAATTCTTGTCCCAAAAACTTGGATGTTTGTGTTTACCAAATACTAGATTACTATAGTCATTTGCTACTATGTGTTCTGTATCTAATCTATTCAACTGGTCTCCCATCCACTTCTTAGCCATTATCAGATTGTTTTGATGATTACCACATTGTAATATAGATTGAGATCTTGCATGGCTAGGCCACCTTCTTCACAATTTTTTATTAATTCCCTTTGATGTTTTTGACTTTTTATTCTTCCAGATGAATTTTGTTTGTTTGTTTTTAGCTCTATAAAATAATTTTTGTTAGTTTGGTATGACACTGGATAAGTTTGTTTACTTAGGTAGAATTGTGATTCATTGTGTCGACAGTCTGCCCATGAGCAATTGACATTTATTCAATTATTTAGATCTGACTTTATTTGTGTGAAAAATGTTTTGTAATTTTATTCATATACTTCCTGACTTTGTCTTCCCAAGTGTTTCATTTTGTCTATGGTTTATTTTAAATGAAATTTAACTTTTTATCTTTAACTTCTGGACTTTATTGGCAATGTATAGAAATTCTGATGACTTATGTAGATTTACAATTTTATCCTGGAATTTTACTGAAGTTGTTAATTACTTCAACTAGCTTTTCAAAAATTATTTAGGATTCTCTAAATACAACAACATATCATCTGCAAAGAATGATAGTTTTGTTTCCTCATTGCTTATTCTAATTTCTTTAATTTTTTCTTCTCTTATTGTTATAGCTAGTATTTTTAGTATAATATTGAACAATATTGGTGATAATAGACATTCTTGAATCAACCCTAATCTTATTGGGAAAGGCTTCTATCTTATCTCCTTTACAAATATTACTTGCTGATGGTTTTAGATAGATACTACTTACTGATTTAAGGAAAGCTCCATTTATCTCTATGCTTACTAGTGTTTTTAATAGGAAGAAGTGTTGCATTTTGTAAAAACATTTTTTTTTCTTTGAATGTGTTGATAAAATCATCTAATTTTTGTTTTCCTAATATTGAGGCAGCTCTACATTTTGGTATAAGTCCTACCTTGTCATGGTGTATGATTTTTGTGATGTATTGGTATAGTCTCTTTGCTAGCATTTTATTTAAAACTTCTGCATTAATATTCAGAATATTCAATTATTGAGAATATTCAATTAATAACATGCAGTTTTCTTTCTATGTTATTGCTTTCCCTGATTTAGGTATCAGTGTTATTTATGTGCCCTGCAAAGAATTTTATGGGACGCTTTTGCCTATTTTTTCAAATAGTATTGGAATTAATTGTTCTTTAAATGTTTGGTTTAAATCACCTGTGAATCTGTCTGGTCCGAAGAAATATTTCCTAGGGAGTTCATTTATGGCTTGTTCAATTTCCTTTTTGAAAATAAGATCACTGAAGTATTTTATTTCCTTTTGTGTTAATCTGGGTAATTTATATTTTTGTAAGTGTTCATCCATTTTGCATAGATAATCAGTTTTACTGGTATGTACTTGGACAAAATACCTCAGTAATGATTATAATTTCTATTCCTGGATAGTACATTCATTTTTATACCCTTTTCATTTTTGATATTGTAATTTGGTTTCCTTTTTATACAAAATCATATTAACCAGTGGTTTACTTTAAAAGTAAAATTAGCTCCCAGTTTTATTTATTAATTCAATGGTTTTCTTTTAGTTTTATTAATTTCTCCTTTGATTTTCAAGGTTTTTCAATTTGGTGTTTAATTGGAGATTTTTAATTTGTTCTTTTTCTAGTTTTTTTAGTTGCCTGCTTAACTGATCGATCTGTTTTTTTGATATTATTGATGAAAGTGTTTCGAGACATACATTACCCCCTAAGAGCTTTGGCTGCATCCTATAAATGTTGGTGTTGTCTCATTGTTATAATTCTCTTCAATGAAATTATTGCTTATTTCTATGATTTATTCTCACTCATTCTTTATGATAAGATTATTTAGTTTTCAATTAAATTTTAGTCTATGTTTCCATGGCCCTTTATTGAATTTAGTTTTTATTATGTTATGATCCTAAGAGGGTACACGTAATATTTCTGTTTTTCGGCATTTGTGAGATTTTTATGCTATAATTTTTATAATTTATAATTTTATGCTATGATGCATGTCAGTTTTTGTGTATGTGGCATGTATACCAATGAGAAGAGGTGTATTCCTTTCTATCCCTATTCAGTTTTATTGAAAGGTTTATCATATATAAATTTTTTAATTTTCTATTCATCTCTTTAAGTTCTTGTTCATTTTTTTTTGCTGGAGTTAACAAGTTTTGAGAGGGAAACGTTTATTTAAAAAGTTGGCTCAGTTTTATTGTTGGAATTATTTTTTTCACCGAGTTTTTGTACCACCTTTTCCATTTGGCCAATTCTACTTTTCTTTTGGGTTTTGACCCCTTAAAATTTTTAATTTCTTTATTTTTAGTTTTCAACTTTCACATCCACAAGATTTTGAGTTCCAAATTTTCTTCTCATCTCTCCCCTCAGCTCACCCCAAGATATCATGTCAATTACCCCCTCCCCTAATCTTCTTTCTCTTCTATCACAACTCTCCCTTCTCTCATCCCCTTCCCCTCTATTTTCTTGTAGGGCAAGATAGATTTCTATACGCCCTTGCCTGTATGTCTTATTTCCCAGGTGCATGTAAAAACAATTTTTAACATTTATTTCTAAAACTTTGAGTTTCAACATCTCTCCCTACTTCTCTCCCCTCCCATCATTACTGAGAAGGCAAGCAATTCGATAATTCTATTTTTCAATGAGTTCCTTTTTTCAATGAATTTTTGTACCTTTTGAAGTGGATTTTTGTGATATCTTTAACAAGTTGAATTTTGTCATAATTTTCTTGTACCCTTCTCATTTGTCTTTGCAGAATTCAAGGAGCTTACTCTCTAGAAATTGTTGTGAAAGCAATGCCACTAAATACCATGTCATACAGGATACTGTATTTGAAGAGGGCTGCTGTGAGAACTCAGTTGGACTTGATCTCTAGCTTTTGCTCTTGGCCTGAACCTCTTCTCTTTCTGGGACTTTGCTGCTGTGTGGTACTCTCTCACCACCACTTTCCTTACTGCACCAGTATCTGCATCTCTTCATGTTCTTTTCTTTCCTCAGCAACACTCTCCAGTGCAATTTTTCTTCTGTGAAATTCCTTCCCTGTTCTTCTTCTCTTGTAACTGTCTTTCTTTCCCTTCCTACCCAGAGTTGGAAATTCTACCTCCTCAAATTCCTCTGTCTGTACTACTCTATTGTACTTATCCCACTTTGCCTTAAATTACAATTAATACAGTAACTACATTTGTACTATATTTAGTTATTATTACATTACATTATTATATTATATATTATATTATTATAATATAATAATTATAAATATACAATTATTTGTATATTTCACTCCCCTTTTCTTCCTGTACACATTCCTATCATTAGGATCTATGCTGTATCTTCCTTTATATTCTCAAGAGAGGCAATACGGTGCCAGAGAGAACTCTGATGGATTTAAAATCTGGAGAATAGGACTTGATGACCCTTAATAGCTCTGTGTGGCCCTGGGTAAGTCACTATAATCACTCTGTTTATCATTTTCTACATCTTTGACATGAGGATAGGAATCCCTCTCACTACCAAGTTGATTTCATATATTTATGTTAGGAAAGTATTTGTGAAAACTGTTTGTAACTATTGAATTAACAAATGTTCGTTGAATTGAATCTAAAGAAGTGCATAAAAGGGTCCTTGGCTATTTCTATGCCAGAAGTGGACTCCTTTGTCTAAAATAGTTTGCTAGGCTATAATATTGCCCTGCTCTTTATAAAATATTTTCATAGTAATCTCTGAAAGTTTCATGCTGACAAAAAGTGAACCATAACCCTTTGCTTACTGATGTTATTTGGGACCAGAAGTCTGTACACACTGGAAGATCCATGAGGACATTTTACAGATCATTCCACTAAGCCCTCACATACAAAAGTTATGCAAACAAAATTCCCCATGTCAATTAAACCTGCTAAAGATGATTGTAACCTGTGGTGAACCCTTGGGTCCAAAGGTAAATTTGCTTCTTCCTTTTATTTCAAATAAGCTGTTTTCCACTGGGCTAAAAGGCCAAATAAGGCCAAAATCATTGAAATCAATGGAGGTTATATGAGGAAAGTTTTGTGTCAGTAGAATAACACTTCTAATGAATGAAATATAATTCATTGATAGACATATAATGTATTGTGTATTTTTATGTATATGAAATTGAAATATAAAGCAGGATTAATCACTAAAAATGGAGAATAGTTTTGACTGTGGGACACATCTTTGGATGATGGACAAAGTTCTAAGGAACTACTTGACCTCTTTTTTATTTGCATTTAATTAGTAAATAAATATCAAAGTCCTTGTCCTTATAGTGTTTTTAACTAGCATATAGTCTACGTGAAGAAGTAGTATTTGTTGGTTACTCGGTTATTGATTCTCCCTGTTGGAGGCTTCATATCTATCCTCTCTTTTCAATAGCAAGGTTTCTACATATTGGAAATCATTCATCTCTAGTCTGATTCCATTGTCCATTGTGCCAGGAATAGTCTTGTATAAAGAAACCTACTGAAGGAAGAGTTTTGGACTTTTATATGGTGGGAAGGAAATAGAGCAAAATAATTATTTACCAAGATCTGTCAATAACACTTCCTAATTTACCTGCAGGTGAGAATTGGGGAACAATTCTGGAAGTTAATCGGAGTTTAAAAGTTCTTTCCCTGTTCTTTCCCTGCACAGGCTGTCTGCTACATTTCCCCAATCCTACTGTGCTACGGTAACCATTCATGACATTAGGGAAATTATTTAACCTCTGGGGTTCTCTGTTTCCTCAATGGTAAAATGAGAGCATAAGACTATGTGTTCCTCCATTAGAATGTTAGCTCCTTGAGGTTGGGGATTATTTTTTTTCTTTCTTAGTATCAACCATGCTTAATGTAGTGCTGAGCATGTAGTCAGCATTTAATAAATTCTTGTTCACTTCACTCTATCTCATGTCCCTTCTAACTCTTACATATTTGTAATTCTGAGAAGATCCTATTGGCTACAACAAGTTTTTCAAACTGCACTGTGACGTGGTTATGGCAGTAAGAATTTGAAAGCAAGGTTTGACATGGATGTTCTCCAATTTTAGTTGATTTTATTTTTTTCATATTATTCATATATTTCTTTTTAATGTACATGTCCCTAAGGATGCCGAAGAAGGTGATTATATACAATATAGCATTGAATGTCTAATAGGAGTTCCTCTTAATGCACTCAGGTAAATATCAGCAGACTAAACAAAATATGAACTCTATTGGGAAGAAAGTACAAGCTCTCTACACACAAAAGCTAAAAGGAATACAGAACAATGTTTGTATGAGCCTAACCGGTTTTTTTGAAGTATCCTTAAGATAGGTGTTTTAGAAATGTGAAAAAAGTTAAAATTAAAATGTTACATGATTCACTAAAAATGCATCAATGTCTCATGTAATATATATGCAGCATTTCTAACTGATGATATAGGACACTGATTATGTTCAAGGCTTTTTTGTTGTTGTTGTTAGCTTATGTGTAGGTTACCATTTGTGATTCAGCTCATTTTTTCCCATCATATTCCATATCTAAACATCAATCCCTTGACTTAATTCATGGGATCCCAGGGGGAGAATTATACATATCATGTCTTCCTCTTGCACTGCTTTAAATCATCTTCCCTAATCCCCAAGGTGAAAATAACCATCCAATGTGGGTATATAGTAAGGAATGTATATTTAGCCATACATTTTCATGCTCAGGAAGTCTGTTAAGGAAACCATTTGTTCAAAATCAGGTGTACTTCCTTTGATGACTGAAAGATGGCAATTTTGTGGGGTGGACCTCAGTGTGCTTGACCTGGTCAATCTGAGTCACAGTCAGACACAGGATGCCTTAGAATTTCCTTTTAGATTAGGTCATCAACTCTTTTTCTCTTTTTATCCTGTGGTTGCAGCTATTTAAGTACAGTCCAGCAACAGATCCAATATTTAGCTCTACAGGGAGAAGAAGGATGTTCATTGTTCTTGGGCCCTTGAAGGTCATGAGGAAGCTCTTCATGGTGAACATTTTAGAAAGTGAATGGCAAATTTGTGGTTACTGTGTCTTCAAATGATGTCAGACAAGAAGCAAATGGCATTTGATAGCCTCTCTGGAAATTCAGACATTTTCAGAGTTAAAGTACGTTTTAAATTAGTTCTATTAGGAGGAAAGTATGTTATAAATGAAAGGCCTGTGTTGAGTTTGGTTTCTTAGAACTCTTTTTAGTAATTCAGGTCAGGAATATGCTTTGATAATAAAGTCAGAATTTGAGAGTTGTATTTTATTTCATGGGAAAACTGAACAAATTAAACATGTTACTACACATATACCCATGGATATGTCATTACTAGGAGATGAAATTGATATCTGAGAGGTGATTAATGTCTTTCCATTTATGATGTGAGAAGAATGAGTAGGGTGTTATGGTAGGGCTGCTGTCCATTTCTGCAATGGACTCAGGCCAGGATTTGAACATATGAACTCACATTCTGGCACTGAAAATCCCACTTCTCACCCAGCTCCTAGCAAAGGAATAGACCTTGCTTAGCACAGCAGCTCCGGACATGCATCATGGATTTAAAAATGGCCTCACTAACATTCAGCAGTTATAGTCTCCCACTTTGGACTTGGAACTTGTTCTATGAGACCAGGATGTTTTACAGCTGTCTGCAAAGCCACTTTGGGTGTGATGACTTTTGCTATTTGCCCTGGGTACTTGTCTGGAAGTGATCTTTAGTTTGAGGTAAAGTTTAGTGTTGTGTTACTTCCTGGCAAATTCTTAACATTTAACACAGAATTTAGACCTTGGGACAGTGGATTGCTTGAGCATATACATACATGATAGACCTATTCCTATTAATTTAAAACTCTTTTGAAATACTTCATAATTTTAGCCATCACATGGTTAGCACTTTCTAGCCTGAGGGAATTTTTAAGCTTCTGCCTTTTACTTTGTAGAATATTTCTGAGTCCTATGAGAGGCTTCATGCTGCAGGAGATGATGAGCTGTCTTCAGCATAAAGAAGACCGTGATCAAGTTCAATCTTTAACACATACTGAATCTGCGACCATTGCTAAGCAACTTAGTATCTCAGTTTCCTAACCCACTCTCTAAGAGATTAAGCTTCAGAGCAGATGCCAATCTATTTTATTAAAGGTAGTTACCTATGAACTCACTGTTTGGTGTTCCATTAAAAGAAATCCTTAATAACTCAGTCATAGCCTGCTATGTCAGTGAATCACCTCTCATTGGGAGTCCTGGAATTTGGGAACACCTCTGAAGTAGTAGGTATATTCCTTGACATAGTCTGTAATTCACAATTCAACCATGGAAAGCAACCAACTGGAGACATTCCCTTTGTCCCTGAAAGTCACTTCTGTGTTGAATAACAACATAAAACCTTATTTATTTGATAAACAATCTTTCTTCCACCTCAATCATTCTTTAATAGCAACAAGCTAAAGGTTGTGAGGATAGGAGAAATGACTCAATTCTTTCAAACCACTAGGGTATTACTGTGTGCATTGCTGTAGCTAAATGAAATCATATGGCTCCTACTATCAACTCACCTACTACAGTTCTGAGGAGGCACTATGACAGGTGGCGGGGAGCACTGTCTCATCTAGATAACTATCATCATATCGTTTAGTTTTTGACTTCAGAATATACATGTGCTTGCATGTCTAAATTTGCAAATAAGCACAAGGAAGCCCAATGATAATTACAGACTATTAATTACTATTTAAAAATAATCCATAAAGGGCAAACATCTTCAGAAATTCAGGGCACATAACTGTATTTAGCTTCTGTTAATTCTACCAAAATATCAGAAGTTGCAGAATCAACGTTGTAATATAACAGGACTCTTTCATAATATTTCTGAAAATTGCTGATTTATAGTGTACACTGTTCCGATTGCTTAATGGTTCCAATGAGTTTACAGGCCCAATGCTATAATTTCCTGTAGCTCTCATTCCACTGGTATGGTTCTCCAATCACACTATTTATATTCATTTAGTCTATGACCTAGTTTTGGATGTGCTTAAAGTAGTTTGCCCATGAGAAGGTACTGAGCCTTACCCCTCCCCATAGACAGCCATGAATCCCTCATTAACCAGTCATGGTACATGACACAGGAGGTGATTTTTCAGTGGCCTATGGGCAAGGCCCTAGGCGAAAATCAAGCAAGACAATTTTTGTTCCTGGTGTCCTCTCTTTTTGGATATCATCGCTATGATGCCTGCTTGTCTCCCAGAGTCCTAGCTACCCTTCAATGTTCACACTCCTTTGCCTCCCTTCTGGTAGTCCGCCCTCCTAGGAAGTACCTGGAGAACCAAAATCACCTTTTTAAAAATCTTTTCTTCCCAGTCAAAATGACCTTAGTGTCAGTGTAATTGACTCAGAGCCAGAACGAAGCATTTACATATCCTTGTCGGTTTGAAAATTATGTGCCCTGTATGTAATGCCTGATGCTTTCATTCTTTGTTGTAAACAACTGGACTTGTCATGAAATGAATATCTACTTGTCATGGAGACCAGGATTATCTGGTGTAAAAATGTGAATTTAAAGAAAATAAAGTTGCAATATGTACCTTATCACTCCTTAGTTCTGTGCTTTTAGCATCTCCTTTAGCACCTACCTTTAGTCTGAGTTTATTTGAGCTTAGAAGAAAGCAATCTTCCCCAAGTCAAATTAAAGTGGTCCAAACTTAAGGGTTAATGAGGTTGGGGGTTAGGGAGATGAACGAGAAAGTTACGGCCAAACACTGGAAATGAATTCCAGAGAATCTGTCTCTCTGAATCAGAGAAAAGAAAGTATTTAGTCAAGGTGCAGTTCTGTGACTATTAATACAGACCACCTTTTATTCATAATGGACAACTAGACAATGGAGGACAGTCCTTGCCACAATTAGAGGTAATCTATGCCTGATTTCAGCTTTTAGAGCAGTTTATATATATTCTCTGCCTGTTGCCAATTCAACCAAGGGACTTAAAAGGTTACTTCTGGCCATGAGTGCCTGAGGGGCAGGTACCATATAGCGACCCAGAGTCTTTTCTGAAGGCTGAGGTGTTAGAAGAATTGTTGAATGAAGAGTCATTGAACCAGAATTGAATGCACATACATAAGGAATGGTATACCTCTCTATTGGATATTTTACTCTTTTCTTTCCTTCACGCCTGAGAGAACGACTAGGAAGTGCTGACTTGGGGTGACACAAGAAGCTAAATTCTCCAAGAGGTCGCCATGTGTATATGAGTGCGTGGCATCACTGTTGTTTTTGGGTTCATTTTTATCCTGATCATAGGTGAAAGAGTACCTGGAGACAGAATCAGCCAAGTTATGGTTTTGTGAACTTCTAAAGGTTTTGAAAATCATTGGAGCACCTTTCTAGCAACTAGAGTCAGCACAAAGTCTATCGGTGGTTGTAACCTGGGCTGAGAGTGGAGGAAATTGATCCTTATGTATGCGTGTTCACTTTTGACTTGGTAACCACTGAATCATCAATCCTTCCAGCTCCTCAGTCAAGACTTTTTATCACAATAGTAACAGTCCCCCATTCCCATCATACGTCACAGTAACTTATGGTTATAAATAGCTTCATTAGTTCTCTCCACTTGATTGAATTGGAAGTAGGAACAGGATATTTTCTAGAGGCTGAAACCAAGTGAAGATGTCTTTACCTGATATTTCAGCTTTGTGACTGGGATACTCTCCCTTTTCATCTCTCCTTTCTGGCTCTCCTGACTTCTTTCAAGTACCAGCTACAACCTCATCTTTTATAGGAAGCCTTCCCTATATCTTTCTAATACCTTCCATCTATTATTCTTTCAAATTTAGTCTTGCAGATTACTTGTCCATAGTTATTTACATGTTATTTTCCTTATTAGCCTGCAAGCTCTTTGAGAGCAGAGATTGTCTTATATCTTTCTTTGTAATCCCAGAACTTAGCACAATGTCTAGTATATCGTAGCGTAATAAATCTTATCGACTGGCTAATCTACTTCAGAGACTGGCCTCTGTGGATGTATTCTGTGTAACTCTAGACACTCATCCACTAGGAGACAAAGCTGCAAGCTAATGTGACGTGCTTTGTGTGATTCTGACAATAGGCTCTGGGCTGCTCCAGAGAACTTCAAAGAGTAGACTTCAATTCTTCAAACATCTTGAAGATTTAGCTTAGAGCCAACTGTCAAATCCTCTGATGCTACACTCATCTCCTTACTCCCAGGAAGTGATACACAGTGGTTGGAATGAGGATAAATCCAGACTTGATTTTGAGGGTATAAGTACGTTAATAGAACGTCATGTTAACCCAGATGAACTCCTAATGGGACGAACCATAACACAAGTTGTTGCTCTTTCTTCATTCTCAAAGAGGATCAGTGACATGATGGGGGTGATGTCTTGACTTGCAAATACATTGGATTTGAGTAAGACAGAGCTGCACAGTCATCAGCTTCACTCTCTCCTCCTCCAGGGTCATCACAGTCCAGAGGCAAGACAAAATTCAAGATGACTGGTGATGGCCCAAGGTGCAGTAGGTGACCTTGGCCTTTATTTTGCTCATGCCTCATGGTTGCCAGTTTTACTCTCCTTGTACTATCAGTGAAGAAGTTATACAAATTGACATTTTGGCACTGAGAGCTGCAGTGGAACAGATCTAACTGTATATAATCTTGAGCTTGTAAAGGCATGTGAGATGGCCACCTAATATATACATACACACGTGTGTATGTAATGGTTTATATCAGGATGACTATCCAACATGTGTGTGTGTATGTATCAGTATATGCGTGTATATGTGTATTTATCTCTCTTTCTCTCTCCCACTCTCCCCACACATGAATGTATGCATGTATCAGGGTGGTCTCTGCCCAAACCAGACACACACATATATTTATATACTTACAAATAGATATATACTTAAATAAATATACACATAAATAAGCAAATGAATACATGCACGTATATTTCCGTATACATACTTACACAGACATGCTTGTGTTTCCTTTCTAGTTGAAAATACAAGGCAAAGCTAAAAGATCTTTCTGCCTAAGAAAGTAAATAATTGGTATTCTGTTGAACATGAAGGGGAGACTCAAATTCAGTAAACCCTACTACAACTTCCTTTATAGGAATCTGAAAAGCATGATGAGATAAGATGTTAAAATGCTAGCAGATCTTTGAAAGAAAAGCACTTTGTAAATCTAAGACACGATTACTATTAACATTTTCCCCGTCAGATTTTCCTAGTCTTTAAGTACAGTGCTCCATAGAGAACTTAAATTTTCTTGGACTAGTTACTGAACTTTCGTACTGAAAATGTTCATTTTGTAAACACTGAATCTTTCGTTTCCATTAGGTAAGTTCTAAAATATATTTTGGCATATTTGCATACTTTCAGATGACAGTAAATAAGTAGAAATTATTCAATGAAATCTATCCTTTTTTATGATTCTGTCCCTTACTAGCCTCTCAAGGGACTTGTCACTAACTCACTTTTTCCTGTTTTACTTCCAGGTTTTCCTAGAGGCGATGGCCAAGTGCAGCCCCATATTAATCTAAAATTGAAAGACTCTCAGGTTCTAAGGGAAACGTTGAAAGACATTGGAGAGGAGGTTAATTTTAAGAGTGGATATATCTGTCATGTCACTATATTTAATGAAAGGTGAAGGGTACAAGAAGCAGGAAGGCAAAGGTATTTTTCCTAGACTTTTGCTATACTACCATCATAATGTTTGCATGTAGATTTAAAGGAAAGAAAATTGGATTTGAGTCCATTTTTCCAGGCTTTCATTCTTAGACTCTGTGGGGCCTTGGGTAAGTCATTTAACTGATCTGTGTCAAATGAAGGCATTCCATATGACAATTTACAAGGCTTAGGTGTTAGTGCACCTGTAAGCAGAAAGGACCCATAGAGATCAACTAGTTCAGTCTCATGAATGAAGCCATGAGGTCTTGCTCCAGTTCTACTAATGAAATCTCCAATATCATTTTCTTTTGCAAAATGTTATAGTAATTTGAACAGTGTGACAAATTTGAACAGTATGGTGACACACACTTTATTAAAAAAATTTAAAAGCCTTAATAACCACAAGACTCACAATGTTCAAAAGAACTTTAATGTAGTTATGGTAGTAATATTAAATTCTTACCAAATGAATTTAAAAACAAAGAGTTTTTGCTACAAAGGATATTTTCAAGATGATCTGGACACATCATATGCATATTTAAGGAGGTTTTTTGGTGTTGTTTGTTCCTTTTTGTGCTTTTAAAGATTTTTTTTATAAACTCAATCCTTCCAACATGTCCAGTCTTCTTTCTCATGAGTTTTGCCTATAGACTTTTTTTCATTGGCGTTTCCTTTCTTGCTGATCTTTGCATAAGACACTACATCTCCTTACACTAGGCATGTTTACTGATTGGTTCCCTCCTTCCTTGAAACTATGTCTCCTAAGCACTCTCTACTGGTTCCCCTGGCTTCTTTCAAATCTTAACTAAAATCTTACCTTCTGCAAGAAGTCTTTTTCAGTCATCTTAACCTTAGTGCCTTCTCAAAAATTATGTAAAATTTGTTCTCTCTTTATCCCTTTCTCTGTCTCTGTCTATCTCTTTCTCTGTTTATGTTTCTGTCTTTGTGTGTATACATATATATATATATATATACACAATTTAATTTTTTAAATTATATATAAAAAGCTTTTTACATATTCTTTCTAAAAATTTGAGTTCCTTTTTGTTTTTTTGGGGGGGACCATCTATTTTGTTTTTTAAAAATTACTTGGAAAAATATTTTTAAATTTTTAAAAATAAATTTTGAGTTCCAAATTATCCACTTACCTCCTTCCTTGCTCCTATATTAATAAAGCAAGCACTTTGATATGTTACACATGTGCTTCCTTGCAAAACATATCCATATTTGTCATCTTGCAAAAGAAAACACAGATAAAAAATTCAAAAAACAAAATTTAAAAAGTGTTCTTCAATCTACATTTAGACTCCATAAATTCTTTCTGTGTAAGTGGATAGAATTTTTATTCTAAGTCTTTTGTAATTGCCTTAGATCATTGCATTGTTGAGAAGAGCTAAAGTCATTCACAATTGATCATGGTACAATTTTGCTCTTACTCTGTATAATATTCGCTTAGTTCTGCCCACTTCACTTTGCATCAAGTGCAAAGACTTTCCAGATTTTTCTGAAAGCATCCTAGTCTTCATTTTTAATAGCATTTCACTATAACCATATACCACAACATGTTCAACCATTCCCCAATTGATGTCTATCCTCTTAATTTCCAACTTTTTGCGATCACAGAAAGAGCTGGTATAAAGTAATTTTGTATATATAGGCCTTTCCCTTTTTTTAAATCTTCCCTTTCCATAGATCTGACATGCGAACTGTTTCATGCTTCCCCAATTTGCTTATGGTATTATATTTTTTTGATCTAAATTGTGAAAAGAGAATTAATAGCTTGAGAAAAGAAGTACAAAAAATAATGAAGAAAATAATGCTTTGAAAACGGGATTGGTCAAATGGTAAAAATACTTTGAAGAGAAGAACTTAAAAAGCAGAATTGATCAAATGGAAAAGGAGGTAAAAAATCTCACTAAAGAGAATAAGTATTTAAAAATTAGAATTTGGCAAGTGAAAGGTCAAATGATTCTATGAGACATTAAGAAACAATAAAACAAAGTCAGAATAAAAAACGAAAAAATGTGAAACATCCAATCAGAAAAAAATTTCCAGATTGAGAATAGATAATTTAAATAATTACTGGACTACCAGAAATCCATGAACAAAGGAAAAGCCTAGACATCATATTTCAATAAACTGTCAAGGCAACTGTAACAACATCAAAGAGCCCGAAAGTAAAATTGAAATGAAAGATCCTTTGATCACCTCTTAAAAAAGATCACAAAATAAAAACTTCCAGGGATATTATAGCCAAATTTCAGAACTCTCGAGTCAAAGAGAAAACAATTAAAGCAGTCAAAAAGAAGTCACTCAAATAAAGTGGAGTCATAGTCAGACTTACACAAGATCTAGAAGCTACTACATTAAAAGCATCAAAGACGTTGAAAATGATGTCCCAGAACAGAAGAGAGCTGAAATCGCAAACAAGTATAACTCACCCAGCAAAGTGAGTATAATACCTCAAGGGAAAAATGGATATTTAATGAAGTAGAGGAACAACAACAATAAAATCAGAATGGAATAGAAAAGATGACTTTCAAATATAAGAATCTAGAAAATCATAAAAAGGTAAACATAGAAAGAAGTCATAAAGGACTCAGCAAGGGTGAACGAAATACCATTCTATATGGGAAGATGGCTTGTGTCTTTTAAGAACTTTATCATTATTTAGTCAGTTCGAAGGATTCTATATAGAAAGAAGGTGTGAGGGCGAGTCTATTAGAGGTTTTTCAAATATAATCAAGTGTAATGGAAAGATGATTGTCTCCCTTGTTATTTAATAATAGTAATAACTAGTGTTTGTGCAGTATTTTAAATCTTGCAAAATAATTTATAAACATTTTTCTCATTCTATTCTGGGAAGTAGATGCTATCATTACTTTATTGATAAGAAAACTGGTAGAGAAATATCACTTTCCAAGTGCTCTTTCTATTGTGCCACTTTGATACCTTCTGATAAAGTTCTAGAAATATTAGCTACAGCTATAAGAAAAGTAAAAGAAATTTATGGAATACGCATAGACCGGAAGAAACAAAATTATGGTTTTCAGATGACAGTAAGATTTACTTAAAGAACCTCAGGAAGTTAACTAAAAATAACTAAGACGATGAATAACTTCAATAAAGTATCAAGATATGAATGAAACTCACAGATTGGCTTTTCTGTGTATTGACAAAATGCCTTTCAAAACCATTAAAATAATGAGGAGTCTATCAAGATATTATTGGCATTTAAAAGAATACAACTATGAAACACATTTTATAGAAATAAAGAAAAAATTTTAATAGTTGGAGAAATAAGCTGCTAATAGGTGGTCCATGCTCAAACAATAAAAAGAGCAATGCTAACTAAATTAACTTATAGATTCATTACAGAACAAACAACCAAAGAGTTGTTTTCTAGCATTTGAAAAAAAGATAACAAAATTCATCGGGAGAAATAAAAGGTCAATAATCTTAAGGGAAATCACCAAAAAATATAGTGAAATGAAATTGTATCAAGCAGAATCCAATTTCAAAAGATAGTTTTAAGCTATAATCACCAAAACTATTAAAACTGATTAAAAATATAAAAGATGATTAGTGAAAGAGATTAGGTATACAAACCCAAGAAGCAATCAAGTATAATAGCTTTATGTTGGGTAAACATAATTGATCGTGTCTTGGGAATTAATAACTTACAAACAAACGCAGAAAAGCTGAAATAGTATGCACATCCTTTGCTGATACGAATGCAACAAAAAACTATATTAAATAAGCTCTGCACTGAAGTTAATGATGTCACTGGGACAAGATATCAAAACTTATTACAGTCATTACAGTATTAAGTGAAAATTTTACATTTTTAAAAAATATATGTATTTAATTTTTAAATAGTTATTTTATTTGTTCTCAGTGTTCTATAATCACCTCCATATGCCTTAGATATTTTTCCCTCTCTCTCCTTCTTTTCCCCCCTCCCTCCCTACTCCCACCTTGAGATGGTTTGCAATCTTATATAGGTTCTACACATACATTCCTATTAAATACAATTTCCTCATAGTCATGTTGAATAAAAGAATTAAAATGAATGGGAGAAAACATAAAATAAAACAAAACATAGTACAAAAGAAAATGGTCTGCTTCAATCTGCAATCCAATTCCGCAGTTCTTTTTCTGGATTGTGAAAGTGTTTTGCCTCAAAAGTCCACTGGAAATTTTTAGTCCTTGCATTAATATGAAGGACCAAGTCTACCAGAAAAATTCCTCACACACTGTAGTTGTTGCTATGTACAAAGTTCTCCTGGTTCTGCTCCTTTCACTTAGCATCAGTTCATACAAGTCTTTCCAGGTTGATCTGAAGTTTTCTTGTTCATAATTTCTTGTAGCACAATAGTATATTCCATTACATTCATATACCACAACTTGTTCAGTCATTGTGCGATTGATGGAAATCCCTTTGATTTCCAGTTTTTGGCCATCACAAGGAGAGCTGCTATCAATATTTTTGTACATGTGGGACACTTTCCCAGTTCTATGATCTCTTTGGAATATAGTCCCAGAAAAGATATTTCTGGGTCAAAGGGTATGGACATTTTTATAGCCCTTTGGATAGTCCAAAATTGCTCTCCAGAATGACTGGATCAGCTCACATCTCCACCAACAATAAATTAGTGTTCTAAGTCTCCCACATCTTCTCCATCATTTACCATCTTCTTATTTTGTCATGTTAGACAATCTAATAGGTGTTATATGGTACCTCAGAGTTGTTTTGATTTGCATATCTCTAATCAATAGTGATTTAGAGTATTTTTTCATACGACTATAGGTAGCTTTAATTTCTTCTTCTGAAAATTGCCTATTCATATCCTTTGACCATAACTTGTATTCTTTACATTTCACTCAGTTCTCTATATATTTTAGAAATGAGGCCTTTATCACAGACACTAGTTGCAAAAATTCTTTCCCAATTTTCTGCTTCTCTCCTAATGTTGGTTACATAGGGTTTATTTGTGCAAAAGCTTTTCAATTTAATGTAATCAAAATTATCCATTTTGTACTTCATACTTTTTTCTATCTCTTGTGTAGTCAAAAATTTCTCCATTCTCCATAAATTTGACAAATGCACTGTTCTTTGCTCCACTAATTTGTTTATAGTATCAATCTTTATACCTGGATCATGTTCCCATTTGGACTTTATTCTTGTGTACGTGTCAGGCATTGGTCTATGCCCAATTTCCACCACACTGTTATCCAGTTTTCCCAGCAAGTTTTGTCAAACACTGAATTTTTATCCCAAAATCTGGGCTCCTTGGATTTATCAAACAGTAGATTTTATATTCATTGACTACTGTGTCTTCAATACCTAACATATTCCACTGGTCCACCTCTGTGTTTCTTAGCCAGTATCAAGTGGTTTTGATAATTGCTGCTTCATAATACAATTTGAGATTTGGTAAGGCTGGACCACCTAGAATTTCTTTTCATTAGTTCCCTTGACATTTCAGATCTTTTGTTCCTCCAGATGAATTTTAATATTATTTTTTCTAGCTCCGGAAAATAATTATCTGATAGTTTGAACAGTATGGCACTGAATAAGTCAATTAAAGTAGAATTATCATTTTTATTATATTAGCTCAGGCCCGCTGATGAGCAACTGATGTTTTTCCACTTACTAAGATCTGACTTTATTTGTGTGAAAAGTGTTTTGTAATTGTGTTCTAAGAGTTCCTGGGTTTGTTTTCTCAGGTAGAATCCCAAATATTTTATAGTGTTTACCTTAGCTTTAAGTAAGATTTCTCCTTTTATCTCTTGCTGTTGGGTTTTGTTAGTAATATATAGAAATGCAGATGATTTATGTGGGTTTATTTTGTAACCTGCATCTTCACCAAAGTTGTTTATTATTTCAAGTAATATTTACTTGTTTCTCTGGGATTTTCTAAGTACATCATCATATCATCTGCAAAGAGTAGCAACTTAGTATCTTCTTTGCGTATTCCAATTCCTTCAATTTCTTTTTCTTCTCTTATTGCTACAGCTAACATTTGTAGTACCATATTGAACAATAGCGGTGATAATGGACATCCTTTCTTCACCTCTGATCTTATTGAAAATGCATTTAGCTTATCTCCATTGCATATAATGCTTGCTGAAGGTTTTAGGTAGATACTGCTTATGATTTTATGGAAAGTTCCATTTATTCCTGTTCTCTCCAGTGTTTTCAATAGGAATGGGTGTTATAATTTGTCAAAAGCTTTTTCTGCAACTCTTGAGATAATCATGTGATTTCTGTTACTTTTGTTGTTGATATGATCAGTAATGCTAACAATTTTCTTAATATTGAACCAGCCCTGTTGTTTATCACCAGTTCTATTTGCAATAACTAACACTGTAAAGACAAAACCAAATCACTAGTAGACAAGTACAAATTAAAGCAATTCTGAGATTTCACAACTTTGAAAGCTCTAAGAATTCTGCTCCAAATATTGATTGTCCATTATTCGAGTGGACCTAGGATGATCCCTATTTCCTCCCAGAGAGAGGCTTGACTTTACATGTTAATAGGATAAATATGTATTATATGCAGTGAATGAGAATTTTTTTTTGCTTTACTATGCATGACTGTTAAAAAAGGATTTGTTTTTCTTTTCTCCTTTTTCTCCCAATGGGGCAGGGTAGGGGAGGGAGATGAAATAGATTTTTGCTAATGAAAAAAATTATAATCAAGAGGTAAGTCAGTTGTGTAACATATGCAGAATGCTGCATGACCTCACTATGTTATTTCCTTAATTATTTTGCTTTGTTATGAGACCTTTCACAGAGTAGGGGTAATTTGTACAAAAAATATAATGTAAAAAACAAAATGCATATATATACAATGTGTATATATATGTATACAAGTATGTCTATGGGTGTATATATACAATATATAATATGCTCATATACACTGTATATACATACATATGTATGCATGCACATGCATGTGCATATATATATATATATCACTTAATGAAGTAAACAATCATTCAACAAAATGTTTTTGAAAATCTGACATAGAGTCTGGCAGAAAGTAGATGTAGATCAAAAACTCATATCAAATAACACAATAAACTCCAAATAGTTACAAGATCTAGATATATGAAGTTCATATCACAAATATGTTAGAGGAAAAATCAAAGAGTTCTTGAGCAAACAAGGAATAGAGAGAAACATATTATAGGTAAAAATGGATGGTTTTGATTCACTAAAATGGGAAGTTTTCTGCAAAAACCATATTCATACAATTAAAATTGGAAGGGAACTAATTAATTTTGAGAAAATCCTGCTGCCAATTTCTCTCATAGCAGTTTGATATCAAAGATATATTAGGAAATAATACAAATCTATGTTCTCCACCAGAAAAATGGTTGAAGGCTATGAATAGGCAGTTTAGAAATGAAGAAAAACAAGTTGTCAATAACAATACCAGTAAAAAAAGTAAGGAAAATTAATACAATTCTGAGATTTCATTATATACATGTTGAATTTGCAAAAATGATAAAACAAGTAAATGACATTTTAAAGAGGAGATGTGGGAGGATTATGTACCATTGATGGAACTCCAAGGCCGTACAACCATACTGGACTGCACTTGTGAACTGTGATAAAAGAACACATCATCCTGATATTAGATTCATACTCAGAAAAAGATAAAAGAGAGAAAGAACTCCTGTAAACAAAAATACAACAGCGCATTTTTCTTCTAGTCCAGAACTGGAATTAAAATGGGTGTGTTTCAATTGGTGAATAGTTGAAGATATGGATAGTCTATGAATATAATGGCATAGTATTTCCAATACTAAGTAGGATAAATTTAGAGAAAAATTGGGGCACTTTTATGACTTGAGTCTTAGAATAACAACAGTGAAAGACTTAAAAGTGCTGATCATTTTAATGGCCAATCATAGCTATAGAACATTGATCTTTTCTGAAGAGAGGTGATAAACTACAAATGAAGAATGAATTATAAATTTTCAGATGTAGCCAATGTGTGATTTTACTTTCTAGGTGCATAATTGATTTGTTGATTTCTTGAAAGAGAGAACTTTTACATTTCTTTTTTTTTAAAGTGGGTAAATTTCAGAAGGGCCATTGGAAAGTAGTGATAGATGATTCTAAAATAGGAAGAAGACAAAGAGAAAAATGTTGAATCATCAAAAAATAAGAGTTTGACAAAGCAAGCATATATACAAAACACATGAGTGGGGGGATATTTTAATATTATGTTAAATTTATTTTTAAAAGCTATGCATAGTGAAAAATTGTACATAACAATTTTATGAACAATCCTCTTTTTCTTTCTGATTTGAAGTATTCATGTTTTTATGTTTATTAAATTTATTTAGGAGTTATACACACATATCCATACACACATATATATAATCATGTGAAATGTATGGAAATTCCAAATAGGATCATGAAGACTCAGGGCATGACTGAAAAACAACTATTAACCAGTTAGAAAACCAAGGTCCAGAATTTGCCCAGATCTTCAGATCCTAAAGGGAAACTGATAATTGCATTAACTCAGCAGTTAAGTTATTAACTTTGCTAGGGAGTTATTAACTTTGCTAAGGAAGAATAATAAAAAACCGTACAAATTTAGTTTTGTGAGGTTTGTACTTTGCATTTAGGCAATATGGTGACCATAAAGAAATTACACCGTATTTGCATTTCAAAAGTCTTTTTCCTACGATTTATACATTTTATGTTTCACACCAGGGGGCCAAATTTGGAAAGCACTTGCATATAGAAATATGACTGAAACATCTTTATAAAGTATAAAAAGTAGGATCATTTGCTAATTATTCTCTTGGAGCCAGCATTTGGTCCTGAGGGTTGATTTTAGCTTTTGACTCTTTCAGTTTCATTATGCTTGCTCCTGCTTGTAACTTGGAGAAAGTTGATACTAGGATTATAGTTCACTTTTGGGTTCTGGTTTTGTACTCCAAAGGAATAAGTTAATGCTACCATTGGTGGAAAACAGAAAGTATGAGTCTCTTCCCTTCTCTGTGTGGTCTATGCATTTTAGATGGGGTGGAGTGGAGAGGGAAGTAATTATTTTCCCTTTCTTATGGAAAGAAACTTTGTATAGCCAGGAAAAAAAAGAAGAGTTGAAGTCAGGACACATAAATTATTTAAAAATGAACAAATTGCCAGACTTTTGTTCCTCAGTTTCACTCTCTGTCAAATTATTTGTACTATCACCCTCATAAGGTTATAGTGAAGAAAGCACATATAAATCTGTACCTGGAAGTTATTAAAGGTAAGAATAACCTAGTGAACTTGTAGGAAAGGAAAAAATTGTATTTAGTATAGCACCAGCTGAGACACTGGAAATGTAGTTACATCTTAAATTAAAACTGGCCTAAACTTGTAACTTCCTTCCACATAGTAGTCAGTCAATAAACATTTACCAAGTTCCTGCTTTTTGCGTCAGGTAGCAGTCAGTCAATAAACATTTACCAAGTTCCTGCTTTTTGTGTCAGGCACTGTTATAAATGCTGGGGAGGCAAAAAACGGAAAAAGACAATATCTGCTCTCACAAAGCTCACAGTGTAAAAGGGAAGACATGCAAACAAATATATACCAAGTGATCTCCATAGATGATAAATTTATTATTGTTCAGTCATTTCAATCATGTCCAACTTTTTGTGACCTTTTTGGGGTTTTCTTGGTAAAGATAGTGGAGTGGTTTGTCATCTCCTTCTCCAGCTCATTTTACAGATGAGGAAACTGAGATAAATAGAATTAAGTGACTTGCCCCGAGTCACACAGCTAGTAAGTGTCTGAGGACGGATTTGAACTCAGGAAGATGAGACTTCCTGACTTCAGTCCTGGTGCTCTCTCTGTACACTATACTGCCTAGATATCCATACAATATAAAGAGGAAATTATTAGAAGGGGAAAGACACTAGAATTGAGAGGCTGTGAAAAGCTTCCTGTAGAAGATGGGATTTTAATTGGGACTAAAATGCAGATGTGAGTAGGAAAAGCACTTTAAACATGAGAGGCAGCTAGAAAAAATGGTCCGTCTAGAGATGAAGTGTCTAGTTTGTGGAACAACCAGGAAGTCAGTGCCATTGGATGGAAGAATGTGTGACAGAGAGCAAGGTATAAGAAGACTGGAAAGGTAGGAAGGGGGCAGAGCATGGAGAACTGTGAGTAATGTTTATACTCTAAAAACCTGGATAATGATGCAATTACCCTTTCTCATTTTTGTTTCATAAGATACTTCACTATTGGCTTAAGAGACTTTCTTTTTCTTTATGGCAACAAACTAGATTTTAAAAATTAAGTATCATTAATCAATGGAGAAAAATTCTTTGAGAAGCAAAATTGTCAGAGAATCAGTATTATGATATTAAAAAATGAAATAGATAAGTATATGCCAACTCAAAAACTAATATTCTTCCCAAATCATCATCAGTAACAAGTCTATACACGCTGTATCCTCTTTGATTTTAGGGAGCTTA
Source organism: Potorous gilbertii (assembly GCA_028658325.1). NCBI lineage: Eukaryota > Metazoa > Chordata > Mammalia > Diprotodontia > Potoroidae > Potorous > Potorous gilbertii. The sequence continues at coordinate 684,126,072 of CM053769.1, forward strand.
TTTTTTCAAGGGCCTATTAATCTTTACTCCCCTCCCCCCAGCCCATTTCTTTGCCTTTCTCATTTAGAATTGGACTGTTCTTCAGGTGTTGTAATTAAAGCAGAGTTTTTAGAATGACATTTCACTTGACGTCAGAAAATATTCTTAATTTCTCCCCATCCTGTGCTGAGCATCTGGGTGGCACAGTGGACAGAGCACTGGCCCTGGAGTCAGGAGGACCTGAGTTCAAATCTGGCCTTAGATACATGCTAGTTATGTGATCCTAAGTGAGTCTCTTAATCCTGTTTGCCCCAGTTTTCTCATCTGTTAAATGGGCTGGAGAAGTAAATGGCAAACCACTTCAATGACTTTGCCAAGAAAACCCCAAGTAAGGTCACAAAGAGTTGCACAACTGCTGAACAACTTGGGCTACTGAAATCATTGAAAATATATTGAGAGAGAAAATTAGGATGGTCCTTATGTAACTGCAGTGTAGTGTGGTGGATAGTGTTGTGGGTTTGGAGTCGGGAAGACCTGACTTTGACACTTAATAGTTGGTCAAGTCATTTAACTTCTGTGTCTCATCAAAAAACTACTAGGATGGATTTCATACTGAGAAAATCAGAGATTCTTTTAGAGGTCACTTAAATATTCAGAAAAACAGCCTGAAGAAGTTTGACCATATACACTCCTTTTGACTCTGTAGACTGAGGCTAATCAGAATTCTTGAACATTCAAGGGAAATATAGCATAACAGTTTAAGTCCTGGAATGAAAAAGTCCTAGAGGATGATTGCAACACTTTCTCTGTGACATATTCATTAAGTCCATTCATATCTCTCTTTGACCTGAGACTAACATAATTTCACACAGAATCTCAACCCTATTGTCAATGTAGACTTGTCAAAGGGGAAATGGTGCCAATGGAAACAAATGCACTATAATGGTCTCTCTGAGAGTTTGAATCACAGAAAATATTGGAAAGTACTAGTTTAGTGGTGTTTTTTTTTAATGCTAGAGAAAAACAAATTCAGTTGAAAGTACCTATTCACAGAGGTTAGACCCCATAGGATTGTATCATAGCCCAAAACTGCCAATACCATTTATTTTGTGGGATAAACATCTGTGCTTTGCAGTATAATTGGGGGTACAAGTGCAATGTAAGTTCTGTTTAGTTTGCAACTCCGGTTGTTTCTTCCCCCATACTGTTTGTGTTAATTGCCCCTTTGTGGATGGGTTCCACATTCTCGAAGCCTTATAGTGTGGAACTGAATTTGTGCTGTGCTGCTCTCAAACACACCTGCAAGAGGTTTTAATAGCTTTAAAAGCTGAAGATGCTTCCCTAACTCCCTGTTGCATGACAGCCATGACTACCTGAGGTACCATCACATAAGATAACTTAATAATAGCTATGATGATGCAGGCACCTGAAATTCCATCTGGAAGTTTACAGTGTGGTTGGACACTTAGAGAGCTTTTTATCATCTTGGCTGGTTAATGGGGTTGTGCTAGTGTGTGGACAAGCTGCGTGCTCCTACGTGGATATGGTGGTAGTTATACCAGTTAATTCATACAGAATTACAGCTTGGCAAAGGCTTTGACAAATTATGACCTATTTCTTTCCACCCCTTGAATTTTTCTCTTAAAGTTTAAATTTGAGTTAGATTAAAACTGCATGAACTGAGAATGGGAGAAGAGGAGTTGCTTCACTAGCTACAAAATTGAGAAATATATGTGTGTATAAATATATATGTATATATTTGTTGTAATTATAGTTTTATAAGAAGAAGAAAGGAAATTTTTATTGACTGTGCAAAGAATTTCGTACAAACTTGAAGGTTCCCAAAGAATTTATTGCTTGTGTTATTTGCTGAACATTAAATATATGTACTTGAATGTGTGTGTTTATATACATACACAAATGTGTATGTGTGTGTACATGCACATACATTCACATACATATCCATACCTATGCTCTATCTTAGTATTCACCTCTCTAATATTTGTGAACTATGTGACCTTGGACAAGTCACTTAACTTCTACAATCCTCAGTTTCCTCATCTGTTAAATAGGCATAAAGCTAGAACTCATCCATTAGAGTTGTTATGAGGATCAACTAGGACTGTTTTATTTTATTTGAATGAAAATACATTTGTTGAGCACTCACTACATGTAAAGTCTTATACATGGGGATACAGATAGAAATACATTCAACTCCCTAATTCCAGGGCACTCATGTTCTAGTGGGAGAAACAATGTATGGGATTTCTGTTATGAGTCAGGAGCAACTAGGTGTTGCAGTAGATAGACCTTTGGGCCTGGAGTCAGAAATATCTGAGTTCAAATCTGATCTTACTTACTCACACACTTACTAACTGTGCGACCCTCAGCAAGTCACCTCTATTTGTCTCAGTTTATTTATTTGTAAAATGGAGATAACAATATTTCCTACTTCCCAAGAGGGTTGTGAGAATCAAATGAGATAATGAATTTAAAGTGTGTAGTACAGTACCTGGCACATAGTAAATGCTGTGTAAGTGTTAGCTATTATATTATTATTTATACGGAAAAATACCATGGTACTAAAGGTACAGTGACAAAAGGAAAGGTAATTTATCATTTTTAATAGAATTTTTATTGACAAAGTCATGTAGGTTTCTGATATTGAAGCATTTGATAGTACCAAGGGTTTTGTGGTGCTTTATTTTATAGGTTTTCAAAAATTGTGATTTCTGAGAACTCAACCTATGGTATCCATAGAAGTCTTTTTTGGGTCACATCTGCATAGGCACTGCTTTCTGGGATGATGGCTGAAGGGCCTGTAGTGTTTGTAGGATCATAGGTTGGGGAGAGGGGAGTGATGTAACTCTATGGACCCTTGGGCTTATCTGCTGGAATAGTTGGTCAGCATTTGATATTGGTGGACCTGATGGCTGGGGAGACCCAAGCTGGAATAAACGAAAGATTGAAGAAAAACATTTATTATGCACTAAAAATGTGTAAATCACTGAGATCAGTACTGGAGATACAAACAGCAAATTAACACAGTTCTTGCTCTCAAGGAGTTTACTTTCTCATGGGAAAGACTAAATACAGTGTTAATTTCAACTACAAGTCAGATGCAAAGGATCTATAATTCTTACGATGAAATAGCAAATCAGATGATAATGCTTCTTTATGACATTTCCCTTGCTCAAATCATATAAATTTCTCATGTTGAAGTACAGTACCAAGGACTTGATTGGTGAGAATTTTCTAGTTCTTTAGGCTCTTACACTTCTTTACTCGCCAGTGGTAGGTGCTAGTTAGGCATTGCTGTTAATTAGGAAGGTGGGCTCTTGCTCCACAAACAAAGCAAGACTTGATTTTGATGACATGACTATTTTTAAGGATTTTGAGCTCAGGGACATGGACTATCCTCAGTGAAGTCTGAGGGGAGGTGGTCATTAAAATGGTGGTGATGATGTGACTACTTCATTCAGGTTTGCTAGGTTTGCTTACCTGCCTTTGGATGTCAGTTGATAACAATGTCAAATGTTCATTTGAGTTGGAGCTTATTAACTTCCCCATACTGCCACACAGGACCTTTATGGTTGTGCTGGACTCCATGTCCAGGAGGCAAACAGGATTATTTTACACACACACACACACACACACACACACACACACACACACACACACACACTCCATTGCAAATCTTGAAGCACTATATAAATGTGTCATCATCATACTTGTAATTTCATTCTAATAATCTTTTTGATGGAATTCAGACAGTAATGGACCTGGAATAAATTCTTCTATGCTTTCATATTTAGTTTTCTACAAACTGTTGCTCAGATCTATAAAATGAATGGTTTTTTGTAGTGGAATCCTAGTTTTTGGCGGTAAGCTACTCCTCAAGTTTGCTTGAACTGTCCTTGGCACCTGTTCTTCGCCTGGTTTTGGTCTCTTCCTCTAGGTCTCCAAATTTTAAAGTCTTTCATTACATGTAACTTAGAGATTATGAATATTTGGTGTGGCAACCTTTATTTTAAATATTTTTAAGCTTGTATGGAATTTTATATGCAGGCAATTATGGTCAACAAAGTTCATGTGGTGAAAATATTGTTTCCAGTAGGGTTTATTGGTTGATTTTCTCCAGCATATTTTGAGGTCAGTATTTGTAGGTTAGGGATTTGTCTGTCATCTCTTTGTCCATGAAAGGTAGCAAGTTTCTTATGTATAACTCTAGCTACTATTTCTTATTAGGTATTTGGCACGTGTTAAATATCTGTAGCCTACTGTAGGGTGTTGCAAAGTTTCTACTTTTATTTATGTAATTTATGTTGATCACTAAGTATGAGCTCCTCAAGGATAAATATTTCTTTTCTAAATTCCACTGGCAATGGCATGGTTCTGAATTATCATGGTAAACCCCTCCATTTTCACAAATAAATCCACATGAGTCTGCTTGCTATTTGACATTTCTTTGTCAGGATATGTTTGCTATATTCATGGAAATGTCACTCATGGAAGGCCTTTAGATTTTTCTTCTCCATCTAGGCTTCTTCATAGATTCTACCCAGAGGAAATCTACTTTCAGTTATATTCATCTAATTGAATGATAACTAAATGAGATGTATTTGTGGTCAAAATTTAATATTACTCAGTGATGTCAGCTTATTTTAAAAGTATTATTATGAGTTTTAACTTGCTTTATCCTATTCTCTGAGAAAGCTACATCAGTCATCTTATTACTATTTGATGAAGGATGAATGTTTTTATCACTGCCTTAGGATGATGATTCATTAATATAGTAATAATTTTGAGGACACTTTCTAAATCTATTGTGTTTCATTCTATGGTTCCAAAAATGCACATTAAGAACTATAAAATGAACTGACAACAAAGACATCTTTAATTTGATTAATTTCTATGTTCTTCCCCTTCAATTTGACCTTCCCAATTTAAGCTCAAAACCTTCACTCTTTATGATATTTTCTTAGCACATGAATGATTTTATACTCATCAAGCAGAAATGTTATTTTGATATATTTGGGAAAAGACTTCATAAGATGAGAGAGCTGTGTAATTATTGTGGAGTCATCTAGTTTAGTGCTGTCCATCTAAATTCCTTGTTTTTTCTTAGTCTTACTCAGTCTCTGCATTTCTAATATTTTTGACCACTCTCTCCTCCTGAACACATTCTTCTATGTGGGTTTTTGTGATATTGTTTTCTTTCGGTTCTTCTACCTGTATGAACAAATCTCTATCTCTCTTGTGGTTTCATTGTCTATATTGTGTCTGCTACCATAATTGCCTGCATATAAAACCTGTGGGTGCACTCCAAGATTCTCTCTTAAGCTCTCGTCTTTATTCTTTTACTTGTAGATTTCTTCAGCTTTCATGGGTTGAATTATGAGCAATATGCAGTTCATGTCCAAATATGTATCTAGTTGTAGTCTCTGTTCTGAGATAGAATTACACTTTCCAGCTAGCTATTGAATATTTGAAATTTGATGTCTTAAAGGTACCCCAATCATAAAGGATGCTCACTATATGCGTCCCAAATTGAACACATTTCATTGTCCCCAGATCCACCTTACTTGTGAAATTTCCTAACTTCAGTTGAGGACTTTATCACCATCCTTTCACTCAAGTTCATCTCCTGAACATATCCCCAAGTCCTCATTGCTATTTACCTCATATTACTGGTTAATTGCCAAATCTTACAATTTTCGTCTTTCACAATCGATCCCCTTCTCTCTCCTCACACAGCCACTATCCTAGTGTATTTCCGGATCACCTGTCACCCAGATTATTATGAGAATCTCTAAATTGGCCTCCCTACCTCAAGTGTTTCTCTTTCCTATCTATCCCCCACACAGCTGACAAAACTCTTTAATAACGTGGCTCAACATAAATTTTCAAACTTAATCATTTCCACTTTATTGCACCCAGTGTTCTATCCTGAATGTCCTTGCTATTTCTCACACACAATACCTATCTCTCATCTCCACATCTGGAAAAGTTCCCTAAGTTTAGCATACTTTCTTGCCTAAACTCTACCTGTTGATCTGTATAACTGGAACTGCTGAATTGAAGGTACCATATATCCCTTAGGTTATTTTTTATGGAGAAACAGACAGCCAGACATACAGAGAAAGAGAGAGACACACAGACAGGCAAAGAGAGACAGAGAAACACACACACACACACACACACACATACAGAGAGAGAGAGAGAGAGAGAGAGAGAGAGAGAGAGAGAGAGAGAAGGAGGGAGAGAGAGATTTACATATTGCTTCCCTGATAAAATGTAAGTGCCTTGAGGTCAAGGGCTATTGAATATTTGTCTAGATCCATGATGTCTGCCACTTTTGTACATGTTTCTTGATTAATTGATTCATGTAATTGGAGGATTAATCAGATATTTTAGTTTGACTCCCACTTTAACTTGAAAGGAATAATTAATTTTATTTAAAATAGATGAAGGCAGACTTAAGGTCAGGCAGGACCATAATGGAGCTAATCTGTCTCCCTGGAAATTGTGACTTTTCATATCAATTGATCCTGACATTATTTTGTTGTTATCATGTTTAATGTGCACATTAAATACTGTAGCCTTGTCCCTATGCTTAGGTCAATTTTGTGGATTTGCATGAATAAGTTCTGAAGAAAGTCATAGGCTTTGCCATGATTAATAGATTATTTAGATGCTATTTTGCTTTTGTGTAGCTTGTTTGATAATTACCAAGTCAGTAATAAGTTGCTTTTTTACCAGTCAACTTCCATGATAGGACGGGCAAGATAGTCAAAGTGAAGCTGTAACACACCTTGAAATAGGAGATGAAGCATCACATGCCAGACAAATGTAACCATCTCCACAACCTTAACCATCACTTCCAAATAGACCCATCATGGTGTGGATGGCATATTTTAGAGAACAATTTGCCCTGTGGACATCAAATACTCAAGTATTTTCACTGCACCTGGTTCCATTATATATTTAGAGTATATGTATAAAGTAGGAGTACACCATTGAATCACAACCTTTCTGATAATCAACAAAAGGAGTAGAAATAATATGGCACTTTGAAGAAGCTGGATTAATGATATTAAGTGTCTCTTTTCACTTGGATTTATTCTTTACTCTTGGAATTTTTTTATTCCATTTTGATGAATAGCCAATATACTGATTTATTGTGTTATTTTTCTAGTGATAAAAGCTGTGAATGCATTATAGATGGTAGATGGACATGAACTTGACTTACATTGTACAAGTTGTTTATATTATCATGTAACAGAAGATATGTGATGTCTTCTGTTAAGAAAGGTGGAATCAGACTTCTGTCTAAGAGGAAGGTGGCAAAGTCCTTTGTTAGTAATTTATGTGTCATTGTAAATTGCTTGAGTCAAGTATTGGATATCTTATCCAGTCCTTCCATTTTCTGCCATTTTGTAGAAAATCAAACCCCTTGATGCAATTGTTCTCTCATTCATTATATGAAGAGTAAATTAGTTTTCTTTTTTCTTGATTGATCCAATTTTCACTTTTCCTGTCTTGATCATATTTTGTCCAGATAGAAGGTAAGAAGTTTTACACAACTTCCTTTCTCTTGCTTCTGATGTCTTTAAAATTTCTTTATTGTTATTTTGGGTACTTTTTTGACTTCTTATATCACCTCAGCCTTTTAGCTTTCACTTTTATTGTTAGTTGAGGGCATCAAGAATTTCTGAGATGCAGAGAATTTAAAAAGTCTTAGTGCACTTGGAAACTATTAAAGCTTACAAAATAATATTGCAAGTGATTAAAACTTAAAACTGCAGTAAGACTTTTGGGACTCTCTATATATCTACTACCTACCTTAGATTTTATTGCACCTATTTATTTTTCTTTTCCTTAAATTGGATGATGTCATATACAAGTATTATATTTACTTGTTATCATTTATTTGTTTGTTATCAGTTGTTCAGTTATATCCCATACTTTGTGACTCTGTGAACAATCTTGACAAAGATATTGGAGTGGTTTACCATGTTCTTCTACAGCATACCATTTATACTAGCTAGATTTTAATACTCCAATGGTTTTCTGCAAGTCTTCAATAGCTTTGTTAAGTCATTTTTGCCTTTTGCCACATTGGATACCCATCTTTAAGTGTACCTAAGTATTTCTATTTTCCTTTGGTGGCAATGGTTGCATCATATACACTATTGCATAAAGGTCCTGAAATGTTTTTATTCTCTCTCAAATACTCATGTAGATACCAGACAAAAACAAATTGTTTTATTTTAGGTAATCTGCTTGTTGGATCAGTGACGTTGTGCTCAAAGGAGACTTTTTGAAATTCCCTTCCAAGTATACTCATCTCCTTTTCAAAATCATTTCAGACATTTAAATTGCTTTTGCCTTGTATTTCACTATTTGGTAATACATCAGGAGTTTATGTTAAATGTAGATTTTCTGTGCTTTCAGAGTCTTCAGTTTTTTCCATTTCAGATTTAAGTGCTTCCTTATTTTCAGTCTTATTTCATCTAATCTGTGATGAAGAATGGAGTTCTACCACATACACACACACACATTCACACGTACATACATATAAACATATATATGCATACACATATGCAGGTATGTATGTGTTTATATGTATGTGTATGTACATACATATGTATGCATACACACATTCTTCATGATCTGGTAGATGTTATTTTATAACTTGGTAATGAGAATATCATTGTGAAAAACTGCATGAAACTTTTGCCTATAACTGATATGTTTCCACTTTTACTGTGGAGATAATATGGGTACGTAATGAAAGCATTAGTTTCTTCATTCCATTTCATATATAGTTTGTCCAATTTAATGGAAATTATCATTGATGCCAGAACATTAGAAGCAAGTGTCATATTAACATCTGGTGTTTACATTAATGTGGAAATTTCGGATTTATTCTAATGTCTCTTATGGAATGAAATGTGAAGGAACATTAGCTGATCGTCATGTCAGTTTTGAGCAGAGTGAGTCCATGCCACCTCAGCTAGTTTTTAGATTAATTAATTTTAGATTAATAGGAACAGTTATATTGTACCTCTTTCTATAGCAAACTAAATGATGGTCTTGTTAGAGTCCATTCTACCTATATTTCATGGTTCCTGTGTAGCCTTTAGAGTTAGTAGCGATTTCATGGTTCATGTAATATGAGTGGCATCCTCTTATTTTGCCTTTGCATATCCATGCATAGATGATTCATTGCACCTTGAGGAAGCCATCATCACCATCATCATCATCATCATCATCACCACCACCATCATCATCACCATCATAGTTGTTATCTCGTTCTTCTTACCTTTTTTTGAAGGATCAAGGGTGATGGTGATATTGCTTGTGATTCCAGAAAAGTCATTTTTAGGGTTTCCAGCAATGCTCTAACTCTCTAAATTGCGGAGAAATTTCTAACCTACATCACAGAAAGTTTCTCATCAGTAGTTCCCTAGCTGGATGGAATCAGAAATCTACTGAATATTACAAATACTCTCGCTGCTCCTACTGCTCTTACTTCTGTGACTTCTATGCCCACTATTTTCGTTACAGAGGGGAAGGTCCCACAAATCTGGCCCAGATACAAAGGGAAATAAACATTTATTAAGCTCTGACTATGTGCCGAGCACTATGCTAAACACAAAAGTTATCTTATTTGATGCTCACAATAACCCTCTGAAATACAACTATTAGTATCCTAATTTCACAGTTGACAAAACTGAGGCAGTCACAGGTTAAAGACTTGTCCAAAGCCACATAACTAATGAGTTTCTGGAGCTAGATTTGAAGCTAGGTAGTTCTCACTCCAGGCTCAGCACTCTATCCATTGTACCACCTAGCTGCTTCAAGAGTCTCAAACAATATTTTAAACAAGGATGTAGATATCTGTGGAATTAATGCAGTTTAAGAAATTTGTACTTTTTCAGTTGAATCTACTGAGTACATTTTCTATATTAATCATATTTCACCAAAAGTGGACAAAAATATGTGAAAGATCTGTGATTTTGCTATCACATTGAGTTGATCAATATCAGATCAATGCCTCTTGGCATCATCAAACAGCTTCATGACAGGATTTCTGTGGGACACAGCCCTTCAGAAATGGGTCACATTAGTGCACCTGAAACTCAGCTGAAAGGTAGGCAGCTGATATCTCAGTCCCACGAGCTCTGCTTCATTTCTAATGATGCAGCGCTCTCAGAAGGTTTGCAGATTTGTCATTGTCAGTGAATGTGCAACGGGGACTATAATAAACCCTTCTTGATTACTTGTATCATCAAGAATGTCTTACGAGTTGCCCTGTTTAATTTTAAGTGTCTTATTCAATAGCATATTCCTGGAAAACAAAGGATGATGCCTTCCCCTTCACATCCAAATATATTCATCAGGACAGTTGCTAGCTTAATTTTCCTGATGTACACCTTTAATTTTCTCATTCTTTTGTTAAAAACCATTCCACAGCTCCCCTTTTCGTACTAAATAAAGTTCAAAGTTCTTGGCCTGGCAGTCATCAGAACTTTCACCCATCTGATGCCTCCTATATCTTCATTCTCATACCGGTGTCCACCATATCTTCTACACCCCCACTCCATCAGTCCGCTGCCAGCTCCCTGCCATTCTCCTTTCTTTTCCAAGTTGTTATTGCCATTTCCTAACTCAAGAAATTTCCTCCCTTCAGAGTTGTTTTAGAGCCAGCTTGGAGAAAAAGTTAATAATGTGGTTTAAATTTGAAAGTATGCTATGCTTACATTTTTCCCCTAGAGAGCAGTTTGTTAAACCTTTACCAGCCCACCAAGCTCCCCTGTACTGCCACCCACCTCTTTAGCTATATCAATTCTCCAAGATTCAAATTCCAATGACATCTCTTTGACTAAACTGGGCCTGATTCTACAAGTTAGAATGCTTTCTAACCTTTGACATTCCGTAATACATCATTAGTGCCTTTTTCATTCAAATAGAACATTTTAATTTGTATTGTAGGTATTTATGTATATATCTACTACAACCTCTGCTGGATAGAAAGCTTCCTGAGGACAAGGGCCATGTTTTATCTACCTTTTCATCTTCCCTAGTACTCTTTCTCCCAGTAATCTGCACAGAACTTATTCAGTGTAATAAATGTCACTGCTTCACTGAATAACCGTTCAGTAGCACATTGAGATGCAGTGCAGTGGATTCTTAAGAGAACTGGTCTCAATATAAGGAAGACACATCCTGGCTGTTTGAACCAGGGCAAATTATACACCCCTTCAGAACCCCAGGAGCAAGCTAAGGCTAAGCTGCAGAGCAGAGGTAGATCTCAATTGGTTGTAGGATTTTCCTTATTGGTAGTTCCCTATGCCAAATCAGATCAGACATCATATCCCCTCAAAGTAATAATAGCTAACACTTACGAAGCATTTGGCAATTTTTGAAGTGCTTTACAAGTTATCTAATTTGATTATGTATAGGTTTGCATTACATCTAAATATATATTGCATATAGGTAGGCAGCTTGTTTCAGTTTAATTTATAAAACGCTCAAGCCCATAATATGTGCAAGGTACTGTGATGTCATTTTAAAATAAAAACATATAAATGTTACCACCACTCTCTTCATAGAGGAAATCAACGATAACTCATGTACAAATAAATAAAACCCCCAAAAAAGGTAGAGATGATAGCAAAAGATAGATTCAGACTGAGGACCCTTGGAAAATGTGTGAATTAAAAGAATGCTTTTAACTGGTGCAGGAATAGTGACATGGGACATGGTACACTTAAGCTCAGCCTTGGAGAAAAAAAAAGGATCTGAGAGGAAGGGATAGAGGCCCATGGAAGACGTCTTTCGGAATACTTAGATACAGTTCACAAGAATGACTGGTTTGCCACAAAATTATGTATTTGGGGAACATTATGTCTGGAGGGTAGACAGTAGAGAGGGGAGAAACATGAAATAAAGATGGAAAAGTAGGTCAGAGACAGGTTGTAGAAGACCAGACACTAGACTAAGGAGTTTTTATTTCCTTCTAGAAGCGATGCCTATTTCTAGTTTTTGAACTGGGGGTGGGAGTGGAAGAGAGTAAACTGGATAGATCAGTGTTTTAGGAAGATTATTTTGACCTTTGTGCAAGAAATCACTTGGAGAGGGAGATATTGGAACTGAAGACACCCATAACAAAACTGTTCTAATGAAATGATAAGAGTGTGAACCAGACTGGTAACTGTGTGATTGGAGACCCATCTTTTTGGAATTGTCAGAATTTCGCAATTGCTTAGAAGTGAAAGAAAAGGAAAAGTCAAGGATCACTCTGTGTTGTTAAAGCTGGTTTACTGTGAAGATGATGACATGTTTTTCTCATGCCTAGATATAGCTGCCACCATTGAGAGACATGAGGGACTTTTAAAACCTTTCTTTATAATGTATTAAGCTTTATCAAAAACAACAATAAAATCAGTGCTATTATGGACCAAGATGATGTAGCTCCTCTTGAAACTTTATCTGCACTATATACTTTCCCCCCAATATATAATTTTTTAAAAATACTAGTTTAGCTTTTTGAATGTCAGAGACAGAGAACTTCCAAAAAGTATGAAAGTTTGACTCAGTTCAGACAAATATCAAAGACTACATAAGATCTCCTTTCACTCAAAATAACCCATCCTGGTTATGGGAACCTCAAAAGTTACCTTGAGATGCCCAAATTTTTCTACCAAGGTCAAGCTAAAAATTTCAAAAGCAGTGTTTTATGACTAAGGCTAGTAGTTTCAGGCAATAGTTGTAATCTAAAATTTCATGCTTTTGATTTGAGTGGAGTTTGAGAAGAATTGAAGTTTTAGTGTGTGTGCATGCGTGTGTGCGTGTGTATGAATGTTCAACCCATTCCTTTAAAAAAAGTCATCAACAATGTATTGTATTAGTCATGAGACAACAGGGTTTATTGGTCAGAAAACTGAATTAAGAGTTAGGAGAAATGTATTCCCATTCATTTTCTGCCATTAACTTTCTGTGTGACCATGGACAAACAAATCACTTTATCTCTCTGAACCTTAATTTCTTTACCAATAAAATGAAAGATTAAATAAACATTAAAGTTTTTTTCTAGCTCTATGAATCTATGAAACTTTGTGACTGTATGTTTTTAAAACATGTTTCATGTTTTAATATTCTCAATGTTTTTAAAGCAGAAAATGACCTACAAAATCAAATAGAGATAATATCTACTTATATTGAATATATAATTAGGCAAAAATGTTTGTAATGTTTAAAAAATTTTCAAGTCTTTGTTGATTCCCTACTTATTTCTAACAATAACAAATAAAAATCCAAAACAACAAGGGATTTTGGATTTGGGCACACCATTTATGAGCACTGTATTTATGAGCACTGTTATTAAAACAAGAAATGATACCATTGTATTGGAAAAAAAGTCCTGCATTTTGCATAGCAGATTTTGGACTAAGACTCTAAATCTACTACTTAACATCTATGAGACTTTGGATAAGTCACTTAAACTCAGAAGCCTAATTTTCTTTAAACAAAATGTCCAGTTGAGACCAAAGGAGCTCCAAGTTTCCTTATAAATCTAGGATCTATCATCTCTAGTAAGGTTCAGTGTGGTGCATTAGAACGAGGCCTATTTGAAGTCAGAGACCTGGTCTTAACATCATTTCTTTGCTATTTACTTGCCTTCAATTATTACTTGGTTAGGAGATTATATATTTTATATATATGTACATATACGTAATATGTTATAGTATATTCTAAATAGTACTTTATAATATATTCTATATAATATTTATTACAATGTTATATAGAAAACATTGCAATATTATATATATAACTATATGTATTATATGTAACAGCATATTATACATATTATTGGTTATCGATTTAGAGCTGCCATTCAGTTTAACTCTCTCTTTTATATATGAAGAAAATGAGAACCAGACTGGTTAATTGGCTGCTTTCTATCACACAGATTATAAGTAAGAAAGCCCAAATCTGAACTCACATCCTCTGACTCTCAATCCATGCTCTGTTTTCACTGGATTCTGAGTTCCTAGAAGGCCTGGACTGTATTTTGCTTTCTTTGTGATTCCAGCACTTAGCACAATGCCTGACATGTAGTCAATTCTTAATAAACTGCTTTTCTGACTGACTTTTCCCTGTGTTACGTGAACCTTAGCTGCGTCTTCATTAAAATAGGGTTAAAATCCCTCACATTCCTTTCCTTTTAGGTTATTATGAGGATTCAGTGAATATTAAAAGTGTTTTGTACTTACAAAGCCCAAATAAATCTATGTTATTAGTAATACTATTGATGCTGTTATTAATACCACTGCACAATAGACTGAATTTTTTTAAAGAAGTAATTCTGGTTGTATTAATTTCACCCCAGGAATTTGTACTGGAAGAACAAAACAAAAAAAAACAACCCAACAATAAACTTTTTTTTCCTTCAGGCTAATCATCCATTTCTCAACCTCTTTAAGAAAATTACATCTACAGACCGGTCAGGTGATTATCATTTGGGTTTTGTGTGAAGCTTTAGTTAAATGAGCACAAATACCGTTACTGAAATGAGTATTCATAACCACTACTTGCTTTGATTCTACAGCAGCAACAAAATGGCAGAGACGACAGCTGCCACATCATATACATACACACACTCCTTCCTACACAAACTATGCTTTGTGCATCAGATGTAGCATAAATACCATGGCATGTGGCAGTTGCCATGGCAACAAGTTTTTTTTTAATGAATAACAGATGGAATAGACATGTAAAACTTGCATAAGTTGTTAGTAATCTGTGATTTACTGCAGACCAGTTACCACAGCAAACTTCAAATTTTGGTTTCCCTATTATTTCCCCAGACTCATCCACCTCTTTGCCTTCCTTCTAGGGTCATCCTAGAAGCAGATTACTCTGCAAGTGGTAATGCCCAACTTAGTGCCATTTTTATAGATGCATAGAAATTATGTAAGGGGAAAATTAGCTGTGTTTCTTCCTGGTTTTTAACTCTTCCTTTTGGTGAATATCTCTTTTGTGTAGAGTAGATTTGAATTCAATTGAACACCTGACTGATGAAAATCAGGAGACCAAGCACTGCCTGTGGTACTCACTGTCTATATGAATGCCACTTAACTACTCTAATCTTTAGTTTTCTTATCTGTAAAATGGGGATAATAAGAAACTCTGAATTAGACATCAAAAGATCTAGGTATGATTCCTAGTTTCTCCACTTAATACCTGTGATACGTTGGGTAAGTCACTAAATCTGTCTGATCTCAGTTTCCTTAGCTGTAGAGTAAATGGCTTAGACCAAATAATTTTCAAGATCCATCCAATTTCTAAAGCCTCATACCACTAGTACATTGTGAGGAAAATACAATGCACTGTATCAATACTTCAATATTAGATTCTGTAAGGTATAGACAGTTCCTCTGGGGAGACAGATCACATTCCATTGAATAATTTCACACCTTATCTTCAAGAATTAACACGACCAAATTTTTACTTCCCTAAGCTTAAACAGGTTAATCATCCAACAATAGACATGGGACCATACTTGAATATATAAATGTGAGTTATGATTATATCTTGAAATTTTTATGATGTATCATGTAATACATGTATTTGATTATTCATTGAGAGTTCTTGAAACAAGACTGTTTCCAAATGCAGAATAAAGGTAAACCTTTTGCTAAATATACTATTCTTACAACATAAAAATAATACAAGTGACCCATGACAAATAGGATATGCATTTAAATTTTTTGCCAGTTGTAGTAATTTTGCCAATTTGTTTCTGTCCAACCACATATTCTTACTTATCACTCAGGTGATAACCCAAAAACATTAGTTAAAACATGAAAGGTACTATGATAGATGCACAATATAGTCCTGGAACCACAGAAATTTAAATAGCCTTCATAAGCCATTTTAGTATTGGGTCAGATAAATAAACCAACTATGTCTTTTGATATAAACTTGACAAAGAGAATTGCATTGGAATTTTTGATTCATTAAGTCATATCCCCATTAAAGGTCTACATTTCTGCACGCAACAGTTTTATATTGTTTCCTTTTATTCATTCATCTCCCTTCATCTTCATAGCCAAAGGACAATAGAGAATTAAGAGATTATTCAGTGAATTTGCCTTATATGTATAAACGATATGCATACAATGCTACATTCTACTTTATTTGGGTTTTACCACCCCAAATTAAGCTTATTGCTCATAACTGTCCTCAGTTGTCTTTTCAAGTCCCTTTGTCCTTATTTTCCCTACAGTAAAGATGAGAAAGACTACTAGAGAACACGACTCATTAACATAGCCAATAGGTACCAAATATAATATTATTGATTTTTGAAGCAATTGACTTTTATGAAACTTTCTATACTTTGACACCTGACACAATGCCTTACACTTGATAAATGTTTAATGAATGCTTATTTAATAAATGGATATTAAAAATTAGAATATACTGAAAAATACATGAGTAAAACTCTACTTAACTTCTCCAACGATAGTCATATCAGTAGTTCTTAAATTATATAATTCCTAATTCTGCATTAGTGCATTAGATTTTTTTGAACCTAAGTACAGGAGTGTTTATTTTTCTCTATCAGATTTCATGTTGTTTTATTTGACTCATATTTACATTTTCAAGCCTTTTTTAGATCCTTATTCTTTCTTTTTTTATTTTAAAAATTTATGTATTTATTTTTAGTTTTCAGCATTCATTTTCACAAGATTTTGAGTTCCAAATTTGTCCCCATCTCTCCTCTCCCCCAAGACAAGATGCTGTGCATTCTGATTACCCCTTCCCCCAATCTTCCTTCCCTTCTATCATACCCCTCCCTTTCTTTATCCCCATTTCCTCTACGTTCTTGTAGGGCAAGATAGATTTCTATACCCTACTACCTGTATATATTATTTTCCAGTTGCATGTAAAAACAATTTTTAACATTCTTTTTTAAAACTTTGAGTTCCAGCTTCTCTCTCTTCCTTCCTCTCCACCCATCCCCACTGAGAGGGTAATCAATTCAATATAGGTTATACATGTGTAGTTGTGCAAAAGACTTCAATAATAGTCATGTTATGAGAGACTATATTTCCCTCCATCCTATTCTGCCCCTATTTATTTTATTCTCTCTTTTGATCTTATCCCTCCCCAAAATTGTTTACTTCAATTACCCATACCTCCTATTTGCCCTTTCTTCTATCATCCCCCCTACCCCACTTATCCCCTTCTCCCCTTCTTTCCTATAGTGTAAGATAGATTGTCATACCAAATCGAGTGTGCATATAATGCACACTTAAGCCAAATGTAATGTCTTCACTTTACCTGTCTCACCTCCTCCTCCTTTCCCCTCCATTGAAAAAACTTTTTCTTGCCTTTTTTATGAGATGTAATTTTCCCAATTCTACCTCTCCCTTTCTTCTCCCAATATATTCCTATCTCACCCCTTAAATTCATTTTTTTTAGATAACATTCCTCCGTATTCAACTCACCCTGTGCCCTCTGCCTATATGTATATAATCCCTCCAACTACCCAAATACTATCCAGAAAAGTCTCAAGAGTTACAAATATTATCTTTCCACATAGGAATGTAAACAGTTCAACTTTAGTAAGTCCCTTATGATTTCTCTTCCCTGTTTACCTTTTCATGCTTCTCTTGATTCTTGTGTTTGAAAGTCAAATTTTCTACTGAGCATTCATCAAGAATGCTTGAAAGTCATCTGTTTCATTTTATGACCATTTTTCCCCTGAAGTATTATACTCAGTTTTTCTAGGTAGGTGATTCTTGGTTTTAATCCTAGCTCCTTTGACTTCTGGAATATCATATTCCACTCCCTTTGATCCCTTAATGTAGAAGCTGCTAGATCTTGTGTTATCCTGATTGTATTTCCACAATACTTGAATTGTTTCTTTCTGGCTGCTTGCAATATTTTCTCCTTGACCTGAGGATTCTGGAATTTAGTTACAATAGTCCTAGGAGTTTTCTTTTGTGATCTCTGTCAGGAGGTGATCAGTGGATTCTTTCAATATCTTTTTTTACCCTCTGTTTCTAGAATATGGGGGCAATTTTCCTTTATAATTTCTTGAAAGATGATGTCTAGGTTCTTTTTTTTGATCATGGCTTTCAGGTAGTTCCATAATTTTTAAAACTGTCTCTCCTAGATATATTTTCCAGGTCAGTTGTTTTTCCAATGAGATATTTTACATTGCTATTTTTTCATTCCTTGGTTTTGTTTTATAATTTCTGGATTTTTCAAAAAGTCACTAGCTTACATCTACTCCAATCTAATCTTTAAGGAATTATTTTCTTCAGTGAGCTTTTGGATCTCCTTTTCCATTTGGCCAGCTCTGCTTTTTAGGACATTCTTCTCCTCATTGACTTTTTGTATCTCTTTTTTCATTTGAGTTAGTCTATTTTTTAAAGTATAATTTTCTTCAGTATTTTTTGGGTCTTCTTTAGCAAGCAGTTGACTCATTTTCCATGATTTTCTTGCATCACTCTTATTTATCTTCCCAATTTTTGCTCTACTTCTCTTACTTGATTTTCAAAATCCTTTTTTGAACCATTCCATGGCCTGAGATGAATTCATATTTTCTTGGAGGCTTTGGTTGGAAGAGCTTTGACTTTGTTTTCTTCTCTTTGCATGTTTTGATCTTCCTTGTCACCAAAGTAAGATTCTATAATCTGATGCTTTTTCGGATTTTTGCTCATTTCCCCAGCCATTTACTTGACTTTTGAGCTCTTTGTCTAGGTAGTTCTCTGCTTCCAGTGGGGGTGTGGGTGTACTGTCAGCTGCTCTGATCCCTCCACAATCTGTGTGCCTAGAGCTACAGAAACAATGTCGGCCCCTGCTGCTGCTGTGGCTGCTCTGTGTTCCTCCACCCCGTCTGCCCTCTGCTACCCTGGGTCTGGAGCCAGACCTCTCCACTCTCCCACCCTGGTTCCATGGGATTTTTCCACTGACCTTCCAATTTATCCTCAGTGCTTTGGGGTCATGAAATCTGGGAACCACCACAGGCAGGACAGGTCTCCTCTGCATATGTGCCCACACTGGATTGTGCTCTGCTCCCAGTGTGGTATGTTAGAGACCTCCCGGTGACAATAGAGACTCTCTTGGGCTGGAGATTTGCTTCACTCCATCATTTTGTGCTTTCTGCAGCTCTAGAATTTGTTCAGAGCAATTTTTACAAGTATTTGACTGGGCTTGGAGGGAGCACTCTAGAACATCTGTGCTGTTGCTCCACCATCTTGGCTGTCTTCCACATACCCCTTCCCCCACCCTTATTCTTTTTTTTTGGTATATTAACTATTCCTTCCAAATCTTTCACCTTAGCATTTAATAAATATACTTTTATACACACATATATCTCTCTATTTGTCTCTATATATACCTATATACACACACACACACACACATATATATATATATATATATATATATATATATACACACATATATATTCATTTAAGACATTATCTTTGTTGAATAATATAGAGCTATTTTCATCAAAGCCCTGCAGCATGCTATTCAAAGAACCCCTCTTTCCATTAATCAAGCCGTTTTGGATATTGCTATTTAACCATCCATGAAGTAGGTTAACTATATTCCTATGTTCCTTCTGACATTCAGACCATATTCCTTGCTCCATGTGTATATCAAGAACGACTTTTCCTAGTGCTTTTCTCAAATCTAGATGCATTATTCTTATAGCATTTGCCTAACCTGACAATGAAGAAGACAAAGAATAAGAGGAAGAAGAAGAAGAAGAAGAAGAAGAAGAAGGAGAAGGAGGAGGAGGAGAAATGAAGTCAGTGTTTATTGCTTGTTTTCTGTGAACCTATCCTAGCACTCAGAGCTCACAAATTTTCTTTTATACCATACAATTAAGAATACAGATTAGAACAAACACTGCTGGAACAGAGTCAAGACAGCAGAATGCAGGCCAAGAACCAGCTAAACTCCCTCAATGTTCCCCTCCAAACAACTTCTAAATAATGCCTCATATCAAATTTCATGGTGGCAGAGCCAACAAATGGTTAGAGGGAGATCTTTTCCCAGCTTAAGACAACTTAGGGTGTCCAATGGAGAGATTTATAGGACCAGGGTGGGTGCAGGTATGAGGTAGGGCAGGGGTGCTAGGAGAGGACCTCGAATGCTATCATGACAGCAGCAGCCCCGGCTTCAGAAGCTCTCAGTCCAGAGGTGGGACAACTGGTCAAAAAGAGATGACAAGGGACCCTTTGCTGGTACAGGCTACAGCTGGCACTGGCTGGCAACTCTACTGCTTATAAGCAGCTCTGAATCACACTTCCAGGACAGAGAAGAGTATTTGTGATAAGTGACAAGGGAACAGGGGTCCTGGTCATAGTTCTAGGGCCAAGAGTTGTGCTAGTACTTGCCACTACAGGAGACCAGGGGTCTTTCCTGGATAGAAAGCAAGACCTTGGAGTCTGCTGCTATTAGAGGCAATTAGGGAGCACAGTGGATGGTGCTGAATCTGTAGTGAGGAAGATCTGAGTGCAAATCTGGCCTCAGAAACTGGCTTCAGACCCTGGTGAATTAACTTAACCTGGGTCTGTTTCAGTTTGCTAAACTATGAAACTGGGATAATAGGGCTAACCTCCCAGGACTGTTGTGAGGATATCAAATGAGGTAAATATTTATAAAATATTTAGTATGTCTAGAAAAATTTCGTTTTGTTCAGTTGTTTCAGTCATGTCGAAATCTTCATGACTTCATTTGGGATTTTCTTGGCAAAGATGCTGGAGTGATTGGCCATTTCCTTCTCCAGCTCATTTTACAGATGAGGAAACTGAGGCAAACAGGGTCAAGTGACTTGGCCAAGGTCACACAACTAGCAAGCGTTTGAGACTAAATTTGAACTCAGGTCTGCCTGACTCCAGGCCCCTGTGTTATATCCACCACTCTACCTACCTGCCCCAGATTGGAACATAGTAGGCACTTAATAACTGCTTATTTTATTCCCCATTGTTATTTTTCTTGTTTTATAGATGAAGAAACTGACAGAGGTTGAGGTGAAGTGACTTGCTTAGGGTCACACAGCTAGTGCCTGATTTAGATTCAAAATCAGCTCTTAGCCCAATGCTCTATCTTACCTATGTCAGAGATTATTGAGAGTGAATAGTTAAGTAATCACATCTTTAAATTCTTTGAATACTCTGGATATAATTTGCCTGAACCATAACAAAAAACGTTAATTCCTTTCAAGTAGCTTGGTATTTTCTTATGATCTCTTTACCTATTTTGGGCTCTGTTTTCCTCTTAATCAATTGTGTAATACATCTGCAATTTAAAAATAATAATAAAGTTGAAAATAAATAGTAGCTGAATAATTCTGTTTTCTTTTTGTTGTCCTTTTAACCTTGTGCCATCTAATAATCCTGATTAATAGCCTCTGTCTTCTTTATTCTTCTACTTACTTTGAACATGCCTTGAAAAACCCCACTGGATTTTTCTTGGAACATTTTGGAAAACAGATCTCAGCTAGGTTTTGACCTTGCTAAGACAATCCTTATAGTTCAGAGCAACTCTTTTGTATCTGTCCTTTATGTGTCATTCTTTTATATATGTTCTTTCTAAATCTTAGCACATCTGTTATACTTTCCTTCTTACTCCAACACACACACACACACACACACACACACACACACACACACATACACACACACCTGTGCCTTTTCGTGTGCATGTGATCACCTAGTCTTGCTCTTAATTTTGAGTAGGTTGTGTGATGTTTTTCCCAGTTCTCAAGGATTGAGGAGGATATACCCAGGAAACTGAAATATAGGTAAAAAGTCAGGAGCTTTGTGTGAAAATTCCAAAGGATATCGGCTCTGTTCTTTGATAGAATCTAAATAATTATCAATTCTCTTCCTAAGTCCTAATGTTACAAAATTGCAAAGTAGAAAAGAATTAAAAACAATAAAAATATCCAAGGATTGCAATTCAAAATTGAAAATACATTTTATTCTTCGTAATACTTTCAGAGCACCAAAATTAATTTTTGAAATTTTCCATTAGCTGAAAGTAAGTACATTCCCATTAATTGAGCACACAAGGTACAGAAAATGTGTCTTCTAATGTCTTAAGAGAATTACATGCAGGTAATATGCACAGTGGATTAAAAAACTACAAATTCGAATTTGCAAAAGCTATTCTCACTTAACCAAGAAGCCAATACACAATAATTAGAGTAATCTTCTTATATACTTTAATAAATTAACCCTTTACCCTGTGGGAAGTTAAGTGAAATTAAGTATCTTCCCACTTCTAGATAGTTACATGCAGTTTGATATTTCCATTTCATTACAAAAATAATTGTGGACTGTAATTTTGTTTTAAGTGGAATGCTACTTATAATTGCAAAATAGCTGTTAAACAATTGCAGAAAAAAACTCTGCTTTGAGAGACATTAATGACTGTTCAACCTCTAGCAAGACACTTAATGTGGAAGGACGTGAGAGGTTTGTAATTAAAACAATCTTCTCAATGAACGTTTGCAGAGAAAACAAACTGCTCTCCTTTACCTTTGCAATAGTAATTGACAATTAATTGACAGCATTGTTGATAGTCCATTTGGCTAGGCTTTAACATGTATGAAAAAAATAGGTTTTGCTGCAGTTATATTATCATAGGACATTTTATGTTATTAGAGATAATTCAAAATTGAACGATGACACATGATGGAACACAGCCTTCTTCTTAGAAGTAGTATTTACGTATATTCTTTCTATCCAGTAGAGCAACTCATCATATACCTGTTTGTACTTGTTCTCCCTTTAAATTGTTACAAAGGTGTTAGACCAACAGATCTCGAAAGACTGACTGAGGATTCCATGAGAAGTGAATCCTTTAGAAGTGAGAGGTTGTATAACATCTAAAAACATATTTGCTTTTTGATAAAATGTTAACATTTTCATGTTATATAATGATGATCTGGGCATAGTCTCAGTACAGACGCTTTTCTATGGGAAGGAAAAGGTTATTATTTACTAGAACCCCAGAACATGTGAAGCATAAAGTACAAAGGCAGAGAAAAGATTTCATTGTGCCTATGTTAAAACCAGGAGCCACTTTCTCTTTGGGTTTAGCTATGCCTCTTCTCATCTATGTCAGGGAACCCACCCTCCTCCCCTGTCCTGAGCTTGCTTTTCATTCATTTCAGTCATATCTGACTCTTCATGACCCTATTTTGGAATTTTATTTTTTTGTGTTGGCAGCGAGAGAGTGGTTTGTCATTTCCTTCTCTACCTCATTTTACAGATGAAGCAAACAGGGTTAAGTGACTTGTCCAAGGTCACATAACTAATAATTGAGCCTGGATTTGAACTCAGGAACTCAGGAAAATGTCTTCCTGATACCAATCCCAGTCCTCTATTGACTGTACTACCTAGATGCCCCTGCTCTGAGGAGGGGAGGAAAATAAAAATAGTGCAGCATCTTAGTCACCTCATTGCATGTCCTATCACTTCCTTTTAACTCAAGAACAGTCCATAATAAATAAAGACTGTTTAATGCATAAAAATTTGTATTAATTAATTATATAAATTATATAAATTTGGGGAATTACCAGAGTGGAAGCTTCTTTCAAAAGAACATATTGGCCACTCATCTCTAATGTATAGAGAGTTGGGTAGGAAACTAAGAGGTCAAGTGACAGTACAAATAAGTGATATACATATATGCAACTTAAGGTTTTGAAATGCTTTCCACACATGATCATGAGTTCTGTATATGAGAGAGGTAGCAGTTCTTGAACTCAAGTCTTTCTGACTCCAAGGCTGCCCTTTTATCTTTGCTATGCTCTCTCTTTCTTTCCCTGTATATTCATGGATCAAACATATGACAAAAATCATAACAACAAATAGCTTTTATACAGAACTTAAGGTTTGCAAAGCTCATTACAAACATTATTTCATTTTATCTTCCCAGCACTTCTGGAAGATAGATGCTATTATGACCCCCATTTTACAGATGGAGAAACTAAGGTATACGAAGATTAAATGGAATGCCCAGGGTCATAATCTAGTAAGTGGGGTCAGATTTGAATTCAGCTCTTCCTGATCTGAGATGTAGAGTTCTTTCTACTGTGCCACCAGATGTCTTCCAACACTTTGTCTATGGCTTGAAGTGGGAAATCAGTGGCCCATGGCATCATTATCCACAATTTTTATATTTTGAAATTAGATGGATTTATTCAAGATGAATATCTATTTGTTCGAACACATTCATTTGACTTCTTTATTGAAATGTCTGAGCTTTAGAGATGTTTTTTATTTTTAATTTTTTGATTTCATTAGTATCAGAAATTCCCTGTATAGAAACTCCTTCCCCTATTATATGTTAAAACATTTTTTTAAGATTTTAAAAAAGATTTGAATTCCAAATTCTATCCTTCCCTTTCTCCTAGTCTCTTCTCCCCTCTCCCTGAGATGGTAAGCAACCTGATGTACAACCATGTAAAATATTTCCATATTAGTAATTTTGCACAAGAAGACTCAAATTGAAAAAAGGAATGAAAAGAAGTGAAAACAGTTTGCTTCAGTCTTTATTCAGATAATGTTAGTTCTTCATCTGAAGGTGAATAGTGAGCTTCATCACTAGTTCTTTGGGATTGTCTTGGATCATTGCATTGCTGAGAATGTCTAAGTCATTCACAGCTGCTGTGTATAATGTTCTCACTCTCCTCACTTTGCATCAGTTCATTCAAGTCTTTCCATGTTTTTCTGAAATCGTACTACTTGTCATTTCTTAGAGCACAATGATATTCCATACACCATACCACAACTTGTTCAATCATTGCCCAATTGATGGACATACATCCTTTTGATTTCTAATTCTTAGCCACCACAAAAAGAACTGCTATAAGTTATTTTGTAGAAAAAAGTCATTTCCCCCTGTTTTATTTCTGTGGGTTATAGATCTAGCATTGGTATTACTGTATCAAAGGATATGCAGTCCTTTTAACATAGTTCCAAAATGCTCTCTGGAATCACTGGATCAGTTCACAACTCCATGAAGAATGCATTTGTGGCTCAATTTTCCCACATCAGCTCCAACATGTATCATTTTTCTTTTTTTTTGTCATATTAGGTGTGAGGTACTATCTCAGAGTTATTTCCATTTGAGTTTCTCTAATCAATAGTGATTTAGAGCATTTTCTTATGTTACCATAGATAATTTTGCTTTCTTCATTTGAAAATTGCCTGTCTATATCCTTTGACCATTTATTAACTGGGGAATGGCATGTATTTTTATAAAATTGACTCAGTTCTCTACATATTTGAGAAATGTGGCCCTTTCAGGAATAATTTAAAAATTTTTACCTAGTTTTCTGCTTTCCTTCTAATTTTGGTTGAATTGATTTTGTTTGCCCAAAACTTTTTAATTTTATATAATCAAAAATCATCTGTTTCACATTTGATAATGCTCTCTCTATTTTTTTGATCCTAAATTCTTCCCTTATCTACAGATCTAGCAAATAAATTATTCTGTGCTCTCCTAATTTGTTTATATCACCATCTATGTTGGTCTGCACCTAGTTTGTGCCATACTGTTTAACACACCAAATTAGAAATCCTGAAAATTGAAGAAGTGATTAACAAAATTGAAAGTAAGAAAACAAACCTAGAAGCTGGTTTTATGAAAACAAAAAAAACCTAATAAAATGATAAACCACTTAATTTGATTTAAAAAAGGAAAAAAGAAAACCAAATTACCAGAATCAAAAATGAAAGGAATGGATTCAATGAAGAGGAAATTGAAACAATTTTTATGGGCTATTTTGCTTATTGTATGCCAATAAATTTGACAATCTAAATGAAATCGATGAATATCTACAAAAATAAATTATCCAGATTAAAAGAAGAAATAGAATAGATAAATAACCATATCTTAGAAAAAGAAATTGAAGAAGCCATCAACAAACTTCCTAAGAAAAAATTCCTAAGGCCAGATGGATTCACAAACAAATTCTGCCAAACATTTTAAGAACAAATAATCTCAATACTATATAAGCTATTTGGAAAAACAGGTGAAGAAGGATTCCTACCAAATTCCTTTAATGATACAGATATTATAGTGATACACAAATCAGGAGGAGTCAAAACAGAGAAAGAAAATTACAGACCAATATCCCTAATGAATACTGATGCAAAAAATTTATATAAAATACTAGTAAGGAGATTGCAAGAATATACCAAAGAATTACACACTATGACCAAATGAGATTTATATAACAAATGCGTGGCTGATTCAATATTGGGAAAAATATCAACACAATTGACCATATCAACAAAAACAACAGAAAACATATGATTATCTCAATAGATGCAGAAAAATTCCTTGACAAAATACAGCACCCATTCCTATTAAAAACACTAGAGAGCATAGGAATAAATGGAACTTTCTTTAAAATTAATAATATTTATCCAAAACCATCATGAAGAATTATCTGCAATTGGGATAAGCTAGAAGCCTTCCAGTAAGATCAAGGTTGAAGCAAGGATGCCAATTAAAACCACTAATATTTAATATTCTATTAGAAATGTTAGCTATAGCAATAAGAGAAGAAAAAGAAATGGAAAGGAATAGAATAGACAATGAAGGAATGACAATATCACTCTGGTGGTATACTTAGAGAGTCCTAGAAAAACGACAGAAAATCTTGATATAATTAATAACTTTAGTAAAGTTGCATGATACAAAATAAAGTCCCATAAATCATCAGCCTTGCTATATATTGCCAACAAAATCCAGCAACTCGAGATGGAAAGAAAAATTCCACTTAAAACTACTCTAGAGAATGTAAAATACTTTCGAGTCAGGAATTATATGTGCACAATTAGAAAAATTTTTTCACACAAATAAAGTCAGATCTAAATAATTGGAAAATATTAATTACTCCTTCCATTTATATACATCAGCAGCTTGTCTGGAATTGACCATGTTAGGGAGTTACCTGAGATCATTTAGAGATTGTGGTTTGCCCATGGCGATCTAGCATGTGAGAGTCAGAACTTAAATCCAGGTCTTCATGATGACAAAACTAGCCCTCCTTTTCACTCTTCTACCATTCCTCTGTCTATTTAAATGAAAATAAAGAAAAAGAAAAACAAAATTTGTTTCCTCTTTGCCATGATGAAATGATTTGAGAATTTTTTGTATATATAACTGTTTTAATTTTGATATAAACTAGAAGAATGCAAGTGTAAATGTTTAATTCATATTTAAGAAAATATTAAAATGGTCATTGAATCAACATGACCAGATAAAATTTATCAGAATATATTTCTTATTCAAGTATCAAGAAAGCACTCTTTAAATTTTCAAATGATAGCATTTAGGCCATAAAGATAATGGCTTCGAACAATATTTTTAACTCTAAAGCTGTCACCTTATAACTGAAAAAAAAAACAACACTTGGAAGCAAAATGAACTTGCCATAAGGTCTTTCATTTGTTTCTTTTTGCTAAATATGTTGTCATTTTAAAATGTAGTTTTCTTCTTCCTTTTGCATTTTTAAGTTTGATATTTATACATTTATCAAAATTCTAATTGTTTTATCTGTTTATTTGTCTCCTAGGAATATACATTTTGAATCTTTTACTTATTTACAAGAGTCACTAACACTAAATTAGCTCACGTGCTATAAGCATGATTGGAGAGCTCCCATTAGTTGAAACAGCTATACAAGTTGCAGTGTATGAAGATAATGGAACATCATTGCGATACAAAAAATAATAAACATGAGAATTCAGAGAAACAATGAAGGACCTGTATGAACTGATTCAGAGTGAAACAAATAAAACTACAAACACAACATAGGAAATTATATTGACATTAATGAAAAAAATAATAAAGCAAAGCTGGTGGCAGTTTAAATTTATTGACCAAGTTTAGCTGTATAGATAAGATGAGAAAATTCTACTGTCTCCTTTTATTAGAGATAAGGAACCTATAAACTACAGACGTTCTCAAATGTAGTTGATGCATTAGTTGATTTTGCTTAATTCATTTTTCCCTTTTCATTAAAAAAAAGATGGGATGGGTGTGTGTGTGTGTGTATGTGTGTGTGTGTGTGTGTGTGTGTGTGTGTGTGTGTGTATGTGAGAGGTTATATACCGAAATGCCTATGATATAAAAACAAAAGACATCAATAAAACAATAAAAAATTAGCCTAACTCAGAATTTTATGGCAAGGACATATTTAGTTATTGCTTATTAGGCTATATATAGTACATCAAAGTTTCATTCTTCTGAATAATGATAAAACATAATGAAACATAATGAGTTTTAGGTAACACTAAAAATGACAAAAAAAATTTCTTTAGGGTTGAACACTTACATTCACAATGTATATCATACTCATTCTTCCCCTCTCTCTGTTTTTCAGTCTTTCTTTCCCCTCTTTTTCCCCTCTCCTTGTCTGTTCCCCACTCTTATACTCTGTTGTTGCTCACTGTCTCCCTTATAGAAAACAAACAAATGGTCTGTCCCAGGTATGGGTTAGAATTAGTATAAAAGTAATTGAAACCTTTTGCTTCTTGGCTCAATAAAGATGAATTAAAATTATAATAGTTGAAGTTTCTAGTATCCTTCCATCTTATACATTCACAGAGGTAAACTATTTATAATAAGGTGAAGCTCTCATTTCTTTTCCATTTTTTCCCCTTAAATGTTCTCATTCCGTTTATATGTATTTAAAAGATTTTTAAAACTCTTTTTTTAAAAAGCTTGCTTCATATCTTCCAGGAAATCTAATTGAGTTTGTGCCCAAGCTGTGTTTTTCTCTGAAACAATATTCATAGCTATTTTGGAGTCATTCTCTTTTGCATTTATGTCTTAAGCATCTCTGCCATCAGAATAACTCATCATGGTAGGGTTCTTGTTTGTTTGTTTGTTTGCACATTCTTTCAGCCTACTTCCTGATTTTAGAGTTGATATTAATGCTTGGATTTTGCAGCACTCCTAGAGGGAAAGTCTGGGCCTTTTTTCTTATAATTTTTTTTGGATATTCTTATTGTAGGATCTCAGGGACAAGTTGGGGTCCTGCAAGCTTTCAGTGCTTTCAAAGTGAAGTCTGTTGCTACCTCCCTTGTCTGATTTCTTCAAATTTCTGTCCTGGGTTAGGTTCTGAGGAAGGGTAGAGTGTTGCTGGACTCTGCCTTTATCAGTCACTTAGAAAGTTCTGTTGACTGAGAGAGAGAGAGAAGTATAAGCTCCCCACTGGACTGAGATTTCTAAGCTGACTATTCCTCTTTAGTCTGGGTTAGATATTGAAAGCGACTCTACTTTGTCTCCCATCACAACTCTGTGCTTTATCTCATCTTGCCCTGATGCTCAGCCACTTATTGGATATGGCATGTTCCTGGCTTGACCTATCTTCATTATTCGCAGACCTTCCTATGTCTTCCTATGCTGAGTTGGACTAGATATATTACTTACTGGGAAATTTTCTGGATTTTCCTATCAAAATTCAGTGTAGCACATTTTATAGAAGTATGTGGAGAAGAGCTGCTACCTAA
This sequence comes from Potorous gilbertii, assembly GCA_028658325.1. Classification (NCBI taxonomy): domain Eukaryota; kingdom Metazoa; phylum Chordata; class Mammalia; order Diprotodontia; family Potoroidae; genus Potorous; species Potorous gilbertii. Next base: position 684,155,633 of record CM053769.1, read on the forward strand.
CACTCTGCCATCTTGGTTCTACTAATTCTATAATAAAGTGATAGAAAAATTACCTATATAATAAACTATTCAATCAAAACTTGACTTTAGTGGTTCCTGTAATGGTAAGCAAAGTAGAATCTTTTGCTGTTTTTGTTTTAGTATAATCAAGTGCCTCTGATTGAATAGTGTGATCAAAGAAGATCTTCCCCACCCATTAATAGACCTGAGAATATTTGCAGGAAGGTCCACATCTTTTGTTAATGGGACATGGGATATCAAGGGTTGTGATGCCCTCTGACTCTGAAAAATGTATAAATACTCTGAGGTGAGGTTTTGCTTTGGGCTTACTGATTGGAAGTGTTTTCTTTGGCAAGATGAGACTCTGGGCAGCCACTAAGGAGCCCCTCGGCTTTGAAAACCCAGATGTTGGTGCTTCTTTCTCTGGTAACTATGTATGTATGGTTGGACAGTTGGATTTGTCTGTTGCTCTATGATGTATGTATAGCTTATGTCAGGCAGCTGGAAGCACTGTCTGTTGATCTGTATTTCTCTGAAGTTCAGGGTGCTGATTTTTTCCCTTGAGCTAAGTAAATGATATGTACTGCTTGTTAAAGTGATTAGTGACCTGCCAAAAGTTGCTTTCCTTTTTAGAAAAGCAGATCTAAGAACCTGGAATAGCAGACTCTCCTCTGTATGTCGGGATGATTGCTTTTATGTTCCAATACTATTCCGCTCCCATGACCTAAAGACACTCCTTATGTGATTTTGGCAGTCATAGCTACCTAAAACTGAAAGCTCATAGTTGGCATAAACCACATTCAACAAATCCTATCGGAGGAGAGTGTTTAGTTTGAGAAGTAAGGGCTTAATTATTGAAAGAATAATACTTTCTTATCATTTGACGAATTATCTTTTTGCAACTTTAAAGAGATATGGTTAGCATTTTTTTCTCATGAAGTCTACTCTGGGGTTCATTTCTTGTCACACCTGGGAAAAATAAGGGTTAATCTTTTAAGTAATCAATATGACATTTAGGTACTTACCTTTTGAATGATTATAGACCTCAGAGCAAGTAAAGAGGGCCAAACCTGTTGGATAAGAATTATTTAGGCCAAGAATTTCTTTAGTAAGTAGTGGACAGCAAAATTTGCAATAAGGCCCATTTAATTCAATGTCAAGCCCTCATAATGTGGCATGAATCCAATTACTTACATTTCAGATGGAAATTCAAATTAATTTTTCAGTGGGATTTATTTGGAAATAGGTGAACAATGTTATATTTTGATATTTCAACAAACTTATTATTATTATTTTACTTTAAAAATATATGCATTCTGGTTGTAACATTTTTTAATATCTCCTCCTTGACTTTCCTATTCATTAAGCCATTCCTTGTAACAAAGGTTGCAAAAGATAGAGAACGAAACACATTTTACCCAAAGCAAATAATTAGTTTGTCAAGATATGTAATAATCTAGAACCTATGTCTCCTACTTCTGCAATAAAGGGAGGGAGATTAATTTTCCCCAGGTCTGTGATGGTCTATTATATTTATATAGAATTCAATTTTTTCTTACTGTTATTTCTTTTTATATTATCCATAATATTTTCCTGGTCCTATCAATTTCATTTTAATTTGGTTCATCTGAGCTTTCCCATTCTTTTCTTGATTTTTTGTAATAGTAATTTCATACAGCCTTGTATATTATAGAAAATGGGAGACATATAAATTTTGGGTAAGACTCCTATATTTATTAAATTTTCACTCAAATAAATGTGTGGAACCCATGATCAAAGAATTTTTGGAGTTTTCATCCATTTTCTAGCTGTCATTTCTTCTCCTTTGGTTTTGAATGAAGAATGATATATTTCGAACTATTTTCCTTAACATAGTATTCAACATACTTAAAGATAATTATTAACTCATTCTTTGGAGTTTCCCTTGGAAAGATTAATAATCTAAAGCTTCATCCTTTGCTAATTTGTTCAATTTTTCAATGTGTTTTCATATTGATGGGTTTTGGTTGTGTGGGTGTACATATTTTATATCTCAAGTTGTGTTTTACAGAGCTAGTGAAAGGTCAGATGGATACTGAGCAGGATGAAAGAAATACTTGACAACCTCTTGTCTCACATATTTTTCATTTTCAAATTCCTGTGTTTGGTTTCATTTTCACAAGTGTTACTTTGCTAACTAGAACATTTGTTAGATTTAGTTCATTTTTTTTCTCCAGGATGTGCAATCATTGCATGCTTGAGTTGGAATGGACCCCAGAGTTCATTTATTTCAACCCCTACTTGAAGAATGAATCTTCTCAATAGTATCCTTGATGAGTGAAATTAAACAAACCTTTCTGTTGTACCACTTGCTGCACACATTAATCTAAGAATTGTTGTTTCAAGGGGCGATGTTAGTGAGAGGGTACTAGTGTTAATTGTTGCCTTTGAGATTCTTAAAGAAAATACCTTTTCGTTGAAAGATTTGATTAGCTGGTGAATCAACAATTTACTACAATCATATTTCAAAGGTGGAAATTACTATTCTCTTAATTCAATTAAATAAGTGAAAATTGCTTAAACTTCTCAAAATTAAAAGATTGTCTTTCCTGATGGATTTGAAGTCTTGCTATTATTTTCAGGGGTTCTTACCTGATTTGCCCTCATCATAAGTCCTGCTAAGCTTATTGACAGCTACGTAAATTAAGGAATGTGGGTCAGGAGGAAGATGTTGATCTTGACTTCTTAGTGTAGCCTTTGTACTTGCTTAGAATCATTTGCTTGGGACACCCAAAGGATCATGTGTGGCCTGAGATCCAAAGATTTTCCTAATGATGAATGATCCTGATTTTCTCAGTAAAGTGAAAGTTAAGGTCCTCAGCTCAAAGGACTGGGTGACAAAGGCTTCTGGAGGTTTGTGAAGAGCAGGAAACAGCTTTTGTGGAGAGTGACATTTGTAATCAATTGGCTAATTGCTGTGAACATCCAGTTCAGATTGTTGCTGCTTAGTTATTTTCAAGTCATATCCAACTCTTCATGACCTTATTTGTGTTTTCCTGGCAAAGTTACTGGGTTGGTTGGCTACTTCCTTCTCCAGCTCATTTTACAGATGACTAAACTGAGGAAAACAGGATTAAGTGACTTACTCAGGGTCACACAGGTACTAAGTGTGACTTAAGATGAGTCTTTCTGACTATAGGCTCAGCACCACCTAACTGCTCCTTAGTTCAGATTAGATAAAAATTTGTAGTGTTCCCAGTCAGACCAGTTGCATGATTTGCTCCACCTATATACAGCAGCAGCAGATGAATAGGAATGGAGGAGGTAGACGGTAGGAGTTTAGGATTGCATTTTGGAAAACAAGTGGTATAGTACAAGGGGGTGAGAGATTTGAAAGGAGAGAATGATGTGTAATTGTATTGATTAGCTACTAGGGTCGAGGCTGGAAAGGGAAGAAAATGAAGTCAAAACAAGTAAACAGCTTGTGAAAGTAATGGAATAGAAGCATTAGAAGTTCAACCAGCATGAAAAATAGGTTCTTAAGGGTATGAGGCATAGGACGAAATGGAACAATAAGACAATATGGTCAGATAGGGGAGAGTCAGAATTTTTGTGCAAGAAAATGAAATATTTAAGGCTAAAAGTGAGATACAGGGGGGCACTATCCTTTGAACTTTTGGGGAGTAGATATGGCATGTGTGTGTAAGGTTGAGGAGGGATGCTACATATCACCAAGAAGAATCAAAATATCACTTGTAAGAAGGGTTATTGTAAAACCAGGGTAGTGAGCAATTGAGAAACAAGCAGAAAAAAAATATATTATTTCTCCTTTGCAATAATCAAGTATGTCTAAAAGACAGGATTGCAACTGACACAGGCCCCATGGACAATGAATGTTCTTTCTTTCCAAATGGCAGTCTATATTTAAGCAAGAGGCAGATGAGGTTGTTGTCTGTCACATCATTGGTATTCACAACCCCCACGGTGTCATCGTCTAATATAAAGGGCCACAACAATAAAGCATTGAAACCTATGTAATAATGGTATCTATCACCCAGGTGCCAGTTTCTATGTACCCCTAAATGGTGACTTTGCTTGGCCAAGAGGGTTTTGAGTAGCAGATGGCTTTAAATGCCATTCTTCATATTCTATGCCAAGCACATTACATTGTTAAACAAAGCAGTAAGCCAAGGAAGTAACCTATTTGATCCTAATGATGGATCTGGAAGCTGGACAAGATCTCTTATAGAATGCAGCTAAGAGAGCAGTTCCAATAATAGCATATCTTTAAAATGTTTTCTAAATGTCATATCTCATAGGTATATCACATATAATATTTGACGAAAATTAAAATAAAATAATTCATATATGTATAAATTCTTGTAACTTCCCAGAATCTCTTTTATACAAATAATAATTTCTGATATGAGATAGCATTATCATCTTGCGTATAAGAAACTGGGTTATAGTCCATACAAGCTTTATGATTGGCAGAGGTTCAATTAACAAATATAACTTTTTTTAGTACTATTTAAAAAAAAAATCTTTGTAAGCACAATCAAAAGTAGCACTAGAAGTGAAGCTTTGAATAAAATGAAATGCTCCTCTACTGCTTATAAGAAAATTCAGTTCCCCTGAAGGGAGAAAATTCACTCCGTTGTAACTTATATTCTTCAAATTATGAGATTCTTTTTGTGTCATTTTTTCCCTGATTTTTTTATGCCCTCTACCAAAATAAAGGGTCTTTGTGGAAACATTATATTCCCCTTTCAAAGAGTGGTAAATCTTGTAATGTTTATCAGATTAAACTATGTCTTTATAAAGGGAGATTAGCAATTAGGAGACTAGCATTTACATGTCTGTCTGTATACATAAAGAATCACTAAGTCAACATTTATCAAATGTCTCCCATGTGCCAAGATCTACATTGGCACTATGAATATCAAGAAAAGGCAAAAGAAATTCAGTGTCTTCAAGGAACTCACAATCTAATGGGGGAACAATACACAGGCAGTGATGTACAAAGTATGTAGAGGATAAATAGGAAATAATCAATGGAAAGAACGCACTAGAAATAACAGGAATTTGCAAAGGTTTCCTGTAGAGGGTAGAATTTTAACTGGGGATTGAAAAAAGCCAAAGAAGAAGCCAGGAGGCAAAGATTAGGAGGGAGCTAAGAGGGAAAGCCTACATTATTTATTTAATTAAGATTGGAAGAAAGAGTCCACATGCTCATCACAATTATGTAATAGCCATTTTCCATATTATATTCTAAATAATAGGATCCAAAAAAACCAAAATATTAGTTATTCTTTACATAGTTAAAGCTGAATCTGGAAGAAAAGAAGGCAGAAATATTATACACGACTAGAATATTATGGAATAATATTAAAGCTGTATCTGATGACAGTATCTACATTGGAGACTTAAAGACATCAGGAGTCAACCAGAAAAAAAGTAAGGAAAGCCATCTTTAGTTTCTACAAAATCAGTGACCCTTAGAATGCAATGAAAAGCTATATCTAGAGCTAACTTCTTGAAGAAGGAAGGAAAAAATGGAATAAAGAGAAGGAAAGAAGGAAAAATGGGAAGAAGGGAGGTAGGAACTGAGGGAGAAAAAGAGAAAAGAGGAAAGGAGGAATGGAAGAGAGGAGGGGAAGGAGAAAGAGATGGAGAGAACAAAAAGGGAAGCTATAAAACTCTTTTCTCACAAAGACAGTTCTAAACAATTTCACAAAGAAAAATTGTTCATGGGAAGGTTGAGCCAATATATAAAAAAATGACAGTTCTCTTCCCCTTAATTTCCTTATTCAGGTGTCGTACAAATGAAAATACCAAAAAAAAAAAATAATTTAAAGAGCTAGAAAAAAATAATTAAAAAATTATCTTAAAAAGCAAAAAGTCAAGAATATCAAGGGGATCACTTAAAATAAGTTAAAGAAGGCAAACTAACAAAACCAAGTCTCAAACTGTTACAAAGCAACAATCATGAAAACAATCTAATATTAGCTAAGAAATAGAGTGGTAGATCAGTAGAATAGATTAGGTACACAATAGGCAGCAGGAAATGACCATAGTAATCTAATGTTTGCTTAATGTTTTTGGGATGAAACTCACCATTTGGCAGAAATTGCTGGGAAAACTAGAAAGCAGTTTGTATAAACCAACATCTCACACCATAAAATAAGATTTAAGTGGATAAGTGATTTAGACATAGAGGGCAATATTATAAGTAAATTAGAGGAGCACAGAAAAATTTACCTGTCATATCTATGGATAAGGGAAGACTTTATGACCAAAGAAGAGATAGAGAGACTTATGAGAAGTAAAATGAATAATTTTGATTAAATGAAATTAATGAATGCGGCCAAAATTAGACAAGAATCAGCAACCTGGGGGAGTGGGGGGAATGTACAGTGTTTCTCTGATTAAAAATCTCATTTCTCAAAGACATGGGGAACTAACTGAACCAAATTAATAAAACATAAGAGTCATTCTCCAAAGGATATGAATAGGGAGTTTTCAAATAAAAAAATCAACGCTATCAGTAATCACATGAACAAAATCTCTAAATCACTAATGTTTAAAGAAATGAAAATTAAAACAACTCTGAGGTACAACCTTACACCTGTCAGATTGACTATCATGCTTGAAAAGAAAAATGAAAAATGCAGGATGGCATGTGGAAAACTTGGCACACTAATTGTAATTCTAGCAGAGTTGTGAACTAGACCAACTATTAGGAAGCACGATTTAGAATTATGCATAAAGAGCTTCAAATTGTGCCTGCACTTTGATTCAGCAATGCCACTACTGGTTCTTTTTCTCAAAGAGATCAACGCAAAGGGGAAAGGACCTATTTGTATAAAATATTTATAGCAGTTCTTTTTATGATGGCAAAGAATTAGAAATTGAGGGGAAGCCCACAAATTGGGGAATGACTGAACAAGTTGTGTTACATGATTGTGATGGAGTACTGTTGTGCTGTAAGAAATGATGAACAGAATTGTTTCAGAAAAACTTGGGAAGATATATGAACTGACGCAAAGTGAAATGGACAGAACCAGGAAAATATTGTATCTAATAACTGTAATAATGTAAGGATGATCACCTGTGAGAGACCTAACTATTCTAATCAAGAGAATGATCCAAGACAATTCCAAAGGACTCTGGATGAAAATTGATGTCTTACCTCCACAGAGAGAACTGATGAATTCTGTATGGAGATTGAAGCATGTTTCTTTAAACTGTTTTTATCTTTTTTTGTTCAGTAAATGGCTAATATGAAAATATATTTTGTATGATGTTACATGTATAATCAATATCAAATTACTTGCCTTCTTAATGTGGGGGTAGGAGAAGTGATTGAGAAAATTTGGAACTCAAAATGTTTGAGAATGAATGACAAAAATGTTTACATGTGATTGGGAGATATTTAATGAAATAAACATATTTTAAAACACCAGCAAAAGCAGAGCACTGAACTAAGTACTGGGGAGTCAAATGTAAGACCGTTCCTCTTGTCAAGGAGTTTGTATTTTGAAGAGAGAAGATAGCACATATATAAAAGATTTTAGTTGCAAACAGAACTCAAAATGTTAAAAAAAATGAATGTCAAAAATATTTCCATGTAATTGGAAAGTATTTAATGAAATAAATATATTTAAAATGAAACCAAGAAAAACAAAGCACTGAACTAGGTGCTGGAGAGTCAAATGTAAGACAGTCCCTCATATTTTGAAGAGAAAAGATAACACATACATATTAACAAAACTAATGTAAAGGTCCCATGGTCCTTAGGATGAAGGAATGAAACAGATTGGTAATGCATCTTCTTTAATTTCTATTGATTAAAATAAAAATCACATCAGCTTCTGATGTTGGTCTATCTGCCAATGACTTTGGTGCTAAGAAATGTTGTTTTTGGGTGTGCTGTAGCTATGTTTGCTTTCATACACAGATACAGTCAATTGACTGCAGTAGCACCAAGTTGTTTCCTAGGATGATGACTGTAGGACATGACTGTACGGAAGACTGAAAAGGGGAATTCAGCTCTGAAGCAGGGCAGATTATGTGGAAGTACAGAACTGGCTTGAAAGAAAGGGACATATATGCTTAACAGAATAGGACTTGAAATATAGCCAGGGTCAGTTTTCTCCCCATGGTGACATGGTCACCATCCCAAGTTAAGGAAGCTAATGCCCAGACTTCAATTATATGCAAGAGAAATATGAATCCAGTAGTGAATGGGAAAGGGTGGAATTGGAGCTTTTAAAGATTAAAGAGGGAAGCCAGAGAAAAGTTTTTGGGAATATTAGGGGGAAAAATATAAAAATTCCTAGAGGTCACAGCTGTGTATAAGCCTAGCATCTCAATCTAACAAGCCAAGAGTGGAAATCATAAAGATAGAAGAAATTATGAGAGCAATCATTTTTTAAAAAGTCACAAAACTTTCAATAAGTATTGATCTCTGAAGGAAAAAGAACTAAATTGCAAGTGAAATCAACATATATCATAGTTTTAATATGGGTAGAAACTTCACTGAGCTATGATAGAAGAACCCTTTTTTATGTGAAATTCAATCCTTTGATAATTAACTTAATAACTGTCTTTCACAGTAGTCATCACCCAATGTGGTATATAACACATAAAGACAAGTAAGAATATCCCATTGTCTAAGTTTAAGCAGAGTTTACTACATATTTGAAAATGAGAAATATTTTTAACCTATCTTTACATACATAAACACACACACACACACATAGACAGACACACAGAAATTTTTAGCTATGTATGTTGTGCCCACAACTCACCCCACCAAACGAATCAACCAATCCATCAATCAATCCATTAATACTGTGTGCCAGGCACTATGCTACCAAGTGAGGAGAAGAGAAAAAAAGAATGAATTAATCTCATCTATAATGAGCTTGGGAAGAGATAAAAAGTACAAAAGATATACTAAAGCAGCAGAGAGCATATACATGAGGTCAAATAAAAGCACACTTGTTTAATTCGAGGTAGTTTGGGAGAGAAGGCACTAGGGAAAGAAAGAGAATAAGAATTTATATGGCATCTATCATTGACCAAGTACTATGTGAAATGCATTACAAATATTATTTCATCTGATCCTCTAAACAAATCCATGAGGTAGGGGCTATTACTATCCATATTTTGCAATGAGAAAAACAAATATTGAGCAATTTGCCTAGGGTCACACAGCTAGAAAGTGTCTAAGGCTACCTTTGAACTCAGGTCTTCCTGACTCCTGGCCCAGCACCCTGTCCGCTGTACCACTTAGCTGCATCTAATAGCATTTGGGAGGAGCAGGAAAAGCTTCCTCTTGAAGGAGAAGAGACAAAAAATGCTCTGAACTATGTCTATATAGCTTAATCATTTTACTGAGTCAGAAATATGGACAAGCTGCTTCCAGGCTATGTGAGAAAGCCAGTGCAAATGCAAGGAAACAACAGATGGAATATATGAAGAACCAAGAGAAGTCCAGTCTAACTGGATCACAGAGTAGAGGAGGAAGATTAATGAACAATGAGGCTAGAAAGTTCAGTAGGGGACAGGTTGTGGGCTTTAAAATACAAGCAAAGGATAGACAGCATACCTAACATAGGAGCCAGGTACCAGCTCTCTCTTCACCCAGAGTCTTTGACCCAGTTATTACCTAGAAGAGTGAAGTTGAGTTTATAGGGACATTTGTATATCCACCCACTTCTGGCTAATTAGACAACCCAAAAGTCCTTCTGTGATACACAGTAAGATGACAGGAAACAGTCATAGAATATCTGTGTGTGCTCTGAAGGCCACAGGGCAAATTACCTTAGATATATCGTATTACACATATTCACAAGGACTGATTTTCACTAGCCATTTCATTTCCTATCTCCCACTCTCATATTCCCTTACACATCTTTGGCCAAAAAATAGTTACTCAATGGAACCATGAATGCTTTTAGAACAGATATTAAAAACAGCTCTGCGTTTAACAAAAGTTTTGTGCCCTACAAACTATCCTCAACTAAACTCTATCCTCATAGCAAGTACTCCTGAGGGAAAAGGAAAATGAGAGGCACAGGGGAATAATCACCCTCTCAGTCTGGGTGCATATATAAACAATTACCACAAAGATGATTGGCGAATTCGTATTAAAAAAGATCAGGTCTGATTCACTTTTGAGTCACAAATTTAGCCTTCTTTTTGTGTTTCCAAAGCAATAAGTCTTGGGAGACCATCAATATACAATCAATAAAGGGAGGAGGGTACAGCTAGGTGGTACAGTGGATAGAGTGCTGCTGGCCTAAAATAAAGATTCATCTTCATGAATTCAAATTAGGCCTGAGATAATCACTAGCTGTGTGAACCTGGGCAAGTACTTAGCCTTGTTTACCTTACTTTCCTCATCTCTACAGTGAGTTGGAGAAAGAAGTGGCAAATCAATCCAGTATCCTTTCCAAGGAAAACCCAAATGGGATAATGAAGAGTTGGAAATAACTGAAAAGGACTAAAACAACAATGTGCTATGTACTGTGCTAAGTTCCAAGAAATGGATGGATGAGATCTTTCCTCCTCCCCTTTTCTCCTTTCTGTCTCCCAAACTAACCAGATCAAGAAGGAGCAGGGAGAAGTTCAAATAAATTCAAAGACATTTCCTTACAGAAAAAAAAAATTCATTTGCCCAAAGTGAATTTAGGTGCTATGCCTTCTCCCTCTACAGACTTAGGTCTCTTCTGTGAAGACTCAGGGAAAATGTAAGGCAGGACTTTTAGCAACCTTCTTTCACTCTACATAACAAAGGACATAAAGACAAAACAATGAGCTAAACTTTGTGAACTTTACTCCTTTAGAGGTGGAAGCTACTATTTTTGTAGCACAATGGTTAAACTACTATTAATTGTTAAACTTAAGAGAATTTTTTCCCTTTTTATCTCAGACAAAATCTGCTTGTTCAGCTGCAGACCTCCAGCAGTTTGTTCCTTGGAAAAAAATCTAGCTCCAAATTTGGAGCATATTCCCAATCAAGTGATAGAATACAATAAGTTTGCTCCATTCCCAACCTCTACTGCCTCCTGCACCAACCTGCATTTGTATCCTGACCCTTACTCTTGCACTGCCTCAGCAATCTGTAGGGTGAATTCTTCTAATTGGGACAATATAAAGGACACAGCCAAAACCAGCTGCTTTCTCAACCATTGGGGTGTACATACGTATTTCTGGCTACCCACAGATTTATTTTCCTTTCTCTTCTTCCTCTCTTTTTGCTGTGATCAACAGCATGACCTGTTTCTGCCTTTCCCCATGACCCCACTTACTGTGTGAACCACAAAATGTACATTTCCAGTGTTCATAGAGAAAAACCTTAGTGGGAGCCACAATGTAGTAGCAAAACAGATTTTATTAAAAATGAAAAAAAAACAGGTGATGGAAATTGGAGATGTCAAATGAGTCAATAAGAGAACAGAGAATGAATTTCCTCAGTCTCTAAACAAATGTGAAAGTAGGGTTAGTGAAGTGAATGGAAGTTTTGGGATGGGAGAAAAAAAGGCAAGTGTCAATTTAGATGGGGAAGTAAAAGATGTTAATAGTAAATGTTTCCAGTTTGGTGGAGGAGAGGAGAGTACATATGTGTCTGTGTCAAGACATAGTAGCCTTATAATGGATTTCACCTGGAGAGGATGGGCTTAATAGAAGGCCACCTTATCCAAGCAAAGATTTTACTTTTAAGAATTGCATCCATCTCAAACAAGATATTAGGATTAGGTTAGTAGGGAAATTGATGAAGAGAGATAGGTTTTATTAGTCCGAGAAACAGTGAAGTCATTATGGTACAGGAAAGTCGTAGAACCATATTAAACTTCTGCTATATAGCAGGCAGTGTGCTAAATGCTGAGGATACAAAGAAAAAGAAAAGTTAGTTCCTGTCCTTATGGAGATCACAATTTGATTAGGGAAACAACATGAAAACAACTATGTATAAACAAGTTAGGGGGAGGAGCCAAGATAGTGGAGTAGAAAGATTCACATATGCTAGCGCCAAACTCACAGCCTATAAATTACCTGTAAAGAGAAACTTCCAAAAAATTCTGGAGCAGTGGAGGCCACACAAGGGAGTGGAGGAGATTTCTGTTTCAGAGAGCCCTGAAAAACCAACACCAAAGGTCCATTGCGCACTGGAGCAGAGCCTAGCCCTGCCTTAGCCAGATGGCACCAAGAGGAGCAGATCCGAGCAGGCTTCAGGGATGGAATCTCCAGAGGCTGTGCAGGTCCATCCACCCACAGATGTCAAAGGTTAGTGAGAAAGCCTGTCTGGCTCACCAAGAGGGGAGTGGGATGTCCCCATAACTCAGGCCCCCTCAGGAAGCAGCAGCAGAGGCAGCAATGGACAGGGGCTCACAAAGCAAGCAGGAGCTCAGATCCATTATTGAAGTTCTCTGCATAAACCCCCTGAGGGAACTGAGCCCCGTGTGGCGGCCCTGCCCCTATCTGAGTACCTGAACTTAATCTCTCACTGAATAGCAGCCCTGCCCCCACCTAAGCTCCTAAATTTAATCTCGCATTGAATAGCAGCCCTGCCCCTGTTGAAACCCCTGAGGCTGGGAAGCAGCATTTGAATCTCAGACCCCAAGCACTAGCTGGGCAGATCTGGAGGCCAGGTGGGTGTGGACAGGAATCTCAGAAGTCAAGTAACTGGCTGGGAAAATGCCCAGAAAAGAGAAAAATAATAAGACCATAGAAGGTTACTGTCTTGGTGAACAAATGTTTCCTTCTTTACTTTCTGATGAGGAATAACAATGTTTACCATCAGGGAAAGACATAGAAGTCAAGACCTCTGTATCCCAAACATCTGAAATAAATATTCAATGGGCTCAGGCCATGGAAGAGCTCAAAAAGAATTTTGAAAGTCAAGTTAGACAGGTGGAGGAAAAACTGGGAAGAGAAACGAGAGAGATGCAAGAAAAGCATGAAAAACAGGTCAATACCCTGATAAAGGAGACCCCAAAAAATGCTGAACAAAATAACACCTTGAAAAATAGGCTAACACAATTGAGAAAAGAGGTTCAAAAAGCCAATGAGGAGAAGAATGCTTTCAAAAGCAGAATTAGCCAAATGGAAAAGGAGGCTCAAAGCTCACTGAAGAAAATAGTTCTCTCAAAATTAGAATGGAACAGATGGAGGCTAATGACTTTCTGAGAAATCAAGAAATCACAAAACAAAACC
>CM053769.1:684170587-684202902 GCA_028658325.1 Potorous gilbertii
TTCACTGTGTTGCTGCGTGGCTTCCACTGTTCCAGAATTTGTCAGGAGATCTTTTTACAGGAAATCTATGGGCTGTGGGTTCGGACCTAGCATAGGTGAGTCTTTCTACTCCGCCATCTTGGCTCCGCCCCCGGCATCTGCTATTCTTGAAAATTGGTAATAACTAAATAGATGTATGTAAATTTAAGGTGAAACAAAGTACATGTAATAGAGAAAATAATTTGTTCATTCCTCTTACAAATTCAGCATCAATTCTTTATTTGATTTTTGAGATGAAAAATAAACAACTTAATGTCAAAAAGCTACAAAAAAGAATGCTAAAAGTTATCTTGGCATATAATTATGAACAAATAGAATACTACTAAATAAATAAATGAATAAGAGCAATGGAAACACAAAGAAGCTTAAATATAGAATTGAAAAAGTGGAAGAATACTTAAAGGAATTTTCAAGGAAAAACTGTACTAATATTCTAGAATAAGAAGGTAAAGAAGTCACTGAAAGAATCCACTGCTTATTTGCTGAAAATGATCCCAAAATTCCCTACCCCCAGAACATTGTAGCCAAATTCCATAACTCTCAGGTAAAGAAGAAAATATTGCAAGCAATCAAAAAAAAATAAAACAATTCAAATAGAATGGAACTACAATCAGAATTGCACAGGATTTATCAGCTTCATTAAAGGATTGGAGGGCATGGGTTATGATATTTTGGAAGGCAAAGAGGCTGGGATTATAACCAAGAATCACATATTCAGCAAAGCTGAGCATAATCCTCCAGGGAAAAGATGATCCAATGAAATAGATTCCTGATAAAAAGACCTGAGCTGAACAAAAAAATTTGATTTTCAAATATGAGACTCGAGAAGCATAAAAAAGTAAGAGAAAAAGTAAAAAAATAAGAGATTCCAAAAGGCTGAACTGTTTTTATCCCCTGCATGGGAAGATGATACTTGTAACTTTTAAAAATTGTATCACTATTAAGGCAGTTGCAAGTATACACAGAGGGTAGAGGTGTAAAGCAACTTGGATGGGATGATATATAAAATAGGGAGTGAGAAAGAGGATTCCACTGGGAGCAGAAGGAAGGGAGAGGTAAAAAGGGGTAAATTATCTCACATGAAGAGGCACAAAGACCTATGTTCTATCACACTCTAGAAAGAAGAGGGGATGGGACAAGAAAATGTGGGGAAAATGACAGAAGGGAAGGAGGATTGAATAAGGTAGTGATCCGAAGGAAATCAAAAGTGAAGAGAGACAGGGTAAAAGGAGTGAATAAACAGGAAGAAAAATAGGATGGAAGGAAATATACCATTAATCATCACTGTGAATGTGAGCAGGAATGATTAACTTGGTTGGTTGGTTGTTATCCTTTGTCTTGGAAGAGGAACAAAATGACACCACCATGACAAAGTGGAATTTCAGTGTGTCCAACTGTGACTGATCAGACCAATACAAGCTTGGAATGATCTACCACAGGTCTGTGTGAATATCCCAAATTTGTGCATCCTGCATTTACTTGGTGCTTTCTCAATTCTACTTTGCTCAAATGATTCAACTTCAGTTGAGATTTACAAGGTAGGGGGACCATTGCTCATACAAAAGCTGACTGAAATTTTCCAGGTTATATGGCAAGAGGAGATTGTCTCCCAGGAGTTCAAGGATACCTCCACTGTCCATCTCTATAAGGGTAAAGGGAATAGATTGTCCTGTGATGATCCCAAGAAGATCTCTGTCTCAGTCATTACTGGCAAAGTTCTCGGTAGAGTCCTCCTTAATAGGCTGATTCTTCACCTGGAAGACAGTCATATACCTGAGCGCTTGTGTGGCTTCAGAAAGGGCCAACGAACAGAAAATATGGAATTTGCTGCCCGACAACTCCAGGAGCAATGCCAGGAGCAGAACAGAGGTTTGTACACAATGTTTGTAGATCTGACCAATTAACTTATAAAATGGAAGCCATAGCAGAATGGATTAAAAAACAGAATCCTACAATATGTTGTTTCACAGAAACACGTTTGAAGCAGAGAGATAGACACAGAGTAAAGGTAAAGGGCTGGAGCAGAATCTAATACATTTCAGCTGACGTAAAAAATGAGACAGCAAAGTATCCAGCTAGCAACTTGGGGCAAAGGAAATGTTCACTGAAAGACAGAGGGGTGAGTTCTCCAAAGGGTTGTCTGACCCACTGAGATAAGTGTTATAGCACAAAATATATAGTCCCTCTATATACAAGTAATCCCTGTCCTAAGGACTGGATATTTCTGAGTTGACTTGGTTTTTATCTGTTAAATGTACTCAAGTACAAATTTAAGCAGTAACTTAGTAGTTTTTTTGAGATGATTAGTAGTCATAGGAGTTGGTGGAGTATATAATCATTTAGAAGGAGCTATCTGCAGAATAAATTTCAGCTTCTTGAAGATGAGGTCTATGTCTTAATCACATCTTTGCATCCCCAGACCTAGCACAGTGTATTGCCCATAATAGTGATTAATGAATAGATTTTGTTTAAATTGAATTCATTTCTGGTCATCTTAGTGAAAAATCTTATAGGGGGCGGGGCAGTGAGTAATAGGGGCTAGTTAGGTAGTGTATAAATGTTAGAACTTGATGTCTCTGTGATTACAGCCCAGGATTTTTCAGGGATACCCATACACACAACACAGAATGATAGCACTTTGCTGAGGGTCTGGGCTAATGGGAAGGTTCACAACTCCTGTACTATGGTGTTAATAAATATCATCTTTGGATTTATGCTCATAATGAACACTGTCAGTTTACCATTATATATTTATCACTCAGAAAATACTGCTAAAATAATTATTACCTCATGAAGGTCCTCAAACTTGGAACAGTTGAAGAGAGTAGACTAAATTTTTAGATCATTGTATATATCTCTAGATCTCTTA
Source organism: Potorous gilbertii (assembly GCA_028658325.1). Classification (NCBI taxonomy): domain Eukaryota; kingdom Metazoa; phylum Chordata; class Mammalia; order Diprotodontia; family Potoroidae; genus Potorous; species Potorous gilbertii. The sequence goes on from CM053769.1 coordinate 684,173,496, forward strand.
ATAGCTATGGAAATCATGGATATGTAGGACTCAGATTCAGTTTACTGCTCCAAAAGCAAGCTAAGTTTATCAATCTGCCAAGTGCACAAAATATTGTGAATTGTTTTTCCTATTTGAATGTGAGGCAATTCATCAGAAACTTCATAATTTTGTTTGCATCATTTAACAATATGACTTTAAAAGTGAATTCAGTAAACTTAAAAGATTCTAGAAACAGGATAAATACAAAAGTAATATTTGTTTGAGGGATGCAGTTCAAGCCCTTGAGACTTAGTAAAAGCTGGAAAAGGAAGAGCCATTTATAAATGTGGTGGGCAAACCCAGCTGTATTTTGGAATATTGAACACCTCAGAATCAAACTATTTTTAAAATATTTTTGATGAGCTCAAACCCCAACTGAATTATGCCAAGAACATTTTGCCTTAATTGTTAATATCATATGTCATTTAATGAAGTGAATCCATATGTTTATGATTAAATTATGGTTAAATCATCAAAATATTGATTTTTAGGAGCCATTTGATGTCCAAGGAGTCTTTAGAACTGCTCCAAGAGAAATTTTTTTTAACTCTTCTTAAAAACTGGTTGCCTTATTTTGCCAATAGTTAATAAGCCAGCACTTGAAGAAAAATTCAAGATTGTTTAGAAAAACCATGCTCATGAATTCTGAAAAGGTTATAGGTTAGGCCGATTAAATTTTTACATCTTTAATATATGCACAAGATGAAATGTCATTAATATGGTTGAGTCCACAAATTCATATGAATTAACATTTGAAATGGTCCTAAGATTGAAGTAGTAAAAATAGTCTTAATCTCGGTCAACAAGTATTTAATAAGTACTTACTTTATTCCACACATTATGTTAAGTGCTGAGAATTTCACTGTTATCCCTGAACAATTATATAGATTTTCCAGATATAATTAAATCTATTAAGTGCTTCAGAGAAATCATTTGTTTTTAAAATGGTGACTACTTTTAGATGTCTTATTTTATACATGAAAATTCAGACATTTGAGTGTAAGGACCTCTCCTCAATCCATTCATTTTACAAATGAAAAAATCAAACTTCAAAGTCTGAGTGAGTTACCTAAGGTAACATAGGTAGTGCAACTCTGGAGATTCACAAATTCAAAGATTTCTTTTTTTACCTAATTTTAAATTTATACATGTAATTAGAAAAGTTGTCTAAGACAAAGTTTAATTTTATTTTGTCATTGGTAATAGCCCATTTGTCATGAAAATTATTCTTGGTGAAAGAGAAAACCACATGCTATTACACATAGTGTGTGCACATATTGATATATTCATATACTTGTCAAGTTTGAGTGTATGTGTAATTATTTGAACTGCTACTGGTACTTATGAGACTGGGGTACTCATCTTTTCCCTCTCTTTTAAGAGATCTTGCTCAGCTTAAGACCTTCACACAGAAGACTGTGCTCAGTCTTCTGTAAAGCTTGGCTCCTTTTGCCCTCCCCATCCCTTTACATCTTTATTCTGAAGACCCAGAGGATATTACTTAAAGCTTAGATTGGTTCATGTCTAAGAATCTCCAAAGAGGAGATGTGAGGAAGTGAGGGTAGAAGGACATTAAGTATACAATGTAAAGCAGGTATAGGTCAGCTATTTATTTCCTTCCATTAAATGCTTAACACGATGGATTAACAAATGCACATTAAAAAATAAGCAATAGTAGTCATACAGTTAACAACTACACTTTCCTGGGAGATTGGTACTGAAAAAACAAAAACATGAAACATTTGACAGGAATGTTGCACTCACATTTTATCTCCACTTAGACTCTGGAAAAAGCTTCCTCTGTCTTCCTGACTGTAATTATCTCCAAAAAGTGGGAAAGTAGTTGCTAGGGGCTCCAAGTAAAGACATTACCAATAGAGAACAGAGAAGGTACCAACCCCTAAAACTCATAAGGTTTGTCTCCAAGGTTAAAAAAAAGAGTCTTCTCAGGGTCCCATTTCAATCATCTATACATTAGGAAGAAACAAAGTGGAAGAGACAGTTAGGGACCCAAGGTCTATACTGAGGCTCACTTATGTCCACATATGTTCTATAGCTACCGTGTGCTTGCAGTTACTTTGCTATTGCATGAATCCTATTGCATTCCATTCCAGGAAGAGGGTCCAAAAGTCCTGACACCAAGAGGAAGAAAGAGAGGAGGAGAGAGATAAATAGACTACAGATTCATTCCCTTTTTAAGGTCCACTGAATCCTCAACTCTCTGCTCAGTGACCACAAAAGGGATTATATCTTTATCTCAAAGTAGAAGTCTCTTACTGCTGAGCCATATTTTTCTAGAAGTTGAGAGGATAACAGTGTGTACTCAGTGGGATGGCTCAAATGTGTTACCCCACACTCCCTACAGAGTATACTCCAGTTCAAATACCACTATACAAGCAAATCACATAGGAAGAATTTTTGGCAAAACAATTTCAATCAATATAAATCCATTTATAACTGGAAGAAGCAATGGTATCTTAGTCAAACCCACAAATTCTGAACATAACTTTGTCATACAGCTTCAAAATAATGAATTACACTAGCAAAAAAATTTTAAATTGTATATTTCTTCTGGAAATCAAAGCAACTTCATCAATTCTCTCCTTTCTTTATCAACTCTACCTTTATATTCAGTCACATATACTTAATTGGGTACAGGCATAAATAGCACACTTATCAAATTTGGAAATGATGCAAACTTATTTGAGATGGCCAATAAAATGGACGGCATGGTCAGGATCTGAAAATATCTGGACAGGTTAGGGTATTGGGCTGAATCAAATAAGATGAGGATTTGTAGGGATAAATGTAAGTCCTGAACTTGGATTTTAAAAATTAATTTTACAAATGTTGGACAAGAGAGACATAGTTAGGAATTTGTATGAACAACGTAGGAGATTTAGGAGACTGAAAGCTCATTATGAAGCATAGCTTGAAATGACATACTAGAAATCTACTTGGCTCTTGGATTGCATTGAGAGGCCTACCTTCTGGGAATAAGAAGGTGACTTGCCTAGGTCTGAAAGGGGTATATTGTTGTCTCTCACAATTATAGCTTTATTATCGATCTCTGTATAACTCGTTAAAATTTTCCTTTAAGTATGTACATGATATAGCAGTAAGTGCCTATGTAACAAGTATTAATATTAATTGTCTATGGTACCTTTGGCATATCGTAGTTTACTTGTTTATCCCTTTTAATCAAGTCTATTTATTTTCTTACTTTTTTGATGATCTTTATTGTTAAGTCTGCTTTTTTGAGTTCAAAGCATAATGTATCTTGTTCCAGTTTCTTATTATAACTGTCAGTTTTAAGCATGTTTTCCAATTTTGCTTTCTTCTCTATCATGCTATGCTTTTCCTCTTTAGGGGTAATTTCTTCCCATTCACATTTAGAGTTCTGATTGTAAATTATATATTTCTCTCCATCCTTTCTCCTTATAATTTTTTACTTTTTCTTCTTTTTGCTTCTTGTCCTCTTTTTAAAAGAAAAGGATTGTGAAAAAGGAGTATGCTCAGGACCAGAGCTTTGTGATTGTTGCAATCAAATTTGATGCCCTTCACCCATTTCTTTTCCCTTATTAAAACCCCAATCACATTTCTTTCCTTTTGAACTCCAATTTTATGACTCTACCTTCAAAGTTTAGTTTGTTTTTTGTTAACTTGAATCTACTTTTTCCCTGCTTTCTCTGATCCCTTTCCCCCTGTTGAACTGAAGGTATTCCAAGGTTTTTTGTGTGTCTATATATCTTTCCTTGTTTGACCAGTTCAGAACAAAGTATCCTGTTATACCTGCTTCTCACACCCCCTCTTCATTTGTATATACTTCTGACTGTACATACTAATAATGTGAGATAAGTTTCCTTTCCCTTTTCTCTCCTTCCCTAATGTGAGCCTTTCCGCTTTCCCATCTATAAATCAGGCTCTGAACCTTCAAGCCCACACAGCAGTCAGATTAACAGTGTTATTGACCAAGCTGTTCCACAGTTACTGTCCTGGTCACTTGCCTGTAGAGGGAATTCATGGTCTTAGGTTGGAAAAGTTACCCTCAAGACTTTCTCCTTAGAGTTCCCAATCATTAATAGGTCTGGTGCTTTTAGATCTTTCTTGGAGCAAATGTGGGCAGAGCCAGGCTGTACTATTTCTTCCTTCTCTGCATCTTTGCTGGTCCTCTCCAAGATAACCTGTTTATGAGCACAATACTATCAAGTTTTCTCTATATATTTTGAATTTGAACAGAATAAATATTCCTAGAAAAGAAAACATTTTCTTTGTATAAAATACAGGTGCGGGTAAAGTACAGCCAAGCAAAAGCTTTCATAAACATTGTCCTTCTTTCCAATGGGGTAATGCAGAGCCAAACAATACAATCTGCCTCTCAGTGCTTCTTCATCACTCACAGAGAAATGGCTTCTCATAGATTTGATACAAAGGAATAACTAATTCATATTCCCTTTAACAAATATTTATTGAATGCTTTCTGTACATAAGACAGTGTGCTAGGCTAAGTTAAGTTAGCACAAAACTTCCAGGAGGCCAAGCCAAGGGAAGCTAAAATAAATTTCAAGGTAGTTAGCTGCTTTCCTGTTCTGTGTTTGCTCAACATGGATGATTTTTAGATCAAACAATTTTGCTGAGCTTTGTATTGTATAGTGGTGTTTTGTATTCTGACCTTGTCTGTTGATAATATTGGACTAGAGTCTCCCCCTTGTAGTGTTTTCTGTAGCATAAAGAGGAGGCAAACCTTCATCTCTCTCCATCCTTGCAGGTTCTCCAAAACGTTGAAGTTCCTGGTTGTGCTAACAAGGCTCCACTGCAATAGCTATGCTTTCAGATGAGAACCGCTTGCTTCCACTAAGAATCGGGAGGAACTATCTTGTCAGTGTGACCTTCGCAATACAGTTTTTAGTTCCAGGAAAACTTTTCTTTGGAGTTATGCAGCCCACATACAAATGGAATCTTTTCCTTTTCTTCCTTCGAGTACTTGTTTCCTAAGCTTGAATTAATAACAGTAACAGCTAGTGTTTATATGACTGTTTAAAGTTTGCAAATCATTTTAGAAATATTATCTCAGGAATTCTCACAATAAACCTGTGATATAGATACTATCATCATACCCAATTCATAGATGAGGAAACTTAAGCAGGCGGTTAAGTGATTTGCCCAGTGTCATGGAGCTAGTAAGTTTCAGATTAGAACTCTAGTCTACCTCTTTCCAGGTTCGGTGCTATATTCACTGTACCTTGTATATTTTCTGTTTATTATTTAGCATCTATTTATTTATCTTTATTATTCTACATGTTATCACCCCAGATAAAATGTAGGCTCCTTAAAGATAAGGGTGATTTCACTTGCATATTAATGTGCCTACAAAATATCTGGCACACGGAGTAGACCTTTAAAGTTTGTTGACTAAATGATTGGTTGATGTGCTGACCATGCCAACATCCATTTATGTTCTCTGTTTCCTCTTGTCCTTCCCCTACAGGGAAGTGAGTTGGACTCATTATACTCTGAGCCACTTCATTTCCACCAATACTAATAATCTCAAGTCGGTTTTCCCATTAGTATGCGTGCCTCTATGCACTAGGGGTCATAAGAATTATCTTCAACATTAACATTCCTTCTTCTGAATGCATTCTGACATCTAGTGCAATATTAGGTGAGCTCTGTGTTACTTGACTCTCTTTTTCACCATGAATGCTTTTCTTGTTGACAAAGATGCTAAGGTTTATTTTTAGAATTGTCCTGCCTGATTTCTGTGCTTGTAACCTAACTCACTTTAACGAACATCTTTCTTGGACATGTATATTCTATCTAGATAGTGATTATAGCTTCTTATCTTAATTTTATAGTTGATGTGCTATTATATATGAAATTCAATGGGAGCATCAAACTATCAACCAGTAAGGTTTTAACAAGCACTTACTCTGTGGAAAGCCCTATGCCAGTAGGGATATAAATTCAAAAGGTAAATAATCCCTTACTCAAGGAGTTTGCAGAGTGGGCAGTAGACTCTTCCTGATTTCTTTTAGAAACTATATAGTTTTCGAGTGAAGTCAATAAACATTTATAAGCGCATACTACATACAAGATATTGTGCGAAGTTCTGGGGAAAAATAAAGGAAGGCACAAATTAGGAGACAAAATGGAAACACCTATTTGCAAATAAGCTGTATGCAATATATATATATATATATATATATATATATATATATATATATATATATATACATATATGTGTGTGTATATGTATATATATATATATACATATACATATATACACACAGGCAATCAAGAAAGAAAAACATTAGCATTTGGGGGTAGTGAAAAGTTTCTTTTATAAGGTAGGATTTTAGTTAAGATTTGTAAAAATGGCACATCACACTGGTTTTCCATTTAGAGGTATAGCTAGAAGAAAACTATATATTGATGTAGTTTGCCATAATAGAAACAACTGTAATGTTGGACTCAGAAGGGTCCAGGTTCTAGTTTTTTGTCTCTCATTTATTATCTATACAGCAGTGGGCAAGTAAACTTTTACGATGCTCAGTTTCCATACTTATAAGTGACTGGTGTATGTGCACACGATTTTTACTAAAATATCTCATCGTGGGTCTATAAAGGCTATGTCAGTAAAATATAAACTGATGGTTTACATTATTTTGGAAAAGGTTAGAGTTTAGGCCTCACAAAAGATTATTTTTGCTATTTGAGAACTAGTGTCGCTATATGCAAAAAGTCTTATCAGAAGACCTCCACCAGAGAACTAATTCATTGGTATAACAACTCAGAAAATGCTAGAAAAAAATGAAATGCCTCTCAGTCTTGTGGAGTTCCCTCCTATCTCTTCAGTAATTAAGAATAGTAAGTATTTTAATTTAATTTTTGGTACTGTGAATTTATTCAAGGGTTAGCAATTCAGTGTATTACTCAAGACACTGATTCATATTCTTATTGACATTTTTAGTGTTGTTGAAATCAGAACGCATAAGGAAGTTATTGCTTAATGGAAGTTATTGCAGTTTCTATCTGAAGAGGTAAATAAAGGTGTTGGCAGAGTTGGTTTAGTTGTGTACCCAAAGGTAGCAGTAAACGTTACCTCACTGAACACTTGATCAAATCTTTTATTGTATTATCAAGTAGCATGAAAAAACATTATGTATATAATTAGAATTTGTGTGCCATTATCTATTGTGGAACATGAGGAAGAAGAGAATATTTGGAGAATCTGATAAAATGATCCAAATTGCCAATATATTTCTCAATACTAAATGTCTTCAATGCAAATGTAGGCATAGTGTAGGAGGGCAAAAACAAACAAACAAACAAAACCAATCCAGCAAGTTTGAGAACACAGTTCAGTGTAAAGAAACAACAGAGATTATAGACCATAGCCTTATAGACTATTAAGAAATCTCACACATTAAATCATGAGTACTTTCCTGAAGAAGATAGCCAAAAAGAAATGATTCAAGTATCACAGAACCATTGTCAGGTTCATACAAGATTTAGCAGTTTTCATGTTAAAGGAGTAGAAAGTTTAGAATATGTTATTCTAGAAAGAAAGGTACTAGAATTACAACCAAAATAACTTCTCCAGGAAAACTGAGTATAATCCCTTAGGGGAAAAATGGATATTTAATAAAATCAAAGATTATCAAGCATTCCTGATGAAAAAACCAAAGCTGAATAGGAAGTCCGACATTCAGACACAAAGAGAAGGAGACTAAAAAGTAAACATGAAAGAGAAGTCATAAGAGACTTAATTTCGTTAATTGTCTACATTCCTATATGTGAAGATGACACTTGTAACTTTCAAGAACTTTGTCATTATTAGGGCAGTTAGAAAGAGTATATGCAGAGAGAGGACATGGGTGTGAGTTGACTATGACTGAATGACATTAAAGAAAAGATGATCTAAAATAATGAAGGGGTGAAAAAAGAAGGTTGCACTGAGAGAAGGGGGGAGAGGAAGATTGAGAAAAATTATCTCACATAAAAATGTGTGCAAGGAAGAGCTTTTACAGTGGAGCAGGAAAAGGAGGGGATTGGAAACACTTGAACCTTACTCTCATGGAATTGGCTCAAAGGGGAAATAACTCATTTGAATATTGAAATCTATCTCACCCAACAAGGAATTAGAAAAGAAAGGGTATGTGAGGGGGGGATTACTGAAGGCAATGATAAGAAGCAAAATAGACTTTGGAGGAGAAGGAGAAGGAGGAGGAGGAGAGACAGACAGACAGAGACAGAGAAATGAAAGAGAGAGAGAGAGAGAGAGAGAGAGAGAGAGAGAGATACACACAGAGGTAGAGAGAGACAGAAACAGACAGAGATAGAGAGAATAAACAGGAAAAAAAGAAAAATAGGATGGAGGCAGATACACAGATAACTTTGAATGTGAATAGGAAGAACTCATCAATGAAATGGATGTTGGTAACAAAATGGATGAAAAACCAGAATGCAACAATATGTTGCTTACCAGAAACAGGCTTGAAACAGAAAGACACACAGAATAAAAATAAGAGGTTGGAGCAGATTCTATAATGTTTCATCTGAAGTGAAGGAAGACAGGAGTAGCAATCATGATCTCATACAAAGCAAAAGTGAATCTAATTAAAAGAGAGAAAGATGGAAATTACATTTTGCCATACATGTTGAAGATATACTGTAGACAATAAAGTAAAATCAATACTAAATATATATTACCAAGTGACATAACATCCAAATTCTCAAAAGAAAAATCAAATGAGTTACAGGAGAAGATTGACAATTACATATATGGGGGGAACCTCAATTGTCCTCTCTCAGAACTAGAAATATCTAACTATAAAATAAATTAAAGAATAAATAAATAAAATAAAAGAAGTTAAGGAGATGAATAGAATTTTAGAAAATTTAGTTATGGTAGACCTCTGGAAAAACTTGAATTGGAATAGAATGGTATATACATTTTTCTTAGCTTTATGTGGCACCTTTACAAAAATTGATCATGAATCAGGGTAGAATAATCTCACAAACAAATTAAGAAAAATAAAAATATTAGTTGGAGGAGGGAGCAATTTGAAGTCAACACTCTTGGGGAGGGACAGGATCAAAAGAGAGAATAGAAGCAATGGGGGGCAGGATAGGATGGAGGGAATTACAATTAGTCATACACAACACGACTATTATGAAGGTCATTTGCAAACCTACACAGATATGGCCTATATTGAATTCCCCGCCTTCCCAAAGGGAATGGGTAGGGAGGGAGGGATGGGGAGAAGTTGGAACTCAAAGGTTTAGGAACAACTGTTGAGTATTGTTCATGTAACTAGGAAATAGAAACACAGATAATGAGGTATAGAAAGTTATCTTGCCCTACAGGACAAAAGAGAAGATGGGGATAAGGGAAGGGAGGAATGCTAGAAGAGAGGGCAGATTGATGATAGGGGCAATTAGAATGCTCGGTGTTTTGGGGTAGGAGGAGGGGAGAAATGGGGAGAAAATTTGGAACCCAAAATTTTGTGGAATTGAATGTTGAAAAGTTAAATAAATAAATTAATTAAAAAAATAATTCTGATGACAGTATTTCCATATAAAAAATAAAAATATTAAATACATCCTTTTCAGATGATAATGAAAAAAATTACAATCAATAAAGGTCTGTGGAAATACAGATAAAAATTAGGTAGAATCCAAATAATCCAATCCTAAAGATTGAGTGAATCAAGGAACACATTGTAGAAACAATATATTATTTCATTAAATAAAATGACAATAATGAGACAATATTCTATAATTTGTGAGGTGTGGCCAAATTTGCAATTATAAAATTTATAGTTCTAAATGCTTACTTCCATAAACTAGAAAAAGAACAGATCAATGAATTCGCTTGAAATAAAGAAAAAATCTGGAAAAATAAGAAGTAAAAAAAACTCCATTGAAAACCAAATTGTAAATTTTTATGATGAAAAGAGACATTGATAAAATTGAAAGTAAAAATCAAAACTTTGAACTAATAAATAAAACTATAAGCTGGTTTTGTAGAAATATAAAATTAATAAATTATTGCTAAATTCAATTTTAAAAAGATGAGAACCAGATTATCAGTTATCAAAAATGAAATGAATGAATTATTCATCATTAATGAAGATGAAATTAAAGCAATTACTAGGAGTTATTTTATCCAATTATATACCATTAAATCTGACAATTTTAATAAAATGGGTGAAAATGTTGTGTACACATATATATATCCCAGATTAACAGAAGATAAAATAGAATCCTTAAATAATTCTAGAAAAGAAAATGGAACAATACACAAATGAGTTACTAGTAAAAAAAAAAATTCCCAGGACCAGATATATTCACAAGAGAATGTGACTAAAAATCTGAAGAACAATTAATTCCAATATTATAGAAAACATCTGAAAAAAGTACTTAAAGGAGGAGTCCTACTAATTCTTTTATGACTCAGATATGGTGTTGATACCAAAATCAGGAAGAACAAAAACAGAGAAAGAAAACTAGAACAAGTTCCCTAATGAATACTGACTCAAATAAGAATAAAGTACTAGGAAGGACATTAAAGCAATATATCAAAAAAATCACATACTATGACTAGGTACAATTTATATGAGGAGTGGATGGCTGGTTCAACAGTATCAATATAACTGAACACATCAATAAAAAAAGACTCTACAAAATATTGTGATCATTTTAATAGATGCAGAAAATCTTTTAACAAAACACACCACCTATTCCTGTTAACAACCCTAGAAAGCATAGGAACAAATGGAATTTTCCTTAAAGTAGGATCTAAGTAAAACCAGGAGAAAGCATTATCTATAATGGGAATATGTTAGAAGTCTTCCCAGTAAGATGAAGGGTGAAGCAAAGATGTTCTTTATCACTACCATAATTCAGTATTGTAGTAAAAAGAAAGTGAAGGAATTATAATAGCCAATGAAGAAACAAATCCACTACTCCCTGTGTATGATATGATGTTATACTTAGAGAATTTTAGAGAATCAATTTTAAAAGTAGTTGAAAAAATTAACAGCTTTAGCAAAGTTGCAAAATATAAAATTAACCCATCTAAATCATCAGCATTTCTATATATAACCAGCAAAGTCCAGCAGCAAGTGATAGAAAGAGAAATTACACATAAAATAGTTGCAGATGACATAAAATAGTTGGGAGTCTGCCTGCCAAGACTAACTTTGGACCTACAAGAACACAATTCCAAAACATTTTCCACACAAAGACAGATCTAAATGTTTGGAGAAATAGTAATTGATCATGAGTAGGATGAGTCAGTATAATAAAAATCACATTTCTACCTAATTTAATTTACTTATTCAGTGCTTTACTAATCAAATTCCCAAAACATTTAAAGAAAAAAGAATAAGAAAATTCATCTGGAGGAAAAAAAAGTCAAGAGTATCAAGGGAAACAATGAAAAAAATGTGAAGGAATGTGCAAGTGCACTAGTACTGTTTGGTCGCAAATTGTATTACAAAGTAGTAATTGCAGAATTAATTTGGTACTAAGAAATAGAGTGGTGGATGAGTGGAGTTGGTTAGGTATAAAACACAAATGATCACAGTAACCTGGTGTTTGGTAAACCTAAAGATTCAAGCTTTTTGGAGCTTGATGAAAATTGCTTAGTAAACTGAAAAGTAGTTTGACAGAAATTAGGCATAGACCAACACCTAACACCATATAGCAAGAAAAGGTCAAAATGGATACATGATATACATGTAAAGGGCAATATTATATGCAAACTAGGGAGATGATGAATATTTACTTGTCAAATCTATAGATAAGGGCAGAATTTATGACCATATAAGAAATAGGGAGGGTAATAGTAAATAAAATGAATAGTTTTGATTATGTGAAATTGGAAAATAGTTTTTGCACAAACAAAATCAGTGAAATGAAGATTAAAAAGGAAACAGTTAATTGGGAAAATATTTTATAGCAAGTTTATCAAATAAAGGCCTCATTTTTTTCAAATAAATGAGAATTAAGTCAAATATATCAAAATATGAGTCATTCCCCAATTAATAAATGGTCAAAGGATCTTCCAGAAGAATAAAACAAAACTCTCTTAAGTAGTATGAAAAATGCTATCATTATTGATTAGAAAAAATGCGAATTAAAATTATGATGAGATATTATTTCATACCTATAAGGTTGCCTAATATTAAAGAAAAGAAAAATGACAAATGTTGGAAGGGATGTGGAAAAATTGGGATACTAATGCTCTGTTGGTGGAGTCATGAATTTGTCCACCAATTATAGCGAATAATTTGAAACTATGTCCCCAAACCCAACAGAACTACTATATCTGTACCAGAAAGAGATCAAAGAAAAAAAGAAAAGTACCTATATGGGTGAAAATATTTATAGCAGTATTTTTTTTTTTGTAGTGACAAAGAATTGGAAGTTGAGGGCATGCCCATCAAATGGGGAATGGTTGAAAAAATTGTGGTATGTGATGATGATGGAATACTATTGTGCTCTAAGAAATGACAAGAAACATGATTTCAGAAAAATCTGGAAAAACCTACATGCAAAGTAGCAACAATGTTGCATGATGATCAACGATAAGTTATTCTCAGCACTACAATGATTTAATGCAATTCCAAAGGACTCATGATGAAAAATTCTTTCCACCTACAGAAAAAGATTTGTTGGAATCTGAGTGTAGATTGAGGCATATTTCTTTTCACTTTGCTTTTCTTGTTTTTTTTTAATATGCCTAATATGGAAACATGTTTTTGCATGATATCACATGTATAATTGATATTTCATTTCTTGCCTTCTCAGTGACTGGAGGCAGGATGGGAGGGAAAAAGATACAGAACTTAAAATTTTTGGATAAAGAATGCTAAAAATAAATAAATAGTGAATTTTGGGAAAAGGATGACCTATTAATAAAATCGTTGATTCTGGTAAAAAGAAATCTCTGTAATAAAATGAGCACAGAAAGCAAACTTGATCTCTTCATCAAACAAATTTGATTTAGGATAGCATGAGTTTACAAAATAAATTCATTGGAGAAATCTTACACATGAGGGTGATGGAAGATGAGCAGTTTCACTGCATAAAGCACTGAGGAGCACTATTCTCCCTCCTCCAATGGTAAGAACTTGCTATAAAATTCAGTTAAGCAAGAATATTTCATGGATAGATAACACTTGAAGGAACACAAAAATAAAAGGGGAAAAAATGAATGGACATGTCCTCATCTCTATAACAAACTTTTTTCTTCAGCGTGAATAAGTAGACCAGATCAAGTATATAAATGAAGGGCATTTATGTTGGAAGCATATGAAAAAAAAGATAATTTTCAGAGGGTAAATGGAGCAGTTCTGAAGATACATGAAAACAAATTGGAATTAGAAGCAATTTGGTACAGTCTTACTCTCTAAATAAGAAGATAGAGAAAACATTAATAACTTTCAAACAATTCACCTAGTTTTAAAATCTCACACATAAATTTATAGGAATGATTTATATATGAATATAGATTATCCTTCATGAAAAATGTAAGGGGCAGGCAGACTTTAGTAAACTGAATTTTATATTAGGATATATCTTTCAGTCACATAATTACCTGACAGGTGCAAAAAGTACACCATCTCACTATTTATTATTTATTGATTATTTTAGGTTCCTAAAGTTGTCTATACCACCCTCTGGGGGGGTGCTGGAATGATCCAGGGGGGGCAATAGCTTGAAATGATACAAATTTCAAAATAAAACTGTTAAAGGGTTAAAGAATGTAGATTTCAGAGGGGCGCTGAGTAATTTTTTTGAAAGGGGAGTGCTAGGCCAAATAAATTTGGGGACTTGACTGGGATTGCACATCTGGTGTCTGATGCTAGATTCGACCTCAACTCTTTCTAACTTCAGATAAGCCTTCTATTCTTTGAGCTACCTAGCTTTCTCTAAGCAGCTTAAATGACACTCTAAAGGTACTATTCCCATATATCTACTATGTGTATACTCAAAACATAGGAAATTCCTTAAATATAGTTTAGAGAGATCATTTTGTTCATTCCTCGGATTTCAGCGTAAAATGAGGCATAAAAAGAATGAGATAAATGCCTAACAAGGACGTCTGCCACAATATTGAAGAATATCTGGGACAGAATCTATAGAAGTGTGATTCTCTCTAGTTCTTTTCCAGTTGGTATTATTTGAATATGGCACTGTGTTGATTACATAAAACCTGCAAATACTACAATGCTTTCTAAATGAGTTCTGTAACTAGTTAAAAGGATATGTAGCCTAATAAGACACCATAAAAAATCAATGAAGAAGGACTACTTTATTGTTTATATCATGATATGTACTTGCATGGAAAACCATCAGCCCGCATATGTATATATATATCTTGGACAGACAATGTATAAAGACACCGAGTTTGACTCAATTAAAATTTTAAGAAGAGAGTGGGCTGGAATGCATTTTGAATATGGTGTAGCACTTTCGATACTCTCTACCCTTCCCCATCTTAGCTATTTACTGAAAGAAATAAGTCATTTCCTTTTAATACTTATATTTTTCTTTTTTCAAGGCAATCAGAATTAAATGACTTGACCAGAATCACACAGCTATTAAATGCCTGAGCCTGGATTTAAACTGAAGTCCTCCTGAGCTCAGGGCCAACACTCTATCCACTACACCACCTGCCTGTCTCAATACAAATGTTTTTCAAAATTCAATATGGCAGTGGCTAGAAGGATAGCATCATAAGAAGGATAATTTGGGTTCAGACCTTTCCTATAATACATACTGGTTATCTGACCCTGGTTAGGTCATTCAACAGTAGCCCAGAAGATGCTCTAAAATTACTAATTGCAGAGCAATTCTAATCTCCAAAGTCTTACACTTTCTTGTGGTTTAAAATGCAGTGGAGAGAACTTAGAGTTTGATTAAGTAGGTTACAGGATATTTTCTAGAAGAGAGCAAGAAGTTAGTCAGTGAACAAACACTTGTTGAGTACCTACTATGTGCCCTGTACCATGTTAAGCCCTGGGGATACCAAGAAAGTCAAAAGATAGATCCTGCTCTCAAGGAGCTGATAGCCTAACGATGAAGACGCTATGCAAAAAACTAGGTAGAAATAAAGCTATGGACAGGACAAATTGGAAGTAATCAGTAGAGGGAAGGCACTAGAATTGAAGAGGATTGAGGATGGCTTCCTATAGAAGTTGGGGTTTAAAGGAATTTGGGGAAGCCAGGAGGAAGAGATGAGGAAGGAGAGTACTACAGGCATAGAGGAAAGCCAGTAAAAATGTCCAACATTTGGTGATGGCGTGCCTTGTTTAAGGAATAGCAAGAATAGAGGGGAAATAAAGTGTAAGAAGACTAGAAAGGTGAGTGTGTGTTTGGGGGGGGTCGGGGGGTGAATGGCTTGGAATTTCAGACAGAAGATTTGATATTTGACCCTAGACTTGATAGCAACACACTGGCATTTATAAAAATGATCATCTAGGAGACGACTAATCAGAAAAATGGGATGAATGGTCCTATAATAAGAGTGAGGGATAAAATGTGTTGTATTAGTACATAAGCTAATTTTGAAAGACCCAGAGAAAGTTTACTGGCATATCAAATTGACGCCTCATGATGAATTTATGACAAGAAATACATAGGGTGAGGAAGTGTGGATGGACTGTTATCTTCACCACTGAAGAACAAATCCAACCTGATGAGATCATGAATCTACTGAATCGTTTTATTAGAAGAAGGGTGTCAGTAAAACAGATATTAAGAAAGACTGCAGTGATACTGGACTGCTATGTGGCTCAGATCATAGGGCCCTGGTCTTGGAATAAGGGAAGCCCAAGTTAAACACTCTGCCTCTGATAGCCTTTGACTGGGTCACCCTGGGTAATCCTTAACCTCTCTCAATGTTGGTTTCCATATCTATAAAATGAAAGGGTTGGGCCCAGTGGCTTCCCAAGTCCTTTATGGCTCTAAATTTATAATCTACGGACTTAATTAACCAGTGAAAGTAGAGCAGGCATTGATCCAGGAAATAAAATGCAGGCTCAACTAAGGTCTTTTCTAGGTGAAGGGGCAGGCAACAGATATGTCTGGAATGAAAAAACAGCAATAATAAAAATATGTTGGCAAAGATGGTAATAGAAGAAATCAAAAAAGGATAGCAAGGAAGATCTATATTTTGGAAGTGGGGAAAAACAAGTGTGCTGGGTTAGCAAATATTTTATCCTGAGGGTAAAAAAAATAAAGGATGTTAGTGTTCTATTGAAGAATTCACAATGCAATTATTCACTGAACCTTGACTCTACCACTGGAGCTTCTTAAAATCTGTTGTGTTAGGTATTACTTGGTCTCATAACAATGCTGTTTTTTAATAACTTGTGAAATCTATAACAAATCATTTCACCTTATTCCATATGGAACAAATGTATAACAAACAGAAAAGATGGGGTCAAAAAAAGGAACTCAGATGAACAAATTTGTCTCCTTAAATAGTAGCAGATCTGAATTGAATTTGGAAATTTATAATTTGAGGCATTTCTTTGGAGGAAAATACTATTTTTTCTTTTCCAATTTCTGAGGGGTATAATCTTTGAACTCTACTAAATCCATTATTAAAAAAGCAGTGAAAATGAAGAAGTCCCTAAATTATAATATTATACCTCTACTTACAAGTTGTTGCTGTACCTGTACTTGTAAATCCTGGCCAATTAGCTTGCATCAGTGTAATGGAAGATTGCATTGAAAAGGAAAAAAAAACACCACACACATCAACTCAGTGGGATAAAAAAAGAATTCTATTTTATGATCTCAAAATATCTCTGTAATTTGAAACATAACACCCCTAATACACAAATAAACCTAACTTTAGCAGATGTCTCAAATGCTTATAACAAGAAGCTCCTTCATGGTCCTTTAAATGACAACTTCCATGTCCCTTGCCTCCTTTTTATTAAATGATATTGATCCTGGACACAGTCATATAAAAGAAAAAAAAGAAAGAGCCTATGATTCATAGACAATCGGAAGACATTTTATAGGACATTTAAACTAGTGATTTTCAAACTTATCTTGCCTCTGGCAGAGATAACTGGATAGGTCAGTAGATAGAGCACTGGGTCTAAGTTTAATACAGCTTCAGACAATTACTAACTTTGTGACCCTGGTCAAGCCACTTATCCTCACTCTGTCTCAGTTTCCTCAATTGTAATATGTAGATAGAAGTAATACTTTTTCACCGGATTGTAATGAGGATTAAATGTGACAATATTTGTAAAGCAGTTAGCACAGTGCCTGACACATAGTAGGCACCTAATGAATGGTTATTCTTCACCTCCCTATGGCATGATGTTGTTCTTGGAAATAAAATGGGCATGGTGACATGTGTATGCCTGTGTGCGCACTCTCTCTCTCTCTCTCTCTCTCTCTCTCTCTCTCTCTGTGTATCTCTCTCTCTCTTTCTCTCTCTCTCTCACACACACACACACACACACACACACACACACCAGAACACCCCTGTTATCCTAGCTATAGCAGGAAGACTGACGCTGACAGTCTTTTAAGCATTAGGTCCAGCATCGTTATGATAAGACTCTGAAAGCAAGGGGGCCACCAAGTTATCTAATTAAAGGACAACCGTTCTGTGTCAACAGTGGATCAGGTCAAAGCTCCTGTGACAATAAGTAGTGGAAGGATGCCAGTAAGTAGTTCTGCATTTCCATCCTGTTTCAGAATGAGAAGGAAGAAAGAGAGAAAAGAAGGGAAGGAGAGAGAGAGAAAGGAAGGTAGGAAAGAACAAAAGAAAATATCCTGCACTAAGTCACACCATGAAACAGACAGTGAATATACTCTTTCGGTAAACCAAATATGAAAAGAACAAGAGTTCAGCTAAAGAACTGAAGAAAACAAAAATATCTGGGGTTACACTTTTCTATCTGCTTCCTTTAGCAATGAATTTGGGAATGTGAAATTTGGGACATGTATTTCCTCATCCTCATCACAGCTCAAAGTGTACTAAAATTTTTAAAACTTTTTTTGTTTTTTGTCCTACAGGACATCATAACCTCAAATGCTACTTTGAGACAAATTCACTATTTCCAAAAACTTTCATCTGTCTTTGAGAGTGGTTGTGATCGGAAGGTTCAAGTTGACTTACTCATTGAACTGCCTGCCAGCACAGATATACTTTGTAGGTGGAAAATTATTGGTCTTTGTCCCTCCCAGCTTGCAAGTGAAAGGAGGCTGCCAAGAGATAAACACATTCTAAGTTTATCATGCTATTCTTGGCCTCAAACTATAAGACATAAGGCAACTATTGCTCAAGGTACCGTGTTTACAAGTGTTCCATCCTCTGCAATTTCAGAGACCCAACACGATGGAATTTCTTCCTGCTAGCCTATATGTATTCTAAACCTTCAGATTTCCTATGGAATTCTGAAAACATGGAGGAAGAGTTGTTTGTTTGATAGCGTCTCCATTTCAAATCTGAACCGAAATATTATCTCAAAGGCAAAACCAGGGTTTTAACTGTGGAGGTGACAAAAAGAACCACAGAGTAACCATAGCTAACATATATACAGCACTTAGTGTGTATTATCTCCTTTGATCTCGACAATCAACTGGTAAATTAGTGACTGTTGTTACCTGTTGTTCAGTTGTTTCTGTCATGTCTGACACCTTGTGACACCATTTAGGGTTTTCTTGGTAAAGATACTTTAGTGGTTTGCCATTTCCTTCTCCAAAACATTTTATAGATGAGTAACTGAGGCAAAGAGAATTAACTGACTTGCCGAGGATCACATAGCTAGTAAATGTCTAAGACTGGATTTGAACTCAGGTCTTTCTGACTCCAAGCCCAGTGGTCTCTCTGATGTGCCATCTAGTTTTTACAGATTTGGAAATCAAGGTTCAAAGAATGACTTGCCCAGGACCACAAAACTGCTAAGTGTCTGAGATAGTAGTTGGATTCATATCCACCTAACACCAAGGTCAGTACCTTATTTCTTTTTTGAAACTTAAGAAATGAAAGAAGATATCTGTGATGTATTGGGATTTGGTAATCCCCTCCTGAGACACACCTGTTCTTTCATCCTTTGCCGGGTCATTTTGCAACATACTCAATCCTTTTAAATCTTTTATTCCATTTACCAAGTTAATACATGTAAGCTGCCTGCTATTCTTTTGCTTTTTTTTCTCTTAGAAGGATTACACTGAAAGAAATCTCATCAATTTGGTAGCCTTCTCAAACTCAGAGTAATGAAACTTTTAGCTGAGAAAAAGTGATTCACTTAACTTTTCTCAGAATTATCTTTCTGGCTGCACTGGTTAACAAGATGTAGAAGCCTTTTCTTGAGTCTCAAGTTCATGCATCTTAAATATGAAAGAGAAGCATTGCAATATCACATCTCTTATTGGCAAAGTATATTGACATGTATTATGTATGATATTACACTGTTTAAATTATTAGAAATAACATTAGGAGAAATTATAATATGAGAGGGCATTGTACCAAATTTACGATATTTGTGAAGATATGTTAATCAAATTCTATCTATGACTTATAAATAAATTACTTTGTAAAAGGCTCCCCATCGCCTACTGAATAAAGTCCAAACCCCTTTGCCTGCTATTCCAGTATATGTACAATCTGGTCTCAACCTACCTTTACAGTTTTATCTTTTGCTAATCAGAATCATAGAATTTCAGTCTGAAGATAAGTCAAGGATGGTTTAGTCTAACCCAAAGATTGAAAAGTATCCCTGCTACTACATATATAACAAATCAGAATCCAGATGTTTCTCAGAGACTTCTGATGAGGTAGAGGTTTCATGAGGGCAGGGCCTGTTTTACTCAACTTTTTATATCTCTGAACTTTAGCATAATTCCTAGCACATAGAAGGTACCTACCAGTTCCTTTCCAGGAGCTTATTATACTTTTGTATAGGCCTAATTGTTAAACAGTCTTTCTTTATATCAAGCTTGACTTTGTTGCTTTACAACTTCTACATACTCGTACATTTTCCTCTGGAGCCAAGCAGAGCAAATTGAATACTTCATTCACATAACAGGCCTTAATATACTGGAACATAACTCTCATGGCTCACTCTCAGTATTTTTGAAGCCAAATATTCTCAGTTCTTTCAAATAATTCTCATAAAAAGTGCTAAAATGATTTTTATAGTTCAGGAGTCAAAGGCAGGGAGTTCAAATCCCACATCTGTTGCTTATTAGAAATATGATATTGTAATTCATTCTCCTTATCTTTACAAATGAGTGGTGGGAGGTTTTTTCAGTTCTAGACTTATGGTTCTATGAAATAGCATAGTCCTGCTAAATTGAACCACTGGGCATTCTCTGAGTCAGAATCCTGTACTTTTCTGACTGCATGCTTTTGGTTATGTTTTGACTGCCTGAAACACTTCAAACCTTTTCTTTGTGAGGTAGAGGTACTGGGGTGGGAGAGATACTGCTTTCACTTGGTTCTCCTCCTATTGATCTGACTATTTCTTCTCAGTCTTCTTTACGAGAAACTTATCTAGATCTCCCCTTTTCACCACAGGTATCCCACAGAGTTCTGTCCTTGGCCCTTTTCTCTTCCTCCTTCATTCTACTTTTTCATCAGCTCCCATGGATTAAATTACCTGTACTTAAAGTTCTCAAATCTGCCCATCCTGCCCCAATCTCTCTGCTGACCTCTGATTTCTCATCTCTAACTGCATGTTAGCTACCTTGAACTGGATGTCTAGTATAGATAAATTCTACATGTCAAAAATGGAAATCATTTTCTCCTTCCGCTAAATTCTCCCTGGTTCCTGCACTACCCATTATTGAAGAAACTAACACTGTCTTTTCACTGTTTGAAATAGTACTCATCCTTAGCTTCTCCCTATCTCTCATGCCTCGTATCAAATCCGGTGTCAAGGCCTGTCGGTTTCATCTTTGCAACATCTCTCAAATATGCCCCCTTCTCTTCTCTCACATTGATATCACTCTGGTACAGACCCTAACCAACCTGTACCTGGATTTTGCAGTAGCCCAGTGATGAGTCTGCCTTCCTCAAGCCCCTCCTCGCTCCAATCCAAACTCCATTCAGGCCCTAATGATTTTCCTAAAGTGTAATCCAACCATGACATTTCCCTACTCCTTAAATTTCAGTGGCTCCCTATCTATCACCTCCAGGATAAAATGCAAAATACTCTGCTTGGCATTCATCCAAAACCCTTTATAACCTAACCATCTCCTACCTTTAGAGGTCTTCTTACACCTCACTTTCTGCCATGTGCTCTTTAATCCAAGACACTGGTCTCTTTGCTGTTCAATCAAGAACACACACCATCTCTTGGGGACAAGCATTTTCTCCCACTGTTCCCCAAGTCTAGAATGGTCTCTCTTCTGGTCATTGCCATTCCCTGGCTTTCTTTAACTACAATCAAACTACAATTCTATTTTCTACAAGGAGTCTTTCCCATCTCCTTTTAGTTTTAATGTTTTTCTTTTGTTCATTTTATCCTATTTATCTAGTATATGTGTGTGTTTGTCCTTCGTTTTTGAGGAAGACCATGACATCTGAGAAATGATGACATGACTTACACTTGACTTTGTTTTGAGTGGGTGAGGACTGTGCAAAGTCACCAGTCTCTCTTTCTCCTCCTGAACCATCTGAATCCAGTGACCAGATATTCATCTGGATGAGTGGAGAAGGCCCAGGATGCAATGGGGGACGTTGGCCCCTTTACATTGAGGCCTGTTGAGGTACTCAGAGTGAGGGTAATTTTTATATATTTACTTATCGTTTCCCCCATTAGATTGTAGGTTTCTTGAGGGCAGGGACTGTTTTACTCTTCTTTTTATATCTCTAAACTTTCGCATAATTCCTGGCACATAGTAGGTGCTTAATGACACTGATTGATTGACTTCTTTTCCCCTCTGTTTCTGCATGCCCAAGTTTTAGCCCTATCACTCAAGACCCAGCTCAAATAATACATCCCTTATCTAACTTTTCTCTCATCCTTCCTGTGATCATTAATAACACTTTGCACCAAAGTTCACAAAAAATCAAACATCATATCATATTGTATTTATTTGCATGCAATTTATCTCCTCTAATGGCTGATAAATTCCTTGATATTTAAGGCAACTAGATGCTGTAATGAATTTAGTGCTAAAGCTGGAGTTAGGAAGGCATGAGTTTAACTACTGCCTCAGATAGTTACTTACTATGGCATACTGGGCAAGTCATTTGACCCTATTAGTCTCAGTTCTATCATTTGTAAAATAAATATAATAATAGTATGTATCTCACATGTTTGCTCTGAAGATCAAGTGAGAAAACATATGTAAAGTCCTTTGTAAACTTTTAAGAACTATGTAAATGTTAACTTCTATTTTAATGTCTTATTATCTTGGTAGGTCAGCTAGGTGACACCATGGAATTCTAGGCCTGAAGTCAGAAAGACTCATTTTTTTGAGTCTCAAATATGGCCTCATACCCTTAATAGCTGTGTGACCCTGGGCAAATCACTTAACCTTATTTATCTCAGTTTCCTCATCTATAAAATGAACTGGAGAAGGAAATGGCAAACCGCTCTGCTATCTTTGACAAGAAAAACCCGAATAGGCTCATGAAGTGTGGTAGATGATTGAATGCCTGAACACAAACTCATCTTGATACCTTGTCATAATGCCTGTCATGGTGAAATCCATTCATATTTTGTGCATAGTTTTTCTCTGTTTCTAAATCTAGAAACCCTGTCAAAAGCAAGTAACATTTATTTAGTTTAACAGTTTAAATCTACTCTAAGATGTTTGGGACATACTAAACTAGACAAAGTCATATACCTCAGTGGTGTACCCAAGTACAGAAAGAAATGTGTGTGTATGTGTGCATGTGTTTGATTGCTAAGGCACTGGCAGGGAACTTTAACCAATGGTGAAGAGTGTGATTTGTGTCATAGAACTTAAAAGATGGTCATAGTTTCCTGGTTATTAAAAAAAAACACAACTAAACAAAGTAGATTCTTTAAATGATGTTGAGAGTGAAGTCTTCAAACAATGAGCTTGACTTTAATTCCTGATGATATTCTAAAACATGCTATTAAAATTTGGTTGATAGATCTTAGGCAGGATTTTAAATTATTAGGAAGTCATTGCTAGTACAAGCTCGCATAGTTTCAAATTTTGTATATTCCAAAGGTCTTAGAATAGATTTAGAGTTTAGTAGCTTAAAATCGTCCTAACACTTTTGGAACACCCTATAGAAATTATACCAGGTGAACATTATTTCTGTTTTTTACAGAGGTACAAGACACACAGACAGAGAAAAGCTGTACATAAAATAAACCTGGATTTCAGCAAACCCTTTGATAAAAGTCAAAACATACTTTTTGAAAGTAAGGAGAAATGTGGACTGAGCAGCAGTAAAAAAAAACATTGAAACTGATTGATTATGCTGAAAAATCTAGTCGATATCAGTGTCAATTTTTAGTTCTCCTTCCTAGGTATTATTAAACTGATCGCTTTAATCAATAAGTTGCATTTAATCAATAACTATAGATGGCACATGAACAAAATTTGTAGATGATATGAACAGGGCTAGTTAACTTATATATGAGACAATAGAATCAATGATCAAAATTTTCTGGACATGAACATGACAGGCTGAATCTAATAAGAATTATTGATAGGGATATATGTGAAGTTGTTTTTGACATGTTAAATTTGAAGCACTAATGGCATATCCAATTCAAGATGTCCAAAATGCAATTGATAACATGGAAGTGAAGTTCTAAGTTCTAAAGATTTGGGAATAAACTACATAGATAATTAAACCCATGATAGTTAAGTGAAATAATATAGAAAATAAAGAGAAAAGGATTAAATGCCTTGGAGTAGATAGTATGATGACAGGGGAAAATGAAATCTATCAGGGAGGTGTAAAGAAGTTGCCTTGTTTCATGAAGAGCCCAGTTTAGATTGTATAGGGGACACAAGAAATGGAATTTCATGTTTTCTTCTAGCTCTATTTAGCAGCACATAAATAGAAGGAAATGTGGCAGATTCTGTGAGTAAGACAGAGGTGAGTTTTGGCAAGGCACATTAGAAAAATAAAAGGGGGCAAACGATTCTAGGGTAAAAGATAGTGTCAAGTTGTACGGATTCATCAAGAAACTGAGTAAGGGAAGGGAGCAAAATCAGTATAAAGGTGATAGACTGGAAAAGAACGGAGAGGTGGGGTGACTGTAAGTCAATGTATCCATGAGGAACAGGGTTGAGGGCATAAAATATAAAGAAAGATGAAATGATACACACACAAAAAGATCAAATAAAGACATATTAAAATTCATGAACAAAGATGTTGAATTTTTGTGTGATGGCAAGATCAAAGGTATTTTCATTTCCATAAATTGTAGTTCAATCAGAGAGGTCATGGGAATTATGTGGATTAAGCAACTGGGAAGGTAGGGTAGTTGAGGGAGGATCAATATGTGTTGGAGTCCTCTATTATCATGGAAAGAAGTTCAGATGGAAAGACTGTGAGTCACACCTCAAAATCTTTGAGGGAAGAATGTTTTAGAGGTATTTTTAGAAATTATAAATCCCCGAATCTGGATTATGTGATAAATTCAGGTAGCACAACCCCAGAGGGATAGAGCTGGCTGTGTGATGATGGTAGAGGATGGTGGCAATAGAGAACAAAGAATATTCTGACTCTTCTTCCATAGCTAGTGAGTCTGGGAGTAGAAGTAAAAAAAATGTAAAGAATTTTGCGAAAGGTAGCCTGGATTCTCATGTCTTTAGAAAGGAGCCAAGTCTCAGTGAATGCCAGAAGATTGAAAGAATGAGAAAAAAGCATGCTTAAGATGAAAGGAAGTTTGTTAATCGTGGAAGTATTTGGAAGAACCAAATAAATGGGACAGACACACGTCGAGTAGAACACTGGATGGATGAATAGATGGATGGCAGTCGAAACAAGCTTATGTATCTTAGTTTGCATTAATTCCATTTTGGAGAAAATTAAGAATTGCCAGTCATTTTTTATTGATAGTAATATCCATAATGTCCAAGAGACTATAATCCCACTATACAGGAGCCTCTATAATCATTACAGGGTGGTTAGAACCATTCCTGGAATATTGTATTAAGGTCTGAATACCAAATTTTAAGAAGAGCACTGGAATGCTTGAAAAAACAAAGAAAAGAGCAGTAAGAGTAGTGAGTGGGCTCAAAACAATGTAATTGGTTTAAGAAACTGGAGAATTTAACCTGGAGAAAAGATTAAAGGGAACTAATTAATTTAAGATCCAGTTTATGGAAGGGAGAATTGTTTTTCTTGAACTCAAGCACTGG
This sequence comes from Potorous gilbertii, assembly GCA_028658325.1. Taxonomy (NCBI): domain Eukaryota; kingdom Metazoa; phylum Chordata; class Mammalia; order Diprotodontia; family Potoroidae; genus Potorous; species Potorous gilbertii. The sequence continues at coordinate 684,198,870 of CM053769.1, forward strand.
AAACAATAATCATTAAAGTTTCGAGTGGAATTTTGCTCAATAAAAAAAAAATCCTGAGAATTAAGGCTGCCTAAAAGTAGAATAAACCACTTTATTAATTAGTGAACACCATCACTGAAATTCTATGAATAGATTCAGGATGATCTTTATCAGCAAAGTTGTAAGATGGAATTCCTGCTCAGATTTGGATTGATATAATTGAAGGTGTCAACTTCCTATACAAAAGAAAAACAAAACCTGTCACGTGCACATGAACCATATTAAAAAGTAATTGAAAAACATTTAACAAAGTAAATAAAAATGCAACAAAACATAGGTAATGTTAATATATGGATTTCTAGGGCAACACATGGCCTGCCAGGATCCATTTCTAACTGAATTTATACTATCGATATAAAAGATCTCTGATATCCTTTATAACTCAGATATTTTATCATTTTATGGTTCTACTTTTCAGTTTAACTCATCTTAAAATTTTACAGTAATTTGATTTCTATATAATTAAATTGCATTTTAGGATATATTTAATTTACTCATAAAATCAGGTTGGACAAAATGTGAGAATTTACATTAATCTTCATCTTGAATTTAGAGAATGAAAGAACATTTACATAGTGTATTTGGTCTTTGTTATTTAGACAGTCTGATTAGTGTTAGGAATATTATACTTTAAAAATATTGTAAATCAGAACGTGTGGCCTAAGGAATTTAACTGATTCTCTCCAGTTTAAGAATTAGGAAGGAGGGGGCCTTTGCTGAAAGACTATTGGACAACCAAAATGAAGCATATGGTTAATTTGAAAATAATTTGTTAATTTGAAAAGTTATTAATAATCTCTCATAGGAGAAAGCTGTGCATATCTTGATTCAACCAGGCAGTCATACCTTCATGTCTGATCTCACATGGGCTCACAGGAATGTAGTAGTTAGATAACTTTTAAAGAACCTTCTAGCCCTAGAAGTATAGAAACAGGAATGAAAATGGAGAACTATGGCTGCATATCGGGAATTTTCCTTGAGTAAGAAAGAAAATGCAAGTGCATTAAATTTGGAAATCAACCAAATTCAGAATTCATCTGCCAAACTACTGACAGAAATTTATTTGCATTCACATCATGTTACTGAATAACATTACCTAGCAGTTAAATATAGTACCTGTCTTTCGAAGAGCTCAAAGTGCTTTACCAAAGTAGGTGGCGAGCCTCATTATCTGGATTGTGTAGATAATTTAGTCAGTCAAAGCCTTTATTGCTTTGCTAGATCTTACGACTCCCAGTCTATCGCGCCACCCAACAGTTCAATTTTCTTCTTGACCATTTATAAAATACAAGGAAGCTGATTTACTGAAAATGTAGCCAAAATAAATTCAAAACCTATAATTGTTGAAACATCAGCTATTGCCCCTTGAAGTTCCAAGAAAATTAAACTGAATATCTGAGAAAGCAAAAGGAAAAGTGATAATCAGGGAATATTATCCTTCCAAGGAAAAAGATTTTATATGAGCCCTCTTCAGCATGGAGTGAGGACTCAGGGATACTTGTTCTTTTTAAGGTGTGAAGAGTCTAGAACAAAACGAAACATATAGGCAAGTGACTATGTGCTATGGAGCAGGAAGATGTGTTTAAACAATTTACATATCTCTTTTTTCCTCCTCAGTTATTTTCAGATCTAAAGAAGTTTTAGGAAGCTCTCAGTGCCATGAAAATGATGGGATAGAAGTCTCAAGAATACTTTGGTACTGTTAAAAAATGAAAATTTCTAAGATAAGGAAAGACTGAAGCAGTCAAAGAGCAATATTTCCAAGAGATTAAGAAAGAATTAAATACATTGGAAGGTCTTCCAATTCTGAAGAATGGGAGTCCTGGAAAGTTTGCTGTTGAATTAACCCTTATCCTTGATGATTCTCATTTATTGTAATATTCAGAAGAATATGAACAACTCTTAATCCTAACAGATGTTTTATCCATGAGAGGTGAGTGGGAACTTCCTTTTTCCTTTTCAGTTATCTGTTTGATCCTCTTTTGTGGTCCTACCAGTGAACAACTCTGGGGTTATGTTTGCATTAGCAGACTCTACAGAAAATCTTTGATTTTCTCAAGACCATAGGATACTAAACATTGAAGGTCAAACAGGTGTATAATTCGTACATTTCTTCCCAATTTTGATAAGTTCATGCAGTGCCAATCTTAAGTTTGAAGTCTTAGCTCCACCTATACAGTGTTTCTTACTTTATTGTACTTACCAAGTGAAGCAATATCATCCAATCCCATGGGAATTACCCTGTTCCCACACTCCAACTCATAAGGTCAACATGGTCACATCTGCCTACATCTGTGAACTGTAGTAGATAAGCAACAGCTGCTAAACCCTGGCTTGAGATACATCATATCATGTCCACATGCAAACAGCCCTGGGTAAAACCACAAATCCCACATCTAGAATACCAGTACTGTATTTTATAAAACTGCCTCAAAGATAGGCAGAGAATATGATCCTAAGTTGGTGGGAATGCAACTTGACTACTTCTAAAGAGCATATCTGAAGTGAGACAATAGGACTGTTGTTGATGGCTGGATAACTTTAGCTAGAAAGTTTGTATCTCCTTCTTAACCTACATTATGGGTTCAAGAAGTTCTTGAACAGTGTATATCTTCCAGGCAGGCAACAACTACCAAAGGAAACATTCCATTGTAACCATCCATTATTTCTTATATATTTATCTCCTAGTCAGGTTGACCAAACTTCACTGTAGGGAGTTAAGTGTAGCAAAACCTCACAATATACTCCTTCCCTAACTTGAACTCTCTAGGGAAAAAAGTTTCCCAGAGATGCGCTGTCTTCAGGTCAGTTTAGCTCTCCACCTATTTGTAAGCAAAACACATTTCATAATCATGGTGATGACAAAAGTTTCATTAGGTAATGTTAGATCCACTCTATAAAGACCATCAGGACATCATCAAGTTGTAAAGAATTGTATCTACTATGAATAATCAGAATACGGTGGGTCAGATATCCATTACAGTGACATATCTTCATATTGAAGCATTTATTAAGAACCTGCCAAGTGCCTCTAAGAGATTCTCATAATTGTCAAAATGACCTGTTCCTAAATTCCATGATGTTTTTTCTCCTAGACATGTACACTGAGAAGGAAACAGGCCTGCAGAAGTTTTTGCATGAGGCCCAGCTAAGCTACACTATTCTAAGGTCATTTGTGGATGAAAATGGAAGAATAACGAATAGAAAGATGACATGCCTGACATTCACAGAATTCAAGTGACTCCAGAGGCCATTTAGTCTAATGCTTTACTTGAACAGGAGTTCCCTTAGCAAATACATCTGTCAAGAGACTCATAGTAAATAAAAGTGTTGGCTTGTTGATCGATTGAAGACCACCTGTGATAGGGAACCAACTATTTCCTAAGGAATTGCATTCCAATTTGGGATAGCTCTAATGGTTAGCAATTTTTTTTTTACAGTAAGTCAAAATGTTTTCTCTTAAAGGTCTTACTGAACAAGTCTGTATCCTACCCTTCCAATCATATGGCTTATTTTCCCCTTCCATAAATCTAACCCTATTTCTAAACAGAATAATTCGGAGGGAGGAGCCAAGATGGAGGAGTAGAAAGACACACTCATGCTAGGTCCGAAAACACAGCCTATAAAATATATGCAAAGAAGAACTCCTAACAAATTCTGGAGTGGTGGAAGCCACAGAACAACAGAGAAGAGGAGATTTCTGTTCCAGAAAGACCTGAAAAACCCTCACCAAACTTCCGTCGCGCACAGGACCAGAGAAGAACCCAGCCCTACCTTGGTCACGCAGCCCTGGGAAGAAAAGATCTGAGCAGGCTTCAGGGACGAAATCTCCAGTGGCTGCGAAGGTCCCTCCACCCACAGACGCACAGGTCAGTGAGAGAGACTTCTGGGCTGGCTGAGAGGGGAGCAGAGTGTCTCCATAACTCAGGTCCCCCTGGGAGGCAGCAGCAGAGGCAGTGGTGGCCAGAGGCTCCCAGAGCAGGCAGGAGCTCAG
>CM053769.1:684203402-684232062 GCA_028658325.1 Potorous gilbertii
GGAGGGATGATAGAAGAGAGGGCAGACTGGTGATATGGGTAATTAGAATGCTCAGTGTATTGGGTTGGGGGTAGGGGACAAATGGGGAGAAAATTTGGAACCCAAAATTTTGTGAAAATGAATATAAAAAGTTAAATATATAAATTTATTTAAGAATAAAAAAAATAAACAGAGTAATTTTCTGTATCCTTGAGCAAACTCTTCTCTCAAAGCTCTGTGCCTTAAAATTTCTCCCTCTTCCATCTTTAACTGTTAAATTCCTACCTTGCCTTCCTACTCTCAAGTGTCATGCTTTCCATCTGATCCCATCCAGGCACCACGGCCATCTTAGTATGTGCTCTGACATTATTGCTTCCCTACCTTCAACTTTTTAATTTTATTGTTTTAGGACAGTGCTCAAAGCCGTCAGTGAGCTGGGGGGAGTTTGCACCAAGCATGTGAAGATGCCCCACTTGTGAAATGGGCAGATGAAAACAATTTGTTCCGAAAGGTCATGAAAATGGCAGGCCAATTGACAATTGACTGCTCTATGAATCAATTTAATATTCTTGTGACAGCAGACAAAAATTCCCCTTCTTGGTCATCATTCCACTAAATGTATTTTTTTCTCCTATTGGAATGCAAACTCTTTCAAGTTAGAGACTCACTTTTTTTTTTTTGTATTTGTGTCCCCAGCACTTAACTATAGTGCCTGGCACAGTAAGAATTTAATTTTCATTATTCATTTATCTTCTCCAGAATGCCTTTTATGATCTCATGTTTGGTAGTGTCCTTTCCCTGCAATTTTCACAGAATATAGTTTTGCTACTCTCTAGAATATTTAACATGAAATATTTTAAATTACAGCTATTTGCTATATACAATTTCTACTATACTGTTAGTTCCTTGAGGGCAAGAACTAGGCCTTACCTTAATTTTATGTCTTCATCAGTACTCTGCATTCCAGGTGTATTTAATTAATATTTGTTGATTTGAATGGAAATATAATAGAACTTCCAGCTTCCAGAGTGATCTCTGCTAATCAGAGGATGCAATTCTAAAGTAACTGAGAGGACTAGAGAGTCTATAATGTGGCCATATCTGTTTTCCAATTGATTAAAAAAGTACAACCCCATAGAACTAATGAAAGCTTAAAGACTTTCCACAGGAATGGTATCTCCCACATGCAAAATGATACAAGATTCAATGACCAAGATCCAACCACTTTGTTTGGCAATCTGCTGCTTATCAACATTAAATAAGACATTAGACATCAAGATATATGCTCACCAAACGCATATTCTGGTGTCACAGAGGATATCTCTGTCTCATTTCTTTGCATGGAAGAAGGGAGATAATGCTATCTGTGAAGAGACTTTAGCCCTCCTTACCTGGAGCTGGCATGTAGTCCCTGAATATGACTCTCACTTATTGAGCTCAGTTTTTGTTCTCTCATTTTGGGGAGGTTGGCTATGACTATAACACTGTGAGCTTTTAGAGTTAAAGAGACAAATTATGTGGTTTTATCAGCTTCCATGGTTTCAATTTTCATCTTTAAGCAGATGATTTATAAATCAACATTTTCCCCCCATTTATTCAGCATGCATTTATTTGGGAACCAGAATAATGTGATAGGCACTGTGGTTTGTTTTGTTTTGGTCATTTCAATTGTGTCCAACTCTTTGTGACCCCATTTGGAATCTTCTTGGCAATGATATTGGAGTGGTTTGCTCTAATATACAGTTATTGATGACATTTTCATTTCTTATCTTTTCTCTTACTCTAGTTCCTCATTATCAACTGCCTGCAAAATATCTCTATCACAATGTCTTAGAGGCATCTCAAACTCAATATACCCCAAACAGTTTTGATCACCTCACTTCTACTCCAATTCCATCTCTTCCTGTGGCATCATGTGATGTCCACAGTGCCTGTGGCAGCCATGAAAATGCCAGCACATTTATGAATCACAAAATATAATAGACTTTCCACAAGATAGAACCAACACATTTATTCAAACACCAGAAAGCTGAATCCTAACACCAGAAAGCCGAATCCATCACAGCAGTAAACAAATTCATCATAGTAACCAAGAAGTCTATACACATTATCACGCTTCCCCACAAGCAAACACTCACAATCCTGGCTGCCTGCTTCCTCAGTCCTTCCCAACTCTGACTAGTCTGACCAACTTCCTCTCAGCTCTGCTCCAGGTCTGCCTCTTCCTGTTCCATCCATTCAGCAAGCTCCTCCCACCAAAGCTTCGTGTGATTTAAACTCATGTCACTTAAGCTTCTGTGTGACTTAAGCAGGTCACATAGGCCTATTAGTCAATGGGAAAAATCTTCCCATTCCATTAAAAATACATTAACAATATATTTGGCTCCAAGATATTTCTTATCCATTATGTAGGTCAAATGGTGTCATGAGAACTTTACAACAATATAACAGGGATCACACAGAATAAGCACATAAAACAATATCTTAGGGTGGGGCTCAAAATTCCCCCATTGAATGAATAGAGCCCAAAATCTTGGAGTAATAGGTGAAGGTCTCTTCTTCCACAGCTACTTCCTACTTCCTGTGGAGATTGGACATAGGAAGTCCCATTTGAAGTGTCATTTCCTCAGCTACCTTCTAGAGGTTGGTCAGTGCCAGGGGCAGGGTGACACAACACATTGGACAAGAGGTGACATCCAGTTTAAGAGATCAGGAATCTATAGCTGGAAGGAATTAAGCCTGAAGAAAACAAATCTGACAAACTAGGTAAACAGACAAAAAGCCAAAAAGAAATGAGACAGGGTAGATAAAGGGTCAACTATGCTTCTGGAAACCAAGTATCCATTTTCATAACCTCATTCCCTGCCGTTTATTGCTTTCTAATTTGCAGTTTGGGGGTCATCATTCTGGCTAGAGGTATACTTTTTTCAATCTGAGTTGGTCCCTGGTCAATTTCTTATTCTCCCAGCAGGTATGATGAACTTGGATACAATATTTCAGGAGGATATGTAGGGAGCTATTCTTATTTCCTTGCTCAGTCTAATAACAAGCACCTTTGCTCCACGTATTTTACATAGTTCGTTAGTTAGAATGCCATCCATTCTTGCAAAACCTATCCCTGCTTTCAATAGAGCAGTAAACAATTCTTTTCAGTTTTTTCTGACTTTGAATGCACTGACTATTTACTCTTCTCTCTTGAGGAAATTTATCTTTTCCACTGATTCTCACCATCGAAGATATCAACAACTCTCCTGTCCTTTGCGTTAATCGACCCAAAATATCTGTGACCTACTGCTGAGTAAAATCCTCAAATGTCTCCTCAAACACTGTGTGGTCCCTCGGATTCTCCTGTTTTTGCCTTAGTATTGGGCATGCTTCTGCTGGAGACGCCTCCCCCTCTAGCGTTATTTCATTTCCCCTCTCTGACTTTGTTACATTTTTCTCCCATGCACTCTCCTGGCAGTCATCACTGGGTAAGGAGGCTGGATCTGTACAAAGGTTGCTTGCTCTTTAAAGGAGAGGCCAAACACAGAATTCTCATGCAAACTAGATAACTCTTTCCATCTGAATTTTCTCTTCTAGTGACCTACACAGAAGGTGATAGTAAGGCCCATCCTCTCCTACACACCCCTGCCAGTTCTTTTCCCAGTCTTATTGGTATTTCTTAAAAACATCTTTTCAAATCTCTAGGTTCTCCCTTCTGTAGTCTCAGTTCCCAGTTTTCACCTCCTAGGAAGAAGTCATTAAATAAATCACCAATTCAAATTAAATGTTATGATCTCTTTAGATGTAGTATACTTTTCCTTTAACAAGGTAGGGTATTTATACCTTTCATATTAATACTATATGTGTGTGTATGTATATGTGTGTGTCTGTTTCTGCATATATATATATATATATGCTCTATAAATTTATATTTATATACACACATATATATTTATATAGGCATTTTTTTTAGTCATATTCAACTCTTTATGACCTCACTTATTTTATTTTATTTTTTTTGGGTTTTTTTTGACAAGATACTGTTGTGGTCTGCCATTTCCTTCTTGAGCTCATTTTTGACAGATTGACAGATGAGGAAACTGAGGCAAACAGGGTTTAGTAACATGTGTAGGATGACACAACTAGTAAATGTCTGAGGTCAGATTTGAACTCAGGAAGATAAGTATTCCTGACTGCAGGCCTGGCACTCTATCCATGGCATCACCTAGCTGCCCACATAGGGCAATAACAAGAGTGCTTGGCATAGATCGAAAGTGATTGCCTAGGAGCTTTACTGCTTTTTACAATGGGAAATTATGGGAGTAGGCCTTTCTTATATTTCTGTATTAATAATGCATTCTGGCTTATCATTAATGTAATTTTACTTCTTAATGGGAAGTTCTTTCCCATCCATTAATAGGCCAATGTGACCTGCTTAAGTTACATGGAAGCCTGAATCACATGAGTCAAGTCACATGGAACAGGAAGCAGTAGAGCAGGAAGGGTGGAAAAGTAAAAGCCTGAAATAGAGCAGAGGTGAGAAGAAGTTGGTCAGAGAGCAATTAGAGCTGAGAAAGGCAGCAACTAGCATGAGTGAGAGAGCCTGTGTGTGATTTGTTTAAGGGAGTCTGTTTGTGGGAAGCCTAACAGAGGGAAGGCTTGGGGCTAGTGTTGCCCCCTGCATTGTTACTGTGCATGGGTTTCTTTGTTACTATGATAGATTTGACTTTCTTGTGTCTGAATAAACATTTTGGTTCTGTCTTCCATGTGAAACATTTGTTGTATTTCATGGTTCACAATTGTGCCAGCATATTCATGGCTGCCATAGATATTGAGAATATCATGTGGGTGCTACAGTTGCCAGTGATAAACTCTTAGTACAAGTCCATATAGAAGAAATGTATAACTCTTGGAAGAACTTTTTTCCAGTGCCTTGCAAATTATTGATCTGCTTCATCAGTGATCAATTTGGCTAGCAATTCATACCAGTGGAAAAGATGCCTGAAATAAACAGAGCAGCCAAGCTGAGGCCTGCATTGCCCATTGCACAGAGATATAACCTTCATGGAAAATCGTTAAAAGAAAAAAGTCATTATACAGGATGCTTTAACAGACCACCACAGTTTATAGCCATCACAACTTATTTCCTGTTCTAAAGAATAACTTTGTGGTTTCACTTGGAGAAAGTGAAGTCTTTTGTTTCTCCCTGAGGTTGTATAACAACTATTATTTAGCTCTAATTGGTCTATAGGAAGTCAGAAACAGTAGCTAAAAAATGTACTTCAAGGATTTCAGATTTCAGCTCAGTGGTTAAATAATAGCTCACACTTTCTCCTTATGGTAATATTGTGAAAATGCCTGAATTAGACCTATTGCATTTTTCTCATTTTATTTCTGGGGAGATCCAGTCCATTAATAAGGAAGTTTGCTGCAGTGTATGAGAATGCTGGCATTAAAAATGATTTTTTCCCTTTCCATCTCATTTTTGGATTTCTCCACTTCCAATTCCTTGTTTCTGGACATGAAGCAATCCTCCTTTTCTCCTTTCAAAAGCATCTAATGGGTTTTGTAGAATCTTTTATTGTTCCCCTCAATTCTGGCGAAAGACAATCTTACAGGAACTGAAACAAACTTAAATTCTTGATTACCTTATGGGCCTATAATTCGTTCTTTGTTTTCAAAATTTTTTTTTTACATTTTATTCTATTTATCTCAAACCTTTATAGAATCCACTCAATGTGCAAGACATTGTGCTGGTTTCAAGGGATCCAAAGACAAGAAAAGAGAGAGCAAAATATCATTGACCTCAGGAGGCTTATGTTCTGGGATGGAGAACTGGGGGAGGAGGCAGAAATGGAATACAACTAATAGAGGAGGAATTTAAAAAATAATGAGTCATTTGTCCTTGAAGTAGGACACTCAGCAAAAAAAGGCTTCATGTGGGGTAACAGCTAAACTGATTATTAAAAGAAGCTAGACTCGAGTGGTAGGTAGGTGGGGCAGTAAATAGACTGCTGGTCTGGAGTCAGGAAGACTCATTTTTGTAAGTTCAAATCTGACCTTATATACTTACTAACTGTGTGACCCTGAGCAAATTACTTCATCCTGTTTGCCTCAGTTTCCTTATTTGCAAATGAGTTGGAGAGGGAAATGACAAACCACTCTAGTATCTTTGTCAAGAAAACCCCAAACGGGATCATGACTAGTCAGATACAACTAAAATGACTGAACAAAACAAAAAGATTCAAAATATCAAGAAAGGTAAAAGGAAGTTTATGACAGATAAGAAGATGGGATAGTTCATTCAAAAGTACAGAGGAAGGAACTAGAATATTGAGTCTCAGCATCAATTAAATCAATTGATCTAGAACAGAGATTCACTTTATTTTGTGTCATGGCCTCCTTGCATTCTGATGAAACTTACAGACCTCTTTTCAGTATACTCCTAAAGTAACTGAAGGAAATGTTAAATTTTAATTAGAGATTAGAGAAAATAAAGATTAATTTTGTTCATCTAAATTGATGGACCCCCTGAAATCTATTACTGAGCACCCAAATGTTTAACAATCTGCTTTCTGAAAACACACAATTCACTTTAAAGTTTAATTTTAATTAATAACATTTTCCTTATCACTTTAAGTCTTAGATAATCAACAAAATAATAAATAAGGTCCTGACTTATAGTGTTTGCCTTTGAATTATAGGTGGTAGAGTCAAGATGGTGTAGTAGAAAGACAGATCTGTAGAAACTTCCCCCCATAGCCCATAAAACTCCTGTAAAAATTATTCTGAACAAATTCTAGAGCAGCAGAAGCCACAAATTGATGACTGAAAGAGATCCCCAGTCCAATACAGCCTGAAAGGCTGACAGGAAAGGTCTATCATACCAGGTGCAGAGTAGAGCACAACCCAGACTTGATTGTGCATCCAGAACGGACAGGACAAGAGCAGGCTTCAAGGTGCCACTGGCAACAGCAGCAGTTCCCAGATTGCTCAACCCACAAATGCCAAAGACAACATCATAAGTCAGTGAGAAAGTTCTTTCACCTAAATGAGAAAGAAATGCTGTCTGGCCCAGACTGCAGCCACTTCAGTGGCAATCAGTATTCATTTTTTGAGCCTTTGACTTAAAGTCCCTGGGGAAATTGAGCAGTTGATCTGGGTCTCAGCCCTCAGGGGCAGTTCTGGAGTGAGGAGGAGCACTGGATGATGGAACTGATGGAGTCTCTGGTCAGGGAATCCTATTCTCAGATCCTGGGCAGAAGAGTGCTTATGGCTGCTCCCATACCTGAACACAGGCCAGGAGAGGAGTAAACTCCCTTCCCTTGATTGTGCCACCTTGGAGGAACTGAAAACTTATGGGTCCCCAGAGTATACCCTCCTCTTGACAAAAGACTCAAAAGTAAAGCAACTGGCTGGGGAAATGCCCCAAAATGGGAAAATATAAGACTATAGAATGTTACTTTCCTGGTGAACAAGTATTTTTTTCCATCCTTTTGAATGAGCAAGAACAATGCAAACCATCAGGGGAAGACCTAAAAGTCAAGGTTTCTGCATCCAAAAGCTTCAAAATAAATACAATGGTCTCAGGCTATGGAAGAGCTTAAAAAGGTTTTTGAAAATCAAGTAAGTGAGGTGAAGGAAAAATTGGGAAGACAAATGAGAACAATGCAAGAAAATCATGAAAAGTGAGTCAAAAGCTTGCTAAAGGAGACCCAAAAAATTCTGAAGAAAATAACCCCTTTAAAAATAGGCTAACTCAATTCACAAAAGAGGTCCAAAAAGTCAGTGAAGAGAAGAATGCTTTCAAAAGCAGAATTAACCAAATGGAATAGAAAGTCAAAAGGTTCACTGAAGAAAATAGTTCTCTAAAAATTAGAATGGAGCAGGTGGAAGTTAATGACTTTCTGAGAAACCAAAAAATTACAAAACAAAACCAAAAGAATGAAAAAATGGAAGACAATGTGAAATATCTCATTTGAAAAACAGCTGACCTGGAAAATCAGGGAGAGATCATTTAAAAATTATGGGGCTACCTGCAAGTCATGAAGAGAAAAGAACCTAGACATCATCTTCCATGAAATTATCAAGGAAAACTGGTCTGATGTTCTAGAACCAGAGGGTAAAATAAATATTGAAAGCATCCACTGATCACCTTCTGAAAGCGATTTGAAAGGAGCAATTCCTAGAAATATTGTACCCAAATTCTGGAGTTCCCAAGTCAAGGAGAAAATATTGCAAGCATCCAGAAAGAAACAACTTGAGTATTGTGGAAATACAATCAGGATAAAACAAGTTTTGCCAGCTTCTACATTAAGAGATTGAAGGGCTTGCAATATGGTACTCCAGAATTCAAAGGAACTAGGATTAAAACCAAGAATCACCTACCTAGTAAAACTGAGTATAACACCTCAGGGGAAAACATGGTCATTCAATGAAACAGAAAACTTTCAAGCATTCTTGATGAAAAGACCAGAGCTGAATAGAAAATTTGACTTTCAAACACAAGAATCAAGAGAAGTATGAAAAGGTAAACAGGAAAGAGAAGTCATAAGGGACTTGCTAAAGCTGAACTGTTTGCATTCCTACATGGAAAGATAGAATGTGTAACTTGAGACTTTTCTCAGTATTTGGGTAATTGGAGGGATTATATACACATATATACAGACAGAGAGCACAGGGTAAGTTGAATAGGAAGGGATCATATCTAAAAATAAAATTAAGGAGTGAAAATGGAATATATTGGGAGGAGAAATGGAATGGGGCAAATCATCTCTCATAAAAACAGGCAAGAAAAAGCTTTTTCAATGTAGGGGAAAAGGGGAGAGGTGAGAGGGAAAATGTGAAGCTTACTCTCATCACATTTAGTTTAAGGGGAGAATAACATGCACAGTCAATTTGGTATGAAAATCTGTTTTCCACTACAGGAAAATAGGGGATAAGAGGATAAGTGGGATGGGGGGATGATGGAAGGGAGGGCAAATGAGAGGGGGAGTAATTAGAAGTCAACTGTTTTGGGGAGTGCCAAGGTCAAAATAGAGAATAGAATAAATGATCAGATGAAGGATAATAGTTAGTTTTACACAACATAACTATATATATATATATATATATATATATATATCATATTTATATATATGTATATATATTTATATAGCCTATATTGAATTGCTTGCCTTCTCAGTGGGGATGGGTGGGGAGTGAGGAAGGGAGAGAAGTTGGAACTCAAAGTTATAGGAACAAATGTTTAGAATTATTTTTGCATACAACTAGGAAATAATAATTACAAATAATGGGGTATAGAAATCTGTCTTGCCCTACAGGAAAGAGAGGAATAAGGGAAGGGAGGGGTGTGATGGAAGGGAGGGAAGAGATGGGGAGAAAATTTGGAATTCAAAATTTTGTGGAAATCAGTGTTGAAAACTAAAAATAGATAAAGAAACATCAAAAAAAATTTTTTAAAATCTGGATTATAGGTCTCACACTGAAAATTTAATGATTGGCTCTCAGTAGCAAATAAGAACTTTTCAGTGCAGCCTTGCATAGACATCAGGGCAAAATTCTCTAATCTAGAACTTGTGGGATAATATGAAATAAGCTTGTAAAAATAGGTCAGAGACAGATTATGCAAAGTTTTAAATATAATAGATATAACATAGCCAAAATAACTTGTTTAATGTTTGCAACAGGAAAAAGCAATTAGGAAATGTGTGCCCATTAATAACAAATACATTTGATTTTCTCTCAGGTTTGTGAGATACCATGAAGTGTAATGAATAAGAGAGGGTTTGAAGCCTGATTGAATTCCTGTTCTGACAGGTATGGCCCAGGTGGGCCTGGCTAAGTCATTTAAGTTCTCAGTGCCTTAAGTCACTCTCTAAGACTATAAGTTTTTTTTAAAAAGTGCCAAACTGGAGTGATAGTGGAAACATTTTCCTATACTTATTTAAATGAAAGAAATCTGAATGTCTTTATCTTTATGCAAGCCTTTCATAAGTATGTTATTTCACAGCAGAACCCGAGGTTTTTTGTTGTATTTCTCATGAACTAAATGAAAATCTCACAGAATTTCAAGCAAAATTTCAAAACAAAATTGTAAGGACAATTATAATGAAATATTATGTTATTTTGTCTTTTTCCATTCAGAGGATGATTGGGTCACCTATCACTACCACATAAAAGTTGGGCTGTGTAGTTTAATGAGTAAAGTGCTTGCCTGGGAATTGGGAGGACCTGAATTCAGATCCCATTTCCCGTATATACCACCTGTGTGAATTTCATAAGATGCTTAAACTCTCTGAATTTCAGTTTCCCCCTTTAGAAAATGGGAGATGATGATACCTTTGGTGGGACAGCTAGATGGCTCAGTGGATAGAGCACTGCACCTGCCATGAAAAAGATCTGAATTCAAATTTGAACTCAGATACTTAGTAGCTGTGTGATTGTGGGCAAGTCACATAACCCAGTTTATCTCAGCTTTCTGTAAAATGAGCTGGAGAAGGAAATGGCAAAATCATTGCAGTATCTTTGCCAAGAAAAACCCAAATGGGGTCATGAAGAGTTGGACAAGACTGAAATAACTTAACAACAACCAAGTGCCTGTAATTGATAGCTCACAGACTTCTTGTGATGTTTAAATGAGATAATATATGAAAATTACTTTCAACATGAACAGTTTTCCAAAGAAGAAATCAAAACAATTTATAGCTGCATGAAAAAATGCTCTTCTAAATCATCATTGATTAGAGAAACTCAAATAAAAAAATATGAAATATCATTTTACACCTATTGGCTAAAATGATTGAAGGGAAAGGCAACAAATGTTGGAGAGGATGTGGAAAAATTGGGACACTAATTCACTGTTGGTGGAATTGTAAATTGATGTGACCATTTTGGAGAAAAATCTGGAATTGTACCTAAAATGTTATTAAACTACCTATGCCCTTTGACCCAGGATCACTACTACTAGGCCTATTTCCAAAGATGATTAGGAAAAAGAGGAAGGAACCATATGTTCTAAAGTGTTTATAGTTACTCTCTTTGTAGTGGCAAAGAACTGGGAATTGCAGGGATGCTTATCACATGGGAAATGGCTGAACAAGTTGTGGCATATGAATGTAATGAAATACTATTGTGCTGTAAGAAATGATGTACAGGTAGACTTCAGAAAAACCTGGAAATACATATATGAACTGAAGCTGAGTGAAATGAGCAGAACCGGGAGAACATTATACACAGTAGTATCTATGGTGTGAAAGGACTGTTTCTAATAGACTTAGCCCTTCACACCAATGCAAGGACTTAAAATATTTCCAAAGGACTCTTGAATGCAAACTGTCATCCACATCCAGAGAAAGAACTATAGAGTCAGAAAGCAGAATGAGGCAGACTATTTTCTATTTTGTTATTTTTTGTTTTATTTTTTTCTCATGGTTTCTCCCATTTGTTTTAATTCCTCTATGCAACATGACTAATGTAAAAATGTGTTTAATAAGAATATATGTGTAGAACCCAGATAAGATTGCATGCCATCTTGAGGAAGGAAAAGGAGGGGGATAAAATTTAAAATTTATGCAAGGGATTTTTGAAAACCGAAAACAAATAAATTAATTAAAAAATGACTTTCAGTGAATGTCATTTTGACTATTCTAAAGACCCAAAGGATATGTGAGGAAGGACACTATCTGTATTCAGAGAAAGAACTGATAAACACATATATGTACAGAATAATTTTACAGATATATGTATATGCATACATATACACACAAAACATACATATATGTATATACATACATATACATACATATGCACACAAATGCACACACATATTCACATACCTATTTGTGTCTAATGATAGTCATCTCTAGGGTGGAAGAGGGAATAAAAAGAAAAAAATAAATTTATAAGTTAATTTTATTATGTGTTTAAAAGGGATAAGAAGTTGTACATAATAGATTTGCAGTTTCACGTACAATCTTTTTTATTATACTATATTATGGAAATCTTTGCTTTATTCTATAAATTAAAAAAAAATAAAATGAAAAAAAGAAAGGTACTTTCCCAACTTTAAAATATTGTATAAGTTAATGTTCTTGCTGTAATTACTAATGTCAATAAGTATGTGAGTATGCTTTGGCTGGTTTTGTTGCATTGAGTAGTTTTTGTTTCAACTAGTTCTGTCCTTTTGTTAAAAGTCAGAATTTTCCATGTGTTGCCTTAGGTTGAGATTTCTGATACTTCCTATTTTCAAATTCATGATCTATTAACCTAGATCCCCATATATAATTCAGGAGGAGGCTTTCTCAAAGCTTAACTTTTCATTTAAGCCCTGGTTAACATGAAGTTGACTCAGAATAACTTCATTACAAAGGAGATCACCCTTTAGGAGAGTCTTGATCCTAGCAGGTTATATAATACAGCAGATTTGAGGCTAAAGGACCAGCATTCAAATCGTGATTTCTACTTGCTATTACCAATCCATATTTTCATGAAATTAAAGTGAATACCTTTTACTATAATCAGATCAAGAGTTCAAATTATTGATTGAAAAATTGAATGTAAATAGAAAATTCTTCAATCAAACATTAAATTTTTAAAAGTAGAAACAAACTTACCAATTATGAGTATACAGTGAATTGCTCATTGACTTTTATGGAAGTGAATGCATTATTGAAGGGCTAGTACTGCTGATATGGGGGCTTGCCTAGCTCTTTTCATGTCTATTCATTCTCTTTTGGTGTTCACCCAGCACTCAACTCTCACCTATGACTCCAAGAAGTTGTTGCATGTCCAGTGGCCACACCCTTGTAAAACCTTCTCAGCCTATAGGCTGAACCAGGTTGAGGGTAACTGACAGGTCTCAAACCTGTCTGGGAGTTAAGAGGTTATCTACACCAATTTGTTGCAATAGCCATGAAGGCAGCTGAAGCAGGTATAGGGGACAGCTTAGAGTTTCATCAGGTAGCAAAGATGTCAAGGTCATCCACGACCTCCCAGGCTGTCACCAGTTATCTAGAGTTTTGTCTTCCTGTTGGTTTTCAATTACTCTGGAGAAGTGAGGTTGATGATGTTGTGTAATTCTGCTCACTCAAATCCAAATCAAGCCACCAGTCGGTGATTTCATTGGTCCTCTGAATACAAAAGACGAACACAGATTTTGTTCATGTGAAAAGGGAGAGCAAGAGCGAGACACAGAACTAACTCTCGATGCTCCCTTTTCTCACCTCATGGAGACCTAGCCAGTTCGCCTTCACGTAAACTCCTTGTTTAATTAAGTACCCATCTGATAGGATAGGAAACTGTAATCAGAGCTCTATGGAAAATGAAACCGAAAATATTCAGAACAATTGTTATTTTAAACTCCAAATTTCTTGCTACTCTTTTGTGTCCTGTTATCCATAATGTCAATAAAAGTCACTGAAGACGCCCCAGAATTGTAATGCAATCCCACCTACATCTGAATGATATTATCTGTTGTACAACCTGGAAATAACTTAGGATGAGGAATGGTGAAAGAATTTGGATGGGTCAGAGCCTACAGAACTGAAAAATGAAACCCAGCCAAAACACTGGGGCTAACACCCTGCTCTTGCTAAGAAAATGCCAAGGGATCTTTTCGCAAGAGTAACTCGCAGATTGCAGCAGTTACCTTAGCAAGCTCCTGATGTGCTGTATCACACCACATTTAAATTTCCATCTGTGGTGTCTGGAACTACTGTTCTTACTGTGAAAATGTTTGTGCTGGAGGAAGAGGACAGGATTTCAGGGATCATGGGATGAACCACCTTTAGTGGGACAAACAGCTGGATACAAAGAATTCGTAAATAAAGTTTCTAGTGTTTCCATAAACCACAGACTATCATCTTTTAGCCAAGGCAGCAAAATAATGTGTACAAGAATATTCATAGAAGATGAGACATTTTAAAGGAAGCAAAAGTTTCTACTTTGTTTGGCATAAAGTTTCTATCTTGAAAGGAAAAGAGCGACCTTATTCCTGTGACTTTGGATCCTATAGGTATATCACTTTTCTGAGCATGATTCTCAATTCAGTAATGACATTTGCTTCCTAAAATATGATTTTATGAGTTATTCTTGAGAGACAAATAGATAGATGATGGATTGATGGATGGATAGATGATAGATAGATGAGCTAATTTTCCTACATATTTCCTAATATCTGGCTAATGTATATATATATATATATATATATATATATATATATATATATATATGTGTGTGTGTGTGTGTGTGTGTGTGTGTGTGTTTGTTTGTGTGTGTGTGTGTGTTTTCTTTTGATTTTGGGGGGAGGATGGAAGAGGAAAACACCTTAGTACTACATTACAATTCTCTAACCTTACTGAATGAGAAGCAGAAAGTACATTGACCTAAATTATGTTGACCCAATCATGTAGGACGATTATATGAACATAGATTTAGAACTAGAACGTACCCAAGAAGCCAGCCAGTCCAATCTTCTTTTTAAGATGAGGAAACTGAGGCTGAATAAATTTCCCATGTGGAATTTGACATGTCACTGGCCTTTTGTCTGGATAAAACATTGTCATGCTTCCAGTCACGCTTCTTTAAAATGAAAGGAAGAAATCTTTCCTGTACATGATTTGCTGTGAAATTAGTGGGCAAAATGTTTTAATATAATATATGAAATGCTTTGAGGTCTTTGAAGAGAAGTGTGATATATGTATATTTATATTCATATAATACTTCACAACATATTCCTCACATATATAAATATTCATCAATCCCATAATTGTATTAAAAATTTAGATGAAATTATCTTTTTTTCCCATTTTTCTCTGTCTTTGTAGCATTATGATCTCAAATCATTTATCCCTCATTTCTTTCTCTGTAGGTATTATTTTCTTGTCCTTTACATTTTCTACTCTTCCACATTATCTTTTCTAGCTAATTTAAAAATGCCAGTCTTGACCTTCTTCTAGATCAGCATTTATATCAAAAAGGGGATTGAGTGATGTGGAAGTGATATATTATCTGAGAGACCCTTGAATCATTAGCCCAGGAAATAAAAGTAAAGAAGTCCTACTACTACATTCCATAGCTTGTTGCTAAGCTACCAAGCTTGCCCATCTCTCTCTGTTGTCAGTGGTGGGGTGAAGACAGTTTGACAGAACTTTCTTGATAATGCAACTTGGCTTAGTGACTAGGCATTAGAGTGGAAATTCTCTGGCTTTGCTTTCTAATCACACTTTGTTGCAAATCAATTGCCTTGCTGATCAAGCAAATCATTTAACTTCCTTGCAATTTTTGTCTTTCGTCTTTCAAGAAAGATTATGTTACAGTGCATTTATTAATATGTAGATTCTTCAACAAAGACAAGTAATTGGGAAAGCAAATTATTTTAAAACCACTGCTTTAAATAAATGGAATAAAGGTGAGGAGGAAAAAGTAATGTTTTTAGCCACACAAGGTTGAATTTATATTTTGCTGGTTTATCTTCTAAGTTCTTTGGAGAAAAGAATGGAAGATGTGATTAACAAGGAGCTATATACATTTTCAAGGCCAATCCTTATAGTTATGACATAATGCATTTCTACAAATAAAAATGTCTATAAAGATGAATGTTATTTCTGTAGGGGTAGAAAGGATGAGTTTCATACCATGCCGTTTTGAAGAACTTGAATCTAGTTTCTAATCAACAAGATTGCCCTATACAATAAACTACTGATTGTGACTGCTGGCGTTAACAGTAATAGAACGAGAAGATATGTGGTACAATTTTCTCCATTCAGCCATTTATTTTCCTACAGCTTCCAAGGAGTCTTCACATCGTTATGCTACTTTGCAAAGTTAGCCTGATCAATTGTGCTAGCAAATGTAACCAGGGGAGTATAGGCATTCTTGAAGAACTTTTGTGGATAGTCAAGGAATGCATACTTGACCTCCTCCATTCCTCAGTGGTTTTCATGTTCTGGAAATAGGGTGCAGGTTGTTTGGGTAGCAATTAAAACTAATGCTCTCTATTGAGCTCCCTCTTAGTTATCTGCGCACTAGTGCAACATGAAATAGATGTACACAGGATGTCCCCAAGCCATATTATCTCTGTTTCATCTTTCTGATCCCCATAATTCATTTTTTCTTTGCCAGTGCTAATTAGAGACCATACGATGTGCTGTGTTCCATCGGAATGAAAATCGTCTGAAGAACAAGGAACAGGAAGAAAGCAGCAACAAACACTTTACTTTAATAATCTTTTCATAGTTTGTGTCTCACTAGCTTTGACATTTGGACTTAAGGCTCAGAGAATCTATTAAGCTACAGTGAGAGTTGTTTATCAACTTCAAAAAGGCTTTCATTGGAGGACTCAGAGTTGCCATTTTCTTAGCAAGTTTATAACGCGACATAAATGTCAAGGCTGCAGAACATTGAAATACAGTATGGATATGTATTTGACAAACAAAAAAGCACTTTACAAATTTCAAAACGTGCTGCTTTACTCCTTATTAAAGAATCTGTCAGCCAAGGTTGTTGGATTGACTAAATAATACAAAGTTTTCTTGTGATAGATTGCTATGTTCATCAAAGTTACTATGTGTTCTTCCCACACTCCTTTCATTATGGTAGCAGTTGTTTGTGTGACTGATATTATTTTAAGATTGTTTTTGCTGACATTCTGTGAGATTACAGTAGAGCTGGCTGTCCTCAGAACTATATTAATTATCTATAATCTGTCTAAGGTACTTCAACTACATCTCACTGAAATTGCCACATATGCACAAACACACTCTTTCTTTCCCACAGCATTATTTGCAGAATGCTCCTTGCTTTTCTAAATCCCAGAGAGTCATGTCAATGATGGAGACATTGTCAAAGACCACTTTCAATGGATGGAAATTGAGATGTTTCTGAAAAACTATAAACTTTTTTTTCTCCCCTTCCATTCCCCCCACCTTCTACCCACAGAGTTCCTTGACACCACAGAAAACAATAAGGGCACTAGAATTAATTATGATATGAAAGCTTTCATTTTTGTTGTGATCTAAGCAGAGTACAGTGGGAAAGAATCCTAGATTTGGAGTTAGAAAACCTGAGTTTAAATTCCTAGCTTTTGACTTTGTGCAAATAACTTTTCCTCATGTAGACTCAATTTTCTCATCTGCAAAATTAGAGGGGTAGACTGGAAGATCTTAAAGGATACTTCAAATTCTGAATGAATTCAAAATATACCGATACTTCTTTAATTTTAGCCTTTTCTGTCTTTCTTTTCTAGGTATAGAAGCAGGGAGCATGTAGTATAACCTGGTGTTTTTCTGAGTCTCAGGCACTGAAAAGATCGTTTTTGGTTGAATGTCATGATCCTAAGTTTGCAGAAAATGAACTATAAGATCATTGGAAAATTGTCTTGAGAAACTATTTACATCTCACTGGAAGCCAGAATATTTTGATGGGGAAAGAGGATAGATGTCTTAGATGTAGGTTTTTGGTATTTACAGATTCCATTGAAAAATGTCACCCATAGCATTTTTGTAGACATTTTGGGGGAGGGATGGGACCTTTACTTTATCAAAAATATGATCTGCATTCCCTCCCATTTTTGTTTTCTGTGGAAGCAATTGTTTGAGTGACTGGTATTATTTCAAGATTGTTTTTGCTGAGATTTTGTGGAGATTTCTGCAGGAATGAGGTTTTATGTAATTCTCTTTATTATAATAATAGTAGCTAACTTATTTTTTACCATATTTGCAATTTAATAGGACTAGATATTATATTTTACAGTTTAAAAATACTTTCTTCACAACTGGAAAGTAGAAAGTAAAGGCATTATCATGATCTCCAGTTTGGAGATGAGGAACATGAAATGTTGAGAGGTAAAGTGATTTCCACAAGGTCCCATAGCAACTCTACTTTATGACAAAACCATGATTGAAATTCATGTCTAACTTCAAATCTGGGACCTTTCTCTTCCACCTCAGTTATGCTTGTAGGCTAGTCAGGATCTTTTTACAAGATGCATATTTTACAGGAATTGCATTGAGCATAATACTTGACAGGTAGTCCTGGAATCCTTTTTTCTTTTTCTTTTTTTTTTTTAACCAATCACCTTTGCACTCTGATCATATATGTCATTGTAAACTACTACTTGTAAGTTTAGTTTAACAGTAATGGTAAAATTTCCATTGAAAACTTTGTTTTCCTCATCAATTTAATGAAATATTGGAGGAAGTACTTTCAATTACCCATCAAAATCCTATAACATAGAAAGGATCCATGATACTGGGAGCCATGAGCAATTTTATTTACTCTGGATACATTTTGTTTTGACATCAAGTTTGATCCCTTCCAGTAAATAATATCATTTTCCCTGAAAAATGCCTAATGATTTCTTCACACACACACACACACACACACACACACACACACACACACTATCAAAGCAATGATTAGGACTGACAATTGTTTGTTTTTTTAATAACATTCTACGCTCAGGTATCTTAACAGAATGAAATGAACTGCGTTCTAAAACCAATCATCTGGAATCAAAACTAGTTATTTCATTTAGCTGGTATTGTGTTGTCTTTTAACTATGTCTTTATTCTCAATATTGTATTTATTTTGTATATTGTTATTTTGTTTTAGTTTCATTAATTCTACATCATTTGGTCAAAATCTTCCTGAATTTCTTTTCATTCTTCATGTTCACCACTCAATAATATTCCATGACATTTATATAGCATAATGTGTATAGCTATTCTCCACTTTTTATCCTGCATCTATGAATTTGTTGATCTAAGGAATGTTTGGTAAGGAAACTCCCTCAATCAATATAGATTGTCCCTTTTTTTTAAAAATATATGATCTTGGTTGCCTGATGCATGTGATGTTAAGTGACTTGTCACAGGGAGTTTTGCTCTCCATCACATATTTTTAAATAGTTTAACAAAAGGCATACACTACTTCCTACTTCAAACAACAGTACATCAGTATATGCATTTTTCCATACACCTTCCATCATTTACTCTGATCACCTACCATCTTTGTTGATTTGATGATTTTGAAGCAATAGCTCAATGTTATTTAAATTTGCGTTTCTCTTCTTAGCGTTTTTATACATTTTGTAAGAGTGTTGATACCGTGAATCTCTTTTTTGGGCAAACTTTCTTTCCCTAATTTTTTTAAACATTTCATCCATTGGAGAATGTTTTTTAGTCTAATAATTTTTTATTAATCTCAAATATTATGAATCACATACTTCTATCAGATATCCCTGATGAAAAATTTCCCAATAAATTACTTTTCCTCTCAATATAGATTCTATCTATACAAAAGTTTTTTTAACACTATGTGATCAAAATTATATGTTTTGATTTTTATAAATTCTTCTATAACTTTCTCAGTAATACATATTTTTTGCTAACCATGTTCAGAAACTTATGACCTCCCATACTTTACTATTTCTTTTAATATGATCATTTTATTTAGATAGGTTATCCATTTGTGAATTGATACATGTAGTCTAAGCTGTTCATCTAAACTAATTTGCCACTAGATTGCTTTCCAATTTTCTCTTGTCATGTTAAGAATCTCTCTACTAGTGCTTTGCAACCTTAGATTTAAATATTACTCAGCTGTTGTAACCATTTGCTTCTAAAGCTTTCCCAGCTAGTCTATTCTATGGTTATTATTTTCTATTTTTAACTAGTATCAAATAAGTTTTGATGATTACTCTTTTACAAGGTAATTTGACATCTCCCTGTTAGTTTTTCATTTTTCTTTTTTTTCTTTTACCTCATTTCCAAAAAATTCTTGTTTTCTCTTCTAAGTGAATTTATGATTATTTCATGTAGTTCTGTCAAATGTCTCCTAGTGTGATGTCAAATACAAAATCTGTAAATTGATTTAAGTAATATAATAATTTTAATATATTGGCATGCACCAGATATATCTCCTCAATTTTATAAATATTCCAATATTTCTGGAGAAACTGTTTGGTGGTAGCATTTATATTAAGTCCTGTGTGTAGCTTAGTAGATAAATTTGTAGATATTTTATGTGCATAGCTATTATTATAAATGGAATTGTTTTCTACTTTTCCTTGTTTTTGTTAGCAACATAAATGTCCCAGCTACTGCCTGAGGGCTCTTCTGGACCCTCCTGGCTAAAGAGTGATTATCAATACTAACTGTTGCTGTTTCCCTCCCAGCCTATTGTCTTACTTTTTCTTGGCCTCATTAAAGGGGACATGCCTTGGCTACTGCTTATTCAATGAATGGGCATTACCTCACCCTGAGTACCTACAAAGACCTTGGCCTAAAGGGGCCAAAGTCTCCTAGTGCATCCTGGGTCATCTCCAATCATCCCGATGAATTCCTGGATGGTTATTGCATTCAAATGACTTTGGAGGAGAAGTGAGGCTGGTGACCTGCACAACCTTCCCTCACTCAAAACAAAGTCAAGTGCAAGTCATGTCATCATTTCTCTGATGGCATGGTCTTCTTTGGCAACAAAGGATGAACACAAGCACCATAAAAAAATGTCATTGATTTTATGGGTTCGCTGCAAAAGTTAATCTCAATGAGTTTCTTCACTGATTATTTAGCATTTTTACTGTACACTGTGATATCATAATCAAATGAGACAATTTTTGAATTCTCTTTAGTCATTCACTCAGTGAACAGGCACTTATGTGCCAGACACTGTGGTGGGGATACAAAAAATGGGAAAAAAATCAAAATCTCTATTTTCAATGGGTTTTCATTCTCTTAGGACAGAGGGAAGAGGAGGAAGAGAACATGGCCTATGTTCATTGAAAACTTATACATACATAGTACACAGGAAGTAATTTGAAAGGAGAAGGAAATAGAAGTTGAAGGAGGCTGGGGAAGGCTTCCTATAAAGGGCAAGGTTTGAGCTGAGTCTTGAAGAAAGTCAGGGAACTATAGAAGTAAAGGTGAGAGGACAAAAACTTCCAGGCATGGAGGTCAAATATCCAGTGCAATCAGAGACTTGGGAAATAAATGTCACGTTCAAGGATATACAGATGTGGTGTTGTACAATTGTTATAAGAGAAAAAAGATCAGGAAACTAGGAATGATCCAGCTTTAAATGATAACAAAGGAGTTTTTATTTGATTCTGGAAGTAATAGAGAGCAATTGTTGCTCAGTAAGCAGAATTTGAGGGTGACATGGTTAGATTGACACTTTAGAAAAAATCATGTCACTGTGCAAGGAGAGAGACATGAGGTGATGAGACAAATTAGAAAGCAACATATGAAAACATCCACAATTAGTGTTGTGTATGAATGATTGGAAAATGGGGGGGGACATGAGAGACAGCATGTGACCTAAGTTAAATCACCCTCTCTGCCTCAATTCCCTCAATTGTAAAATGATGTTAATTATAGCAATCCCCCAAGATTACTGGGAGAATAAAATGAGAAAATATTTATTAATGCACTTAACACAGTGTGTGGCACATATTGGTGCTTAATAAATGCTTTTTCCTTTCCTCCTTGATGCACATGCTATCAGTAGTAGTTGTTCAATTTGTTTTAATTGCTTTCATTTTAATTATTTTTCATAAGAAAAGAGTCTATTGAAGTGGGATACTGGAGAATGACAGCAATGTTTCAAACTCCTCACTAAAATATTTCAAAAAGTTTTTGTCATCTAATTGAAGTTCTTGAGCTTTATCACGACATTTTGGGGGTGAGTTGAACATGAAATCCTTTTCTGTCAGTGATAAATAAGTTCTTTTAGTCTGTATCTTACCTTGTCAAATACAATTTTCCAAATTATGATATTTGGTCTTTTTTAAAATAATGTTTTTCTGGGAGAAATTCTTCAGAATTCTTCTGAAAAAGCATTTTTGAATTGTTTCTGCAATTTGTTTTCAGTTCAGTTTCTTTGGTTTACAGAGATTTCAGGTATTTTTTCCAATTTTCTTGTCCTGTGACATTTTTTCTCACTTTTTTTCTTCCATCTCTACATTTTGATTGCCAGGTTACTTTTTCAGTGAATCTGTTGTTAAAGAGGTTATCTGTTTCTTTTGAGTAATGTATCGTTATTTTTCCTTTTGAATTTTTTTAAGAGCCCTAATTTCTGCCCTAATCTCTTCTTATTTATTATCTTTATAATTTTCAAAATAATTCTAGAAGATTTTATAGTTGTTCAGCAACTACTTGGGGAATTTTTTTTTATTTTGTGACTTCAATATTTTTTTTCTGTTGTCTTTAATATTGTTTTATCTCATAGTTTTAATTTATTATGGTAGGCAAGTCATTTCTCCTTTCTTGGCCCTAGTTTTCTCATCTCTAAAATAGAGTTGCTTTAAGAAGCGCTAAAGACCCTTCTATATCCATATGCTATGATCAGAAATGGGTCTTGAATGGCAACATTTCATTTATGTAGTAGGATTTGTTAACGACAAGGAAGAAGATGTTTTTATTTATTCAAATTGGGTTTTTTACTGTTTTTGATGACATAATTCTCAGGTTATATCTCCCATGGGCATAGTTGCTAAGGACTAGGTAAAGAAGGCAAGGAATAAGTGGGTAAAGTGGTGGCTTTGTCAGGTAGTTTCTTCGATACATTTCTGATTATAGTGTTCACATCCATTTATACAAATGGTTTTTGCTTGAAATTCATGAAACATTAATATTGAAAAGTAAAAGCAATTTCCAGAAGGACTCAATTTTCTTTCTTTCCTCTGCGTCCAGGTAGGTATATTAAGGATGTGTGTGTGTGTATATGTGTGTTTTAACCTCATTCCAACAAGCATAATTTTCTATCCCCCAAATTCTTGACTTTTTACATAGTCCCATTTTTATGTAATTTGAAGCTGTCCATTATTACTCTGCTACATTGATTCTCTTTTTTCTTATGTCAAATGTCTTTGATTTCATTTTCAATTTATTCAGATTCTGATTGGTTTCTGTGTGTGTATGTAAGAGTCAACAAGCTTTTTAAAAATACTTATTTTTAATTTATGGAATAAAATAAGCATTTCCTTAACACAGTACAGTTAAAAAAAAGGTGATTGTATATGAAAATGTAGATCTACTATACACAGCTTGATATTTCTTTCAAATATACAGCAAAATTATCACGTGAATTTCTTTTTCTTTCTCCCTCCCCTATACAAATATTATAAGTAGGAAGAAAAATATTTCTTGCCTTAAAGGAACTTGCATTCTAATGGGAGAAGACAATACATGAAAGGAAATTGTAAAAGGCTGGGAGAATAACTACCTACAGTATATAGTACAGGAAGTGAAGGAATATAGCCTAGACAGGAACGAAACTCAGCTGGGTTGAGCACCTTCCTGAAATGGAGGTTCTGAGAGGAACCATCCAATCAGAGACAGAAGCTACCTAGTAGAAAGTACTTCTAATGTATCTAGAGAGAAGCTTCAGGATGATGAGCTGGAAAATGGGAGAGGAAGTCGGCAGTACTGCCAGAAGAGGAATATTTTCCTTGCCCCTAAGAGAAAAAAAAGGAATATAATTCATCTTGATAATCTTTTTTTTCCTCAAATTACTATTTCTGCTGCTGATTTTTTATGCTAAACACTTTTTACTTCCAACAAATTTCTCAAGGCTCTGATGGTTTGTATTTGAAAAACAGTAGATCATATGACTGTTCTCTTGTACCCAATAATAATTGTCTTATAATCCCTAATCACAAAAATCTTCAAAACATTTGCAGTTTCGTGATTAGGTAAAATGACTAGTAGGTCCATGTCTAAATATCTTTCTATGTTCCACAGCACTTATCAGGTTCTCACCTGGGATAGGTGTTCAATAAATATTTGTTCAATAAATGAATGATAGACTGCATGAAAAATGTCAAATGTGATCAGAAAGAAAACATCTCTGAAACAAAAGTGGAATTTTCAGTCCTGGTCTGGTGAGAGGATTCAACATGCTGGAAGCCAGTCTTTATAAGACACTTTCTTTTTTCAGACCAGTATTCTTTATTATTCTTTACCACTATCAGATGCAGGAAAACTGCCAGAATCAAGATCCCCTGGAATAAATTTGAAAAGCACAGTTTCATTTGATGGAATTAGAGTTGAATCAACTGTTTCATATTAAAACTAAGCCCTGGCCAATGAAGGGAATACATCCAGTGATACTGGGCACATGCTTTCCTTCAAACGTTCCTTAGCTCTTGGCACTACTGCTCCCATGGTCTCTTTTCTTCTGTGATACGATAACATTGCGATGATACGTTAATGCTGACACAACAGAAAACCTTGCCAGTTTGGCTCTCAACTTTGGCAAGCTTTTTGTTATAGTTGCAACCCAGAGAGCTGCATGAAACTTGCATATCTCCTCCAGAGAGTCTTGCAAAGGGGCCTAAAGAAGAGAAGTAAGGGAGATGCTGATTTTAGAGGGGTAGAACAGTAAATAGGACAGCAAATGAAAGCTCTCTTCTGGCACGTTGGAACTTTTCTTTTTCAAAAGTGTGATTTCTTCTCCCAAATGTTGCACTAGATTTATTTTTAAAGGTGTAATCTATTTCCATTCCACTGCTATGTCATCTATAATTTAAATTTATGAGCTAAATCTTGAGGTTCACCAGTGGAGCAGCTGGAGGATTCTAGCCACTCTGCCACTGGAAATGCAGATTTACTAAAAAAATTTGAGTCTGACAAGCCCTACTGAAAGAACCTTCCTGCCTTTCCTGACAAGCATCCATCAGCATGTAATATTTATTCCTCTGTTTTAGTTTCACTGCAAATAATTGGTGGTCCCTCAGCAAGAAGACAATTTCCTGCTGAGGCAGCATCACCTGTACAGCCTTATCAAGCCCAGAACTAATATTCTAACATTGGAGCTTTCATGGAACTGATGGAAAATGAATGAGAGGTATTTACTAAAATGAGGAGAAGTAACATTTTCTACTCTAGCTCTATCATTATTGTCGCTTTCCCCCTCCCAAACCCTCCATCACTATCTGAATAGCAGTGAGCCAAAAACACACACATTTTGCTGTCATCAACAACAAAAAACAATACCATTTTGGTGACTTTTCCCCTTTTTCTTGACTTCAGTTCTTCTAACAGGGCAAACTTATGTCTTTCCTGACTAGAGTAGCATAGACAAACCCCTGGAGAAAAACAGTGGAATACAGTACAATTCATGCAATTCCCCTAATGTAATAAGTCTTTAAAGTTTTAGAATTTAAAATTTTAATGTACGGCAAGAGAGAACAGAGTGATTTTGGCCAGGCTACATGGGAAACTTTGTAGAAACAAATTAATTGAATAATATTCAGCACAGCACTGCCAGTTTTTCATATGACCCATGGACCTATATTCTTAACCCTTTGTCAACAGACTCTTGTCTATAATTATTTCAATTCAATGAGCATTAGTGCAAAGCCTTGGACTAAGTTCTGGGAATACATAGACACAAACAATTGTTGCTGACATCTATCAGCTTACATACCCTCAGAGCTTACAACCTTCCGAACAGCAGAATCAAGGAAAGAAAAAGGTATATAATGAAAAGGTATTTTTGAAATGTTGGCACAGATAAGATAGTGAATTCAAAGTATTAAAACATACACTATAAAATCAAATGTATCTCAATTCAATATCTTATGCTGTCCAATAAAATATATAAGAATAATATTCTTATGGAAGTTCCAACTAGAATCTCTCTGCTGGAAAACTGACTCTGTCAAGGGCAAAGACATAAGGGACCCAGAAGTAAACAGAGACATAATATGGCTATTTTTAAAGATTCTGTCACTACTAAGCAATTTTTTTTTTCTTTTATAACCCCACTTAACCTTTTGTTAGCATGTGAAATAACACTAGTCACTTTCTATAGTAGTGATTACCGTATGTTCTTTCAGGGAAGAAATTTCCGTTTTCATTGTCAGAAACTAATACTATACTTTGCTTTTTCCACAGAAGGTATTTAACAAATGCTTTTTAACAGAATTAAATCTACTGTCCTTGGTGCATAAATAAAAAAGACTTCAAAGTAATATAAATATATATATATATTTTGTCCACTTTGAGAAAGAAGCAAGTGAAAAGAATATAATAAATATGTTAGAATAAATAAAAAAACAAATTTCAGATCAATTTAAAAATTAATTTCAGAATAGTACAAATTCCTAGACCTACTGTCTGAAATTCTGAAATAAGTATAAGTTAGAGAAACATATTTTCTCTGAAGAGGATAAAAAAATTATGAAAGTTAGTACAGATAGCTTGAACATGAGATATTTTATTTCATAGGATTGTGAATCTCCTATCACTTTGTATGTTCAAATAAAGAATCAATGAACACTTTGCATGTAGCATGTAATAGGGCCATAGTAATTTTTTTTTACTTTACCACTTATTGAGGATTTTAGAAGAGATTGCTTTTTGGGCACAGATTAATCTAAATGATCTCCAAGGTCCTATCCAATTCTCTGATTCTAAGATTATATAATTCAACAGTAGAAGGTCTTTGTAAGAGTAGTGAGTAGCTGTGGAAAGGTAGACTGGTAGACATAGCAGAGACTCTTGAATGTCAGTCATTAGACATAAATTTTATTATGTTGGTAATGGAAAACTGCTGAAAATTTTGGAAAAGGGAAGTGATGTGAAGTTAATGCTTTAAAACTCCACATAGTGCTAGCAAAATTGGAGATTGATTGACATGTGTGGAAAAATTAGTAAGTAGTCTCCTAAAGTTAACCTGGTAAATATCAATTACTGCTTGTCTGTCTACCTTGTTATTTAAAAGATTTTTATGAAGGTCAACTACACATAATTTGAGATTATTTTGGATGAGGTTATTAGTAGGGATTAAGTAGACATTCGCAATGAATATTCACAAATGGACTACATCTTTTTCTTCTCACAGACACATAAACAATATAGAAAATATAAGATTCAGTTGTGCTTGTTGTGAGTTGACTATAAGAAAGCAATAGATTTGGATCAAAACACAGTCTTCCAAGCTCTATTACTAATGTTTGTTGACCTCTTATCTGGGATATTAGAGGATATTACTTCTTGGGCACAAATTCAACTAACTCATCCCTAAATTCTTTTTGAACCCCATAGTTTCAGGATTAAATGATTCTACAGCAGAAAGTCTATGAATGTGAATGGTAAGAGCTGTATTTTACAACCAGCTTCCTTCCATCTACATAACAAGATCATTTAGTATTGTTTGGAAGATGTAAGACAGAAACAAAACAAACCAAGACTATCCTCAGTAGCCTGCTAACTAAGAAACACAGTGAAATGTAAAATAAAGAGATATATGCTTACCAAAAGTTTTTCTCATTGTGATGAAGGAGATCCTACATAAAGTCTAAGTCAAGAATAGGATCCCTATGGATAGTCATTTCCTTCAGAAATTCCTGTTCTTAGTTAACCAGAGTCCTACAGTGTTACTGTCATGACGTAGGGAGAATGCAAGAAAGGCCTCCAGTTTGTTGGATGGACCACTGTGGCAAACTGTGAGAAAGATGTCTCTAAAAGTATCAGAGGATGGGTATGTATATATGGATCATGATCATCAGTGGAGGGAGCTTTCAAAATGAAGAGATAACAGATCTAGTTGATATTTACTAGAGAATCAATAAGAAATAAAGGACTGGTCAGCAGTAGTCAAGGCTCAGTTGAAGTGAAGGAAGTTGCAGGAAGGATAAGTAATATAGCATGCAAACAGTTTTGAGGTGTTAATATCAGATAAGCTTGTTACATTATCTTTCCCTTTGTGCATCATCTTTGCTTTTATATTTTCCTAGTGGCCATGACCTTTATCCACCTGCTTAACTACGTTTTTCTCATCAAGAATCAATTAAAAACCAATAGATTGCTAGAAAGTTATAGTTAGAACACTACAGAAAGAACATCATGCCATCTGTTTGATGATATTAGTAAGTTCTATATAATCACAATCTCTTCCCTTAAAACTGTTTGTATATTTTTTTAATATAAATTTATTTATTTAAATTTTGACATTCATTTTCACAAAATTTTGGGTTCCAAATATTCTCCCCATTTGTCCCCTACCCCCCCATACACCGAGCATTCTAATTTCCCCTATCACCAATCTGCCCTCTCTTCTATCATCCCTCCCTTCTCTTGTCCCCAACTTCTATTTGGCCTGTAGGGCCAGATAACTTTCTATTCCCCATTACCTGTTATTTCTTATTTCCTGGTAGCAAGAACAATACTCAATAGTTGTCCCTAAAACTTTGAATTCCAACTTCTCCCCATCCCTCTCTTCCTACCCATTCCCTTTGGGAAGGAAGGCATTCAATGTAGGCAATATCTGTGTAGTTTTGCAAATGACTTCCATAATAGTTGTGGTGTGTAAGACTAACTATACT
The DNA here is from genome assembly GCA_028658325.1 of Potorous gilbertii. Classification (NCBI taxonomy): domain Eukaryota; kingdom Metazoa; phylum Chordata; class Mammalia; order Diprotodontia; family Potoroidae; genus Potorous; species Potorous gilbertii. The sequence continues at coordinate 684,231,697 of CM053769.1, forward strand.
TCCCTCCATCCTATCCTGCCCCCTATTCTTTCTGTTCTCTCTTTTGATCCTGTCCCTCCCCAAGTGTTGACTTCAAATTGCTCCCTCCTCACATTGCCCTCCCTTTCATCAGCCCCCCCACCCTGCTTATCTCCTTCTCCCCCACTTTCCTGTATTGTAAGATCGGATTTCATACCAAAATGAGTGTGCATTTTATTCCTTCCTTTAGTTAAATGTGATGAGAGTAAACTTCATGTTTTTTTTTCTCAGCTCTCCTCTTTTTCTCTCCACTAAAAAGTCTCCTGCTTGCCTCTTCTATGAGAGATAATTTACCCCATTCCATTTCACCCTCTCACCTCCCACTCCATTTCTCTTTCACCGTTTACC